>CM028378.1:7713892-7945418 GCA_013146195.2 Codonopsis lanceolata | reverse complement strand
AAGCTCGAGGAAGAGATTATCGCCCTAAAAGCCGGTGGAATTTTTCCGAAGCAGGAGGTCTGCCTTGAGAAAGCCTTGAGGCGAGAGGAAAAATCCGAGGGCAGCGGTGCTTTAAGCGAGAAGGAGAGGGCTTAGCGAGCCCGGGTTAGCACGGGAGGTGCATTCTGCCTGCTGCCGGCAATTGAAGAGTTTGCGATGGTGCAAATTTGGACCGTTTCAAATGGATGCAAAGCTGCCAGTTCCCTATTATTCCCAAAGAAGTGCGGCCATGTTTTGCGCATGTTGGCGGCGGCTGCTTGCGAGAACGTAACTCACGAGATGATGGCGAGATGGGGCGGCTTACGCCTGGTGTCTTGCGGCTCGGAGTAGCCATGCTTTGATCCCTATACCAGTGGATGAGCGGGGATCATTGCGATGAACAATGATAGGGAGAGTGGTGAGCCGGAATGGGTTCCTCAGGCTCGTTGGCCAATAATGTGGTTGATCAAATGAGACGCCATTTTTGAGGCGAGGCCAAGCGATGATGAGGATGAGATCACGCTTGACCCGACCTCGGCCGGTGATAATAGATGTCGAGGAGAATCGGGCTACTCTAGGAATGACTTAATTGCCTCCTCCTCCCGGCCGAATTGAGCTTGCCTCCTCAACCACCTCTTCCTCAGAACTGCGGTCAGAGATGGACCATGAAATTTTTCTTATTTGGACACCTCGGGGACCGGCAGCCTTGAGCAAGGAGGAACTAGATAACTTTGATCATCTTTGTATTTGTTTCCACCCGTATGTAATTTTTTAAAATTTATAATGAGAACTTTTGTTTCAAAAATATGTATGAATGTCTTTACATTACTTGTTTTATTTCGGTTTGTACTTAGCGAAAACAATTAGGATCATCGGGCGGGGCCCTTACGCTAGTCGGCGGGCATCTAAATATCACTCTTGCAGAGTTGTGGGAGTTGTGTGGCGCGTTAGCTGGGCATGGCCCTTGGTTCATTAAACCAGTTAACATTATTTAGGTGGATATTGATTTGAGCGAGATTTATCTCCCTTTGCCGCCAAAAGCGAACAAAGCGAGTCAAATAATATCGAACAGGGTTGCTCCCTTCTCTGTTGAGGCATTCAAGCGAAAACATAAGCAGGCGGGGCCCCCTTTTGCTTGATTTTGTCAAGCAAAGTTTTGTTTATATTTGTTTGAGTATATTTTCCTTTTGATATCGCAATTTGAAACCTTCAATCCATGTATACAATCACTTTCATTCGAAACAATGTTATTATTGAAGAAAATCTTATTGAAAATACATTCCACCGGGATAGCTGGAACTAACGCTCATGTTAATGATAATATTTCTTCAAATGATCGAGTGCCAAGGATGCTTCAAATGTTTGCCTTCTTGATTACTGCGGGGTGTAAGTACCTTCTCTAACAATTCTGTAACCTTAAATGGTCCTTCCCAATTAGGTGACAATTTTCCTCGTTAAATTACATTTGTCACGTAACCTCGATTTTCCTAAGGACCCGGTCTCCAATTTTGAATGCTCTTCCCGAACTTTCCTATCGTGATGGGCTTTGGCTTTACGCTTGTAGTTAACCATCGATGCGAGCTTCCAATCTGCGTTCCTCGAGAAGATCAAGGTCGATTGCAGGCGACCTCGTTGTCTTGCTTTCGTTATAATTATGGCGGGAAAAGGCTGTTTCGGTTGGAATTACGGCCTCGATCCGTGCGTGAGAGCAAAAGGTGTTTCCCTGTTGATCCCCTACGATCGTTCTAATCGACCATAAAAGCGGTAACTCGTGCGCCCATTTTCTGCTCGATCATCAAATTTCGCTTGAGGCGTGCTGATTTGTTTGTTCGCGGCTTCCTTGCCCGTTGCCTTGTGGATAGGCGCGAAGATTGCCAATGCTTAACATACAACTGTTACATTCAAGTAAATTTGTCGAGAATTGTGTGCCATGATCGAAACAATGGCTCAGGTAACCCAAGCGACACCGGATGTGGTCATGCGAAGTTGATGATGTTGTTCTCGGTGATGGTCGCCGATGGTTTCGCTTCAATCCATTTGGTGAAGTAGTCGATTGCCACCCTTGCATATTTGAATTGAGATCGCTAGAGAAAAGGGCCAATTATGTCGATTCCCCACATGTCGAATGGCCATGCGCCACGGCGGGAGTGCCTTTCGATGGATGGCGGTCTAGGTATATCCAAACCTCGACATTTGTCACATTTACGCACGTCTGCTGCATCTTTCCTTAACGTGATCCAATAATAACTGCAAATAAAATTTTTACGTGCCAAGGTCAGGTGCCCACTGGATGACCGCCACATTCTCCTTGATGGACCTCGTATAGAAGCTCTTGGGTCATTTACGGTCGAACACAACGAAGCATCGGCCTTACCCTTGGCCGCTTGTGCGGCACTCCTCAGACCACCAGAGTATCGACATACTTGGTTCGGACAACTCTTGCTCGGTTTTTGTCCTCTGGTAATATACCCTGCTCGATGAAATCTTTATATTCGTCGATCCAGCATCTGCTCGCTGGCTCAATATCCATTATTCGGTCCTTTTCAATCGAAGGCGTTTCCAGATGATCAATCATCACTGCTGGCCTTAACACGGATATTTCGTCCTCTGCTATCTTGGAAAGGTAGTCTGCTCGCATGTTATTTGCTCGCGATCAATCTGACGATCTCCCGAACTTGAAGTTCTTCAAAATTTCTTTGACTAACTCCGCGTATTTGACCAATGTAGGATTATGGACGCATACTCCCCCATGCTTGGTTCACGACTAATTGTGAATCAGAGTATCTGTAACGAATCAATATCCATGTCTAACGCGAGCTCTAATCCAGCAATCATGGCCTCGTATTCAGCTTGATTGTTGGAGGCAGGAAATTTGAATCTAAGAGCCATCTCGAACTCGTCAGCCTGATCCGGTGTGACCAGTAAAATGCCTGCTCCGCTGCCCGTTTTACTCGCAGCGCCATCCACGAATAATTCCCAACAGTGGGCTGGTTTGATCTTAATCGTTTTTTCCTGTTCGGCGGGCAGAGTTGTGCTCGGGACAACTGTTTCCTCATGGTTGGAAAAACTCGTTTCTACCAAAAAGTCGGCCAATGCCTGTGCCTTGATTGCCTTTCGTGGTTGATAGTCGATGTGAAATTCCGTGAGCTCGATGGACCAACCGAGCATTCTTCCTGAAAAATCGGGCTTGTGCAAAATTTTTCGTAATGGTGAGTCGGTGTATACAATTATTACATGTGCAGAAAAGTAGGCTCGTAATTTCCGAGCAGCAATAACAAGAGAGTAGGCCAACTTTTCTATATTAAAATATCGGCTCTCTACAGGTGTGAGAGCTTTTGACACGTAATACACAGGTTTTTGGACATTTGACTCCTCCCTAACCAAAACGGCGGCACAGTGCACGCCAAGTCTAAATATAGGTTTTCTCCCATTTTCGGGCTGCTCATTAAGGGCGGTTCACCAAGATACTTCTTAAGTTGCTTGAACGCCTCTGCACATTCCTCATTCCACTCAAAATTCTTGTTCCCCCGGAGGACTTTGAAGAAGGGTAAACATCGTTCAGCTGAGCGAGAAATGAAACGACCAAGGGCGATGACGGTTCCGTTCAAGCGTTGGACGTCTTTAATACATCTGGGCAGCTTCATGTCGAGCAGAGCTTGAATCTTCTCCGGATTAGCCTCTATCCCCCTCTGGTTAACCATGAACCCCAAGAATTTCCCGGCTCGAGCAGCCGCACTTGCTCGGGTTCAGCTTCATGTTGTTCTTTCTCAGGTTGGTAAAAGTTTCCTCCAAGTCTTTGCTGTGGTCTCTCCCTTTTGTCTTGATGACCATGTCATCAATATATGCTTCCATGTTTCGGCCAATTTGTTGGCCAAACACTTTGTTGACCATACGCTGATAAGTGGCCCCAGCATTTTTCAACCCGAAGGGCATCATTTTATAACAGTAAAGACCGCCAGCTGCTCGAAATGCGGTCAAAGCCTTATCCTGCTCGCTCATTTTCACTTGGTGGTATCCTGAATATGCATCCAAGAAACTGAGCATTTCGAATCCGGCAATGGCATCAACCAGCCTATCAATGCGAGGGAGGGGGTAACTGTCTTTGGGGCAAGCCTTATTAAGATCTGTGAAGTCCACGCACATTCTCCACTTATCATTGCTCTTTTTAACCATCACCACGTTAGCAAGCCAGGACGGGTAATGAATTTCTTCAATGATGTCTGCTTTCAGCAACTTCTCTACTTCTTTCTTTATAGCCTCATTTTTTTCTGTGGAGAATTGGCGAGGTCGCTGTTGAATTGGTCGATATGCTGGGTCCACACTAAGCCGATGAAGAGCTACCTCCTCACTTATGCCCCTCATATCTTCCACTGTCCAGGCAAACACATCAAGGCTTGATTTTAATTGTTCGATCAAACTTGTCCGCTCCTCGGGGGAAAGTGCTGCCCCAATTTTGATTTTCTGCTCTGGAAAAGATGGATTGATGACAACTTCTTCGAGCTCATCTTCAGCCCGGAATTCTGGCTCTTCGCGGACCTGTAATGTGTCCATCTCAATTTTTCCGTCGCCTTTTGCCCTCTTTTTACGAGCGGGCTTTAATGCTTCCTCGGCAGCCTCTGTCTCCTTGTCCTTATGGTTATCAACCTCCATATTTTCTGGTCGCGAGCATTCCCCCTCAGAAATTACTGCAATATTGTCCAGAGCTTTGTCTGGAACAACGACTTCTCCATTGGGGATGGCGAGCGCGATTTTTTGCCGTTTCTTCTGTGTTTCTCGGACAAATTCCCACATTGCTCGGGGTTGACTATGAAGGATGCCAACACCGATGCGTGTAAAACTTTGCTGGTGAGGAACCGAGGCTACCATGCAGGCGAGCCATGGAGGGGATGCCCATGATAGCATTATATGGAGATTTCAGATCGATCACGAGGAAGGTTATGACTTCTAGCCTCGTATGCTCCCCATCACCTATGTAAACTTCCAGGTCGATTGTGCCCTTGACCCCGACTTTATGATTTGTAAAACCTTCGAGAGTTCCCAAGTAAGGTTTTAATCGGGCATCGGTAAGACCAATCTCCTTAAAACAGTTGTAGTAAAGCACGTCCCGGCATGCTCCCGTGTCTGAGCACTCGGTGCACTTGCCGATTGTTAATCAAAGCCGACCAACCAAAGGTGTTCGGATGCAAGGGTTGTGCTCGCCCGGCTTGCGAGTGAAGCTGGATGGCTTTCGCCAAATCGAGTTCTTGGTGGCATATTCATCACTTTTGACGGTGAATAAATATGCTTTCCAGTTGAGTCGGCTGGGTTCTTCCTCAAGAATAACATTCACAACCCCGTTTATCTGGGGGGCATTGCCTCTGTTTCCACCGTTTCCCCGAGCAGGAGGATCACGGCGATTGCCACCATTGTTATTCCCTTGCTTGAACCTATCAAGACGTCCTTGATTAATCAAGCGTTGGATTTCTTTCTTGAGGATGAAACACTCCTCTGTGACATGCCCCACGTCGTTGTGATAGGCACAAAATTTTGTGCTATCCCGGTATTGTGCAGTATCCGGATTCATGGGATAGGGAGCGGGGAGATCATTCTGTATCTGCATCATTATTTCCTCTCTTGAAGTGTTCAAGGGAGTGAAATGTTGCTCTCTGAATCGTTGAGTGGAATCAGAAGTCCTGTTCCGGTCTCTCCGAAAATTATTATTATTTCCTGAGCTAGGAGTTGCAGTTGGCGTCGAACTATTTTCAGCCTTTTCTTTCCCTTTTCCCTTCCGATCTGCCTCCGTCGAGCTAAACAGTTGTGCTCGAGCAAGCATCTCACCCTGAGTGGCCGGTGGATGCATCACCAATTCCTGCTTCAGGCCCCCACTTCGCATATTATTCAAAAAACAAAGCGTAACCTCTCCTTCCGTCATGCCCGTAACTTGTTCGAGCACCTTAGTGAACCTTTCCACATAACTATGGGAAGATTCATCGATTCCTTGAACCACTTTGCAGAGGTCGAATCGACTTTTGGGGAGAGCTCCGGCCGAGCCAAATTCTGCTAGGAACTTCTCCTTCAAATCTTTCCACGCCGTAATAGACCCTCTCGGGAAACGCCCTAACCAACTCTGGGCTTTACCCTGTATGGCCCCTGCAAATGCCTTCATTTTCAAGGCTTCATTCTTGGTCACCTGCCGACTGAGCTTCAAATGATCGTAGCCAATCTCACGCTCGGGTTTTCAGTATTTATCAAAATTCGGCTTGACCCCAGTCTTTGGGGGTGTGTTTTCAATCCAGTCTGCGAATGGACTACCATCTGAAGATCGAGCAGACCCTTCAGAACGGCGACCAGCTTCCCATCCATCCATTCTCGCCTGCACAATTGCCAAAACCTCGGCCATTGTCTGAGGTTGAACTGGTGCTGGTGCCGTTGAAATTACAACGGGCTGAGCTATAGTGGCCAGAGGTGCCTCAATTTCTTGTGCTCGGATCTGCTGGGGGACCCTTGGAGGTCTTGCTGTTTCGTAGCGGTCTGCTCGTCTATCGTTCTCGCGACGGGGTGAAGTTCGTCGAGAACGATGAGAATAGCGAGATCGAGAATGATACGAACGCTCATGTTCATCATTTCATTGCGCTGGCCGGGTTGTGATTCATCGACTATCTTTGTATTCTCTAGCGACGCGTTTATCCGGCCGCCTTTCCTCATGGATTTCCATGGCATTGGCATCTGGTTGTGGCGCCATCGCTCGCACGATTGGAACGTCGATGGCCAAAGGGGGCTTGTGCGGGGCATGGCCGCCAACACTAAGCGCCCTTTCAACCACGCGTGGAGCACTAACCGCGGGTACAATTGGTATTAACTGTTCCTCTATGGGAACTGGCGGCTGACCCAACGCGGCTAACTGTTGATTCAGGATAAACATCTTGCTCAGATACTGAGCTTGATTGCGAAGAGCCTGGGCCTGAGCTTGTTCATTCAATGGGATAGGCTCTGCCACTGAATTAAGTCGAGCAGCTTCCCTTCGTTGGTTCAACTGATCCCGTAATTCAACAGAATTGGCCCTTTGCTGTTGCAATTGATTTCTCAAATCATGTTGAGGTGGATCAGTTGCGGGGACGAAACCAACTTCGCCATTTGGTGCATGTTGTGCCGCCACTTGAGATCTGGTCATTACCCCGCTTAGTGGCGGTAGGCCATTTCGTGGGAACTGGTCAGGCTGGGGAATTCCCTCAGGTCTGTTACTAATTGGGGGCCAATCTCCTTGAACGGATACATCACCGCCGACATTTCCGCTCGCGCCAACCTGTCCCTTTCCGTTCTTAGCCATGCTAACAAGAGTTGATGAACAATGAACTAGAAATTTTCGGTTCCCGGCAACGGAACCAAACTGATGCTGCACAATCTGGTCTTGGGCCGGTCCTTGCGGTTTATAGGATATCTGGGCTTAACTGAATGTGAGAACTCCTAAACCCTGTCAAAAGAGAAAAACCTTAGATGAAATGCAAGGCAGGGCCTCGCAAAACCCCTCAGGTGTGAGAGTAAGTATTGAGCTTAGTTGAAAGCAAAATAACAGGGTTTCGGTATGTAGAATAGTGCGTACCTTTCAAATGAGATTTTATGAAGTATATATAGCCTTTCTGGGAGTGTAATCCGGGTTAGGCTATGATCACGGAGATATTTTAGGACTGTAATACCATAAATGCGGGTTGACCGCGTAACCGAAGGAATCACGACTAAAATCTCGGGATCAGCGAGGATATTTCGAGATTAATATCGAGCTCAATCGAGCAGCCTTGTTCCCTGCTCGCTGAGTGATAGAGAAACTCCTGCTCGGTATAGATGTGTGATGATCATCTCGCGGCTATCCTGCTCGGGTAATTTCTTTCCTGGTCTCTGTCACACACGGGACTATCACGTGCTGGAGCCTGTGCCTGGCTCGTGACCAAAGTTTGGGCCGAGCTCATCACATCACATTTTTTCTTTTCTCTTCCACTTCCCAATGACCCCATTAACAAATACTCCATCCGTTCCTAAATTATCGTCCTCCTTTCCTTTTTCGTCCGTCCCAAAATAATTGTCCACTTTGAAACTTACCTTTTTTGAACATCACTTTTACCACTTTACCCTTACTTTTTTACCTTACTTTAATTATGGGCCATATATACATGGGCTTTAAAGGAAACTACACATTAAACCAATATAAATAATCAAGTCAATTGTTTTTTGGCAAAACATACAACCGGGCCACCCAACTTTGGACCATATTGCAATTCGGCCACCGAAACTTTGGTTCATCTATTTTGGCCACCCTACTTTCATTCTGTTGCAAGCGAGCCCATTTTCTAACGGACGTTAGACCAAGACGTTAAGTTTAGGGGTAAAATAGGAAAAACAATGTAAAATGTCGTTGAAGATCTACCTAAAACATTCTAACCATCTTCTTCGTCACTGTCGATCTCTTTCATCGTCGTTGAAGACCTCTTTCATCGGCTAACCCACTCCCCAAACCCACCATCACCAAACCTTTCATTCTCTCTCTCACGCTCAGTTCGGCCACTCATCTCCTCCCTCAGTTCTGGCCGAATCTTCTCCAGCCGTCGGCCCAGCAACAAGCTCTAGCAAAGCCGCCGTCATCCTTCTCTGATCTCCTTCAGATCCGGCCAATCCTAGCAGCGTCCAGATGAAGCAGCGCCCATGCCATCTTCATCGTCACTGTCGATCTCTTTTATTTCATCCTCTATCTCGCCCTTTTTCTTCAACCGTGAAATCGCACAGTCTCACTAGCCACGATAGTGTAATTGCCGTGCCCACCCCGCCTTCTGACAACCCAACTCGAGGGAGCATCTACTCGCCTTCATCCATGGAAAATTCCGCTGGGCTTGCCGGATTTAAAATCTCAAAAAAAATTCCAGATCTATCATTGGATCTTTAAACCCAGATAATAATCTCTTTAGATTTCTTACTAGATCCATGGTCAACGTTGTTTGGTCGACATCGATTGCATTTTCGGATCATCGG
Source organism: Codonopsis lanceolata (assembly GCA_013146195.2). Taxonomy (NCBI): domain Eukaryota; kingdom Viridiplantae; phylum Streptophyta; class Magnoliopsida; order Asterales; family Campanulaceae; genus Codonopsis; species Codonopsis lanceolata. The sequence continues at coordinate 7,936,403 of CM028378.1, read as the reverse complement.
GTTCCAGATCTGTAATGGTGTTTGTAGCAATTGCATTTTTGAATCATCGGGTTACAGATTGTTTGTTTCCTGGCCATACCAAAGAGATGGATGAAGTGATGCAGAGTTTTCCGTTGTTGGTGGGTATAGTTTGTAGTGGTTTGTTTCTTGTGTTTCCAAACACTCGATATGGCATTGGATGTTTGTTTGCCTAATCAGTGTTTTTTGTTTGAGAATGTAGTCTTTTATATGAACAAATGTCTACAATTTCTTTCTTCTTCTCCTGTTAAGGTCTATTGACTATTCAAAAAATATATATGTTTTTGTTTGGACGTTAGATCTGTATGCCATCCAATTTTGAATTTATTTTTTCTGGGTTATGAGATTATTTTCTTGATAAAGATGAACAGATCTGGGGAGAAGATGAAGATGAAGATGAATGTATTTTTTCTGGGTTATGAGATTGTTTTCTTGATAAGAATGAAGATGAAGACGAACAGTCAAAGTTCTATTATATTAACAGGGGTAAAATAGGAGTTTTGCCCTAAACTTAACGTCTTGGTCTAACGTCCGTTAGAAAATGGGCTCGCTTGCAACAGAATGAAAGTAGGGTGGCCAAAATAGATGAACCAAAGTTTCGGTGGCCGAATTGCAATATGGTCCAAAGTTGGGTGGCCCGGTTGTATGTTTTGCCTTGTTTTTTCTTAATCTGTGCGCCGGGTCAAGCAGGACAATAAATTAGGAACGGAGGGAGTAAAATTCAAGTGGGCCTTGCGGTCGTAATTTGAAAGGTCGGCAGGAAGGAAAAAAAAATTAATTAAAGCTGGAATGACCCAGCACAGTACACAAAGGCGGCTGCATGAACCTTTCTCTCAGCTTCATCTCTCACTTTTCTCTTTCCTCAGTTCGTGCCTCACACCAGCGGCCATTCCGTCTTCCTCCTTCACAGCCGGCCTCCTTCTCCGGCGAAACAACCCAGTTCGAAGCCCCTTCATCATCAGCGAACCCGCCACCAATCCCATATCTCTCTCTCCTCTGTTCGAATCCACCCCTCCATTATCATCTCTTTGCTCCTTCCAGTCCCCTGTTCTGATTTCTCTTCCGTTTTTTTTTAAGAATTATTACTTGACAAACTAACTGAAATCAGCCAGCCAGACGCACACAATTGAGGCACATACCATGCCAGAATGGCGATGAACGGAGTGAATTCTACGATTAGATCCAGGCAACATCATCTTCGAAGCGATCAGCTTCTCTACCCCCTATTAACAAAAAAAATCACCAACAGAAAATAAAAGCCCTAGAAATTACAAACATAATCGAAAGGAAAAGGAAAATGGGCTTTGAAATAAAATTAAATTCAAATGTAAGCAAACCATGACGATGCCGTCTTTGCATTTGAGCCCAACGACGGTGCCACTATTGTCGACAGCTTTGGCGGCATACTCAATCTGGAAAACCCTGCCGTCCGGCGAGAATGTTGTCACCAATAGGTCGTACCCTATTCCTATACTGTATATATCTCTGCCACTGTACTGGAAAATGGCATAATGATGAGAAGAGGGGTTTGATTGATTCGTGGAGAGAGAGAGAGAGAGGGAGAGGAGGAGACGGTTATATTGCTCCACTTCTAGTTATCAATTGTTCTACTACCAACTGAAAAAAGGCCTTTTGTTTTTTTTCCACTTTTCCGCTTCTTCAAAACATGATTCATAAAATAAAATGGATTTGTGGAGGATGAGACAGAAAGAGATAGTGGATGAGAGATTAGAGGATGAGAGAGAAAGAGATAGTGGGAGAGATAAAGATCGTGTTAAAAACGGTTATAGATAAAATGTAATCCTGATCGTTGAATGTGTTTTGTAAAAACAAATCCTGGCCGGTAAATAGCTTTTTCAAAAGATTTAATCCTGGCTGGTGAATAGCTTTGTGAAAACAGATCCTGGCCGGTAATTAGCTTTGTGATCTGTTTTATATAATAGATTGTAGGGGATGATTTTGTAATAAGGAGAGATAAATAGGGAGTTAGAAGTAGATAACTACTCTCACACATGTGAATGTGAGGGTGAATCTCAATCGTTAAATCTTTTAAGATAATTTAATCTCAGCCTCTAAATAGCTTTTAGTCAATTGCACATGTGTAAGTATGAGCTCTATTGTATAATAGATTATTATTTAATTTTCATTCATTTGCGATGTATAATTTTTTTATACAAAAGATATTTGAACACCACATGTGGATAACCAAAATCTAAATAAATCAAGACAAATATTTTAATTGACACAAGTCATGATCCAAGGGCCGCTTTTGTAAAAAAAATTCTACACTACCAGTTAATGATAATTTACTCAATTAATTATTAAAAGATATAGATTAATAGAAGAAACAATTAACATAAAATTGTCCCTTAAATAACTTGTACAAATAAATAGTGGAGTATAAGGAGATGAAAATGAATGATAATTGAAGAGTGTTTGTCAAGTTAAACTTGTATAAATTAAATATGATAAAATTTGGTTTTAAATTAAACGATGCTTGAAAAAAAACAAAAACAAAATCTTGTCTTATTTTATACTCTGAAAATTGACATGTGACAACCATTTCAAAAAAAGCTGCTACAGTGCTTCTGTTTTAATAATAGTTATAAATATATTTTATTTACTATTTAGAGCATAAACAACAACTCAAATCAAACAACTCAAATTAAACACCAAATCAAACACAACTCATTAAAAACTAATAAAATAATCAATTTGATATTAATTTGATTCAAAATCAAAAAACCCTTCCAGCAATGGCACGGAATCCAATATTTTTACATAAGTCATCATCTTTATCTTTATTAATTTAATACTTTTTCATAAAAATGGCTAAAAACTTGAAAAAATCATAGAAATTTTTTCTGATATTCAAATGAAACAAACAAAGTCTCTATTTATGAGTAAAAATGTGTACTTTAATTCAGGAAAAAAATTAAAAAAATAACAATTTTAGCTCAAAATTGGTCAAGAAAGACAATGAGTAAAAAAACAATCCACTAATATTTGGACACATGAAAAGGAAAGGGGCAAAGGAACAGCGCCTGATTTTTTTGTTGTTGATATTTTTGGTATGAAACGACGCCGTTTCATACCGGTAAATGCCAAAACGCTGTAGTTTTATGTCATGGCCGGTTGCTTTGATTTTTATTTTTTAAAAAAAATTTGATTTGTAGTCTATATTGATCCAAATCAAACCAAATTAAATAAGAATTAAAGTAGATTTTATTTAGATACATCATTATAAACTAAAATTTGGTTTGATTCGATGTTTGATCCACCGTTAACCATTCTCTTATTACTCTCTTCATTCTAGGTAAAGAGTCCCGATATGAAAGTCAAACTTTAAAAAAATTGACACTTGTAGTAGTTCATTAATAATAAAATGATACTTTTATACATTTATTTTCTAAAGTGAATTTTTTAAATAAAATATTTTTAAATAAAATAGTGAACTTTTTGCTCAGAACGATGAGAGTGTTAACCCAGCATGATTCATGAAGCACCACGTGTACAGCTTCCTTTGAACCAGAACTTTCCAAATAGGAAACAACGATAAAAACTAAGCATATTTCATTTCGAGTAAAATTTTGGTAATCCTACGGTGACCGCCTAAAACATACGTTTTTTTATTAAAGAAATTAAAATACCATCATATTGATCATTTATCACAATAATTACTACACACGAGATTTTGTAAACACAAAGTTTAGTTTTTAGCTTTAAAATGACAAATATTTACTTAATGACATTTGATTGATTTATAGCAACACCAACTTTTAAAGAGCTATATACCTGATTTTTATACTTAAAAAATAGGTTGAATGTCAATTAATTTATGTATTTCTTAGTCCCTCCATTTCGGGTAAAAAGACAAATGATATTACAAGATAAAGCTTGTAATATTATTGCAAGCTTTAGCGTTAGAGTCGTTAGATGATTAAGTTGGTGATGATTTGGAAAATTCGTATCATTACTTAAAAAAAATATATTTGATCTAACAGTGTAAAGATATAAATAGATTTGATCAAACGGTATTAACACTAAAGCTTGTAATATAATACCTCGGTAAAAAAATCAACTATTTTATTTTAAGATGTTTCACTTAAAAATTTAATTTTAAAAAATAAAAACATAAAAATATCATTTTATTACTAAAAAAACTACTAAAAGTGTTTTTTTTTTTTTTAAGTTTGACTTTCAAACCAAGGAAACTCTTTGCCGGGAACGGAAGGAGTATGATGTAAATCAAACAAAATTTTACATTGTTTCAGTGTATAATTGTGATTTTCAGAGCACTTGTCAATGTATCAAAATTAAATCCATTTCATAACTGAAACTTTAGAAAGTTGTATGACCCCTTTAAGTCGTATGAACCCAGATATAGCTCAGAAAATAATCCCCGACTTCCTCAATACGTACAAAACCTACTTATACATCCACAAAAACTTGCAAAATACATTCACTTAGTAATACCAGGAGGGTGGATCAGGAGATGGGCACGTAGATTTTCAATACTCTCTGAAAGTAAGATTCAGACGACCCGGACTGCGGAAGTTTGTAGCTTCTAGCAGAGTCTTAGGGGCAGTATCTGAAAGAATGTTGGTCACCCCATGAAATACACGCCTAGATTTTCCACCAAATAACAAAACATCTCCTGATTGCAGTATGACTTTATCTGCCTTCTGAGGATCCCCATCATCCCCATATAAGAATTCTGCAGAATCACCAACTGAGAAAGAGACCACAGGTAATCCTCTAGCAAGGCTTCCTACGCTTTCATCCTTATCCTGGATGGAAAGACAAATGAGTGAGTGATCAGCCATCTACTTAAATTCCTTGTTTCATTTTCAAATGCCTTGATCTCCAAGCGAGATGGTAAAATGGAAACTTGCATCAGAGACCCAATTAGGCTTAGAGGGTTTGTTGGGAAAATTGTACGCTCATCTCCTCGGTCCCCAATATGACAGAGATTAATATTTGAGGATTGTTAGCCAATCTGAGGGACTTCCAATGTTTGAATGATAAGAAAAAGTCCTAAATGAAGTGGATAAAGAAAGGAAAGGACAAACCTGATGAAGACCAAGCCTGCCATTTTTTGAATAGAAGTTGACAATGCAGATGTTTGGTGACATCCAGGGCAGGGTTGCTTCAACATTTTTTGAGGTGGATGGTTGTTTCTGTAGATGAACATGGGATTCTTCTATAACTGTTTTAACCAACTGCTGAAATTCGTCAGGAATAACAGGGGGTTTAGCACCATCAATTGACCTCTGGTTTCCGTATTTACCAGTATTTGGGTCCCAATCCATACCAAGGCACATCATCTTCAAATGCATCTCACCTCCATCATGATAATGTGGTTGGTAGAAACCTCCATAACCGAGGCCAAGCTTCCAGCATATTTTTACAATGTTGGCCTGTGAACATAATTAGGGGTTGGTCAATCAAATTATAGCACAGAAACCTTATGATAAAACAGCTAATCTTGCTGATGATTGGACAGACTTTTCTGAGGGTGTTACATCCATGGAACATCATTTCATCAAATAATAGTGTGCAAGGTTTGTAACAAAAATGAGAAAAACGATAATCCTGACCCGTCAGATTTAAAAACCTGTGTAAAGTGGCAGAGGTAAACAGGCTTTTAAAATGTCGTCTATTCATATGCAAATTACCAATATGCTACAGCTAACCCCGTACGAGTAAGGTTTCACGTAGATCGACCTATCTCTTTAATAAATCCAAAAATGTTTAGCCCGGAAGAAGGTCATGCCTTGTTAATCTATAGATGTGAACAGTAAGTGTACAGAATTGACATCTTCAGGATTTAGCATTGCACATACAAACAAACCAGGACTGAATCTCATGGCCAAACACAAAGATAAATTAGCTGAACACAGTCAAACACAGTATAGATGACTAGCACAGAACCCCAAACACTTAAATTGGCCATCTCTTATCACGTCCCATACATGGCAAGGTGTAGTTCTTACAGGATGGAGGTAGCTTGTAGTGATCCTCATCATGGCCATGCTTGGAATCAAACAATGAGGACAAAAAAAGGTAGGCCTAGTTAAAGGACTGGTGAAGCCGACCGCACATGACACAGCCTTAGTTTCCTCGTTGAAAATTCAATCCAGCATCACTCTTTCTGCATTACAGCAAGGATACTAAAAAACCTGACATGAAGTCAGCCAAATTGCCAAAGCTTGATTTGCCACATTCAAGCAATCATCTAGGAACATGCAGAAGGAAGAAACTACCTATAGTTGTCAGTATCCTACGATACTCGATACGTATCTAAAAGTTGGGTTATCGATATGTATCCTTGATGAACTCAAATAAGTGTGATATTTAATATTGATTTTGTGCTTTAACTTGTTGTAAATGTTGCACTTTTTATGAGTATCTTGTTTGTTTGGTGATTTTTTTTTTAATAAGTAAAGTATAAGTATTATTAACAGGCGTCAAAAAAGGAGACACTACCTTGTACATTGGAAGTATACATACACTAAACTACAAACCAAAAGACCCCAACCTAGTTACAAAAAGGATCCTCTAAAGTTGGGTTGACAGTTAAGCACCAGAATCTCAAATACAAGTGAAAAGACTTTTTGATTCCTACAAGATCAGATTCAATGTTCTCAAAAGCCCTTTTGTTCCTCTCTTTCCAGATGGTCCACCAAATAGCTGAGGGGGCATACTTCCAGAAATTATACAGGACTATGGGAGAATGATGATGAAAAAAGTGGAAAAAAATATCAAGTTTAAAGAAGAAATTCGGATATCATGGTACCGAATGGGCATGCGCCATCTAAGGGGAGCTGGAGCTGAAGTTGGAAGCAATGTCACGTTTTTAAAAGGAATTTCAGACATCAGCCACTTTAGTAACTAGGGGATTATTATTTTCTTTAAAAGAAATTGTTGGTTATTCTTTTATTTCTCTCTTGTAATTAAGGTAAAGATTAGGTTGAAAGAGAGGGAGAATAGGTCTAAAGACTTTGTTAACAACTTCCTGGAAACTTTCTAGGAGTGGAGATGGTTACTACTATTCTCTAGGAGGAAGTTACGATAAGGAGGGAAAATTATCCTATATAAGAGATGGCGGGAAGATTGGTGGAGGGAGACGACACTGAACATCACGAAATTGAGGAAGAATCCGAAGCAACTCTTCTCCTGTTCTTCTATCACACTACTTGGATTTTATTGCATTTTGGTTTTTTTGTAAGTAATCTTTAATTATGTTTAGTGGTTTGTTTTCTTTCTTCCAGTTAATGATCAAGTAATTCATAACAAGTTTCTCTTGTGAGATCTAATTGTTTTCATTCTCAATTAAGCACAAGTATTTATTCATTTTCTGTTTGTTTGTGGCAAAAGGAATTGTGACTTAGAATTATTATGCTTAATTAATGTTTGTGGCCACAACCTTAATTAGCATAATAGTTCATTGTTAGTTATAACCGTTGATCCATAATTGTCATCCGATTCTAACAAAGTAGCAAGTAACGCACCGTTTAGGCCTCACAAGCATTTTCGGTCCGTGTTGCGGGAATGAGTAATCTAAATTAAATGATATTGCTTCAATATGCACTATTTAGAATCGGGTCTCTCACTCTTAATGTTTTCAAAACATTAAATCCTACGAGCATCTCGGGGGTTGTCTTTTGATTAGGGAAATAGTTAATGAGCTTCTCTTGACTATCGAGACAGTAAGGAGAGATTGAGTGTCTGACGGTTGTCGACAACTATAACCGGTTTATTTGTAGCCAATTAAGTCATCTTTTCATCTATGATCAGTAGTAAACTTATGGGATTACGTTTAGTTCATTGACTAGGACTTTTTTGTTATTAGAATCAAAAATTATTTTTGCACGCTTACATTAAGCCTTTTATTTACAGCTTTTATTTAACTCTTTGTTGATAATTAGTTTATCTTAAAAACCTCAATTATTATTTTTATTGATTTGTAAAAATTCTTGAAAGAAGTGAACTCGACGTTCCCTGTGGATACGATCCCTACTACCCTATACTCGTTATTGGGAAATAGGAAATTATTTTTGACAGTTTGACACCTGCCAATCCTATATGTGTGTATCCCATATGATAACGTATCCTACGATACATTATTCATATCTTACGATACCGTGCGTATTCGTATCTTACAATACATTGTTGTTTTATAATTCAACTTGCACAAATAAAAAGATACTCCCTCCGTCCCTAAATTATCGTCCTCCTTTCCTTTTTCGTTCGTCCCAAAATAATTGTCCACTTTGAAACTTACCTTTTTAAAACATCACTTTTACCACTTTGCCCTTACTTTTTCACCATACTTTAATTATGGGCCACATATACATGGGCTTTAAAGGAAACTACACATTAAACCAATATTAATAATCCAGTCAAATAGGTTTTCTTAAACGGTGCGCCGGGTCAACCAGGACAATAAATTAGGGACGGAGGGAGTATTATACTTCAAAAAAAATCCATTTTTTGAACAATTGCAGGATATCAAAAGTATCATATTGAATAATACTTGGGTGTAAGTCGGTAAAAATACAAGTTTTGAGTCTTAATTTACAAATATAATGGTTCTAATTATTATAATTTTGTCAAAAATTAACTCAATACAATTACACCTACTTATAGTTGCTCTTCTTAAATATCTATTTTAAAATTTTAGATAGAATATCTAAAAAATTGTGTATTTTTACATACATAGCGTATGCTGATACATATCATAGAATTAAAACTTCGATATACACATCCCAATTTAACAACTATGAAACTTTAGATAGAATTAAAATTGTGTATTTTTACATACATAGCGTATGCTGATACATATCATAGAAGTAAAACTTCGATATACATATCCCAATTTAACAACTATGAAACTACCTATTTGGATAAATAAGTAATAAATATGCAGTTTCAAATATTTTCATAAATAATAAATAAATAACTAAATATACCAGTGTTTTTCAAATCAAAGTTAGGAAGAGAATAAAGTGGGCACCTGATCCGAGCTGGAAATATAGCTTTTTAAAAGTATCATCCCTGGCCTCAATATGTGTATGTCTCTCCCTTCCATGGAGCGCTTGGTTTCATTCCGCTTTTCCCTGTTCCTCAAATGTAGAGGGGGATTCAGCTTGACAAGATTTCCAGGCTTCACAGGGCAGATATCAAACAGTTTTTCAAAAGACGTGCGATCAGAATTTTCAGGTCTTCCAAAACTACCTGCTTTCTCATGAAAAGTTTGGTAAAACGACTTATCCTTCTCAGAAGGTTCTTTCTTAATTCTTAGTGTAGAAGACTTGCTCGGAGTGAAGTCACAAAGGGATATATCTTTGAATTCTACCAGCGTATCCACCGGTTTACCCATTTGATCATTCACTACACTCAGATGTTTATGACCTGCATCAGATTGAGCAGACGAAGAAGGAAGGTTCTCACATCCAGAATTCACAGGTCTTCTGTTACTACTAGTTTTCTCATGAGAGCTTTGGGCAACCTGATTTTCCTTATCAGAACGTTCATTGTTGATTCCAGATTGACTAAGCATAGTTGACCTACTCGGACTGAATTCAGTGTCAACAAGGGATACATTATTGATTTCTACCGCCATAACTACTGGTATGCACCTTTGACTTTTCACAGCACTTGGATGTTTATCACCTGAATCAGACTGCCCCAACAAAGGCCGGAAGTCGTTGAATCCAATTTTAGGGGTAGACAAAGTATGGGGAATATTTGAACTACGGTCTAACCCCTGTGGTGAATTTGGCGTCAGCTGATGGTTTCTGGTAACAGGTTGAAAATTGTGTTGTGTCTGGTAGGAACGATCTGAAGATGGTGTATGACCAGAGTACTTAGAGTTACCCCTTGTCATTTGCCCTGAGGTGCGCCTGCCATATTGTGAGGAGACGGAATTTCCTTCCGTTGGAACGAAATTAAAAGACCCATCAGTTCCACCCTGCAAGTTGCAAGAGTATATATATATACACACACACATACATAAACATATATATAAGAAAAGGTCTTGAATAGGACGTGATTATACATACCAGTGAAAAAATAACAATGTGAAGAGTATACGAAGATGGGGTAGTTCTCCACATAATTGAAGTTCTAACAAAATTCAAGATTGTGAAAGACCAACACAAAAGTAAGTATGACTACATGAAGTCGTGATAACAATTTGGTCAACCAACCAAATCAATTTATCTGATTGGTCCACTTAAAGATTCTTGTTTAGAATATCCAAATGGAAAAAAATATAATAAGATACCTTCTCTGTCATTCTTTTCATTTAGAAACACAACTGAAGAATGAGAGCCTCAAATTCTCTATCAATGACATAAACACACATGATAAATACTCTCTATTCCGCTCAAAGGGTTAATTCTGAAACTAAAACAATTTAAGGATTAAAATAAGATTCCATTTATCTAAATTTAGGTTTAATGTAATAGGTTTACTTTAGAAACTCAGAAAAGTTGCAAGCTTAGTTTTCAAAACAATAATCTTCAAGTGGGAAACTTATAAAAGAAAATGAAATAGGATTCTTTGAGCAGAACGAAGAGAGAGCAAAATAAAAACTAAAAATCCAAAGTCAAAACATGGATAAGTGACCCAAATTCAAGTACAATATGTGCCATTGAGTCTTAATAGCAATCTTCAGACTTCAATATCCCCGGCAAAAAATTATCAATAAAACATAGAATTACGATATACTGAATTAATATAAGCATATTGTCTACTGTATTAACATCTTACTTTCCACAAACACCATGTTCAACAAAATCCAGATACCAGGCACAACATAGAGTCAACATTCAGCATTCAGTAAGCATGTTTTGTCAACAAATATCCATAACATACTACTCACTCCGTCCCAAATGGAAGAAGTGCGTATCGGTAGTGATCTCTACTGTAATTACAAAAACAAAATAAAACATAAAAAAAATTCCATGAATATTGCTCAAAAATTCGAGAAATACGGTACTCCCAGATTAGGGCTGCTTGTAATGAGAAGATAAATGACAAAAAAGATGCAAATTACACACTTATGACATGCAAGATGCAAGAATAAAGAAATAATTTCAATTTCAAGAGAAATAGAAAATGCAAAGTTAGAAAGAGTAAAAGAATATTTACAGAGGTGTGAGGTTGGGAAGAAGAGGAATCAGGGGAGGATCGTCCTCTTGGCCTGTAATGAGTGTTGCGATCTCGACCTCCACCTCCACCTCCACCTCGTGGACCTCTGTTCATCCCGTTGTTGAAGAGAAACCTGAACGAAACGGAAGAGGATTTGTATTCTATTCGGAGGGCTACCGATACAGTAACTCGGAGATCGACTTAAGACGGAATTCGAATCAGACTCTGGAGAAAACATCTATAGGCAACAGCTTAGTTGTTGGGGAATGCAAAAAGGTAAATTCTTGTGTGTAGTGCACTACTCTGCTACCCTACGATTTTTGTATCCTATAATTATATTCTGTTATTTTGGTGTGATTTTTGGTTTTTAGATTTTAAAAAGGGAAAATATAATCCTTACCATTAATTTTATAATTTTTTTTATAATTAAATTTTGAATTGGGAAAAAATGTTTTGAATAAAGGTAACTTTACCCTCCTTCAAAGTTTAGTTGCAGAAAAAGTTATAGAAGTAGTTGTAAGGCTAGCAATGTTGTTTGAAAAGTTAGTGTTTGTTTCAGTTTATAAGTCAATAAGTAAGGTACAACACCCTTTATATATTGAAAAGTCAAAACCAAAATTTTAAGCTTTTTTTAGCTTTTTTTTAAAACATGAAGACAACTATTCATTAATAAATATTTAATTATCATTTCATCCTTTTATGAAATATACATAAAAATATGAATACTAATTTTCAAGTTTTTTTAACAAATAATTATAAAAACTCATAAGCAGCTTTTCAACAGCTGTAACAAACAGTCTATTATGCAATCAGTCATAAGTCGTTCAGCCACCAGCTTAAGCTATCAGCCATAAATTATAAGTCATCAGTCACAACAAACGAACCCTTAGTCTTTAACTTTTACGTTAGGGCAATGCTTAAAACTTGAGAAGTCTTACAGTTTTTATTTTTATTTTTATTTTTATTTTTTGTAAGATGGGTCATATTTACATCATTCGTAGTGTATTGGTGGGGTGTGTTATGAGAGAATTGGGCTTCATTTTACGAATTAAGATCCGTAAGACAGTCTTACATGAAACTTACTCAATACTTAATATCACATCTCTAAAATACTTAATACAATATTTTTTGTTGTAAAAATATTATATTACCCTTAGTCATATATATAACAAAATTAAAACAATTTTTGAACCCCCTCCGCCCAGCCACCGCCTGGCCCTTGCCCAGTCCCTCCCCCAACCCAGCACATCAACTAGCCCATGCCCAATCCCTCCCCCAGCCTTGAAGAGTGACTGGCGCATGCCCAATCCCACCCCCAGTCCATATACCCTTCTTTTTTATTTTATTTTTCTTTGTATTTAATTATAAAATAGGCAAAGGTCAATTTGGTCCCTTTTTTTCAAAAGTGATGTATTAACTATTAAGTACCAATGTTTAAAGTATCCTTATTTAATTTTAGAGTACTAATATTGATTCTTAGTCATTATTACGTTCTCCTTTGATTACCCCAAACTTAAATTAATAATCATATATGGAGCATATATTAAGTCCCAAAATTATTATCATCTTAGTCCGGCACATGAATTAAAAAAAAACGATTGATTTGATTATTAATATTGATACAGTGTGTAGTTTACTTTATAACTTATGTACAAGTGACCTATAATTAGAGTAGTATGAAAATGTAAGGATAAAATGATAAAAATGTTGTTTTAAAAAGAAAAAAATAATAATAATTTTGTAACAAAAGGAGTACTAAAGTCATGTTCGATTTCTTGGGGTGATATAATTTTATGGAAAAAGTAGCTCAATTCGTGGATTTAGATATTATTTGTCATTTGCAATCACCGTCCTACCCAAAAGTTCATTTTTGAAATGTTTAATAATTAAAAATATATAAGTATCATTAGAGTTAATCATAATTACAAAAAAAATTAGCACAGTCAATATGTCTATACCACATGTTGAAGGTAATGTTGAAATATTAAAGAGATTGTAGGATATTTTAATTGAGATGGACTCTTTAAGTGAAATATCATAAAATCTATGGTGATAATTGGGTTGATCCCCTATAGTGATCATAATATAACCGCCAAAGTCCATGTTTTTTTAACAAGTAAAATGCACTTTCGGTGCGAAAAGATGAATATACTATTAATAAACAAAGGCGTGCGTACTGTCCGAATCTCTAGGCATGGCGATCCAACAATTTAACCAACATGATGCATAGATTCTGTAAATTTTAAGTAGAGTGATGCTTAATCATGAAACATATGTATTGTCAAATTATAAAACATATATATTGCCAAATACTAAGTGAATTACAAGTCAACACGGAGAATAAATTACAAAAAATAAAAACATGTCATTGTGTTTGTGTTGTGAGAAAGGGAGAGGAAATGATACTTCAGTGAATGAATGTTCAAACCATATCAAAGGCTTACTTTTCCTTATTGCCGATGGAATGGACTTCAATACATATGTTTTCGGGAGTTAATCGATGCTTCTTTTTTTCCATTTTGTCAGCGGAAAGTCTAGCTAGTATTTGACAATACATATATTACATTGAGTTGACTAGGCTTCTATCAACGAGAAAGGCACTAAACCCAGAGCCGAATCTGAAAATCATATACCATTTGCATCGATTTCGAATTGCGATGCATCAATTTGAAATCACCTGATGCATCAATTTGGAATCCCATTGTGATTTGAATTTGAAGTTAAAGAGATGGAGAAAGAGAGAGATGGACCGAAGGAAGTGAAGAAGAAGACCTTTTTACCTGTTATGGGAAGGGTAATAGTGAACTTGCTTCTTCACGTCAATCAGTCGGGTAAGAAATTCATTCAAGAGCACAAAGAGGTTTAGCCTTCGATAACCAACCGAAGGAAATGAAAAATAAGGTAAATCTCTTTAAAGGAAAAAAGCATATAGCTTCGCTATGAAAGTGTTGTCAATCCCTTTCTTTGATGGGTTGATGCAAAGTTTTGGAGGGATGCCGAAAGACTCTTCATTTGAAAGAAATGCAATAGGTAAGTTTCACCTGAAACCATTGCCTAGGAGTGAGGTTCAGTGGGTTTCCACCCATCTTCACAAACGGGAGAAAATGTCAATGAGAGCTACCAAGAAATGGTTCGCATCGAAAATGAAGCATGCGGTAGGGTAGGTGATGGGCATTTTCTGAAGAAATAAACAAAAATAGATTTTTGTGGTTTTAAAAAAAGGGTACTTGAGCAGTTAAAAATTGATTAAAGTGGATCGGCTTGTAATAATTCATAAAATATAATTGTGAAGTTGACTATTTGACTTGGGTGTCCATTGTAGAGATCAGAGTGATCAAATATGATGAAAAAGACTTTAAAATGGTTTTAAGAACATCCACAGTGGTTCCCGGCCTTTACCACTACTCTAAAACCATTTTTAGAGTTTTTCACCTCCCTTGAGACCCACAGTGAACACCATATCAAACATTATATTCCTAAAATAAGCTAATTAACCCTCAAAATATTGGGTGAGTTTTACCGTGGATTCTTTCTATTGGTGGATATTTATGTCCATGATAATCTGACAATCCCATTTGATGATTTGCTTTCATAATCATTATGTGTGTGTGTGTATATATATATATATATATATATATATATATATATATATATATATATATACATAATATATATATCTACTATACAATAGAGCTCAGTGGGATAAAGAACGACTGAGATTGATTATTTTATTTTTTATCAAACGGCTATAATTTCCCCCGCTCCAATGGGATAAAGAGCGGCTGAGATTGATTATTTTTACTTATATCAAACAGCTGTAATTTATTCCCCGCACAAGCCTTATCCCTCTACGTCCCCCTCTCCCTCTACGATTCCAACTCCCCTACGGTTTCTCCAAAATCCCCCTGAATCAGGGAATCAATTATCTGGCCCCGGTGAAATCTCCTTCATATATATATATATATATATATATATATATATATATATATTTATTTATTTATTTATTTATTTATTTCTTTATTTATTTCTTTATTTATTTATTTATAATCAAAATTAAGATTTACACGCATGAAATTACTGTACTTGGATATGTAACAAATTTATAATACAACTTACTGTATTAAAGAAGTTGTTGAATGTTGCTTTTACATTAAGACGAGTAGGAATATTGCACAGAAAAATAAACTTTGAAAAATGGATATAATTATTGAAAGCTTTATTAGGGACTATGAGAGTAATATACAAAATGAAAATAATAATAATAATATAATAACAACAACAACAACAACAACAATAATAATAATAATAATAATCAATAATACAATAGAGGTCAGTGTAGCACGCTTACAATTGAGTTTGGATAAAAAAGGGTTAGGATTTACTGTTTTACAGTGATCCAACGGTCCTTATTTCCTTCAGCTCTCACATGTGCCAATGACGATTTTTCCAGCGAGTATTCTTTCCCTTCTTCTCTTCCCCATTACGGTTTTACAGTTTTACAATTTTATGTTATCGTAATTAACTTATTCAATTTAATTTTTTTCCGACCCGTAATTTCGTATACAAATTAATTGAAATATTTGTCTTTTTTTTCTTTTT
Source organism: Codonopsis lanceolata (assembly GCA_013146195.2). Lineage (NCBI taxonomy): Eukaryota > Viridiplantae > Streptophyta > Magnoliopsida > Asterales > Campanulaceae > Codonopsis > Codonopsis lanceolata. The sequence goes on along the minus strand of CM028378.1, from coordinate 7,920,626 downwards.
AACTGTTATTGTAATTAACTTAATTAACTTAATTTTTGTAAATTAATTGAATAAAAAACTATTTTGCAACACCAATTTCCATGTCTCTCAATTTTTTTAAAAGAATTTTCATTGTAGTTTTTAAAAAAGTTGATGAATGTCAAATTTTTAAACAAAAAATTATGTGCAGACATTCATTTCAATGTAATATTGATATATATGAAATATAAAGAATGTCTCACTCAACCGTTTTTATTACATTTTTATTTTACATTTACGAAAATTAGTTACTTTTTTAATGAGATATTACGATTTTACAGTTAATATTTTACGGTTTTGCAGTTTTATGGTTGCGAAAATTTGTATTTGTATTTTTTTCTTTTTATTATCTTTTTTAACTTTACATATTAATAACATCTAGCAGGGTACTGCCCTGTTTCCTTCTTAAAAAAAATTACAAAACTAACTTTTAATTTTTTTTCCACTTTTAGATGATCATATTATTTTAATTTATTACAGAGAGGTTTTCATTTTAAATTAGTTATTTTGAATACTGACACCGTCTCATACTGATATCGTGTCATATGCATGGGCACAAATAATAATAATAATAACAACAACAACAACAATAATAATAATAATAATAATCTATTATATAAAACAAATCAAGCGGTTGAGAAAAGCTATTTACCGGCCAGGATTTGATTTTACCAAAGACAATCACTGGTCAGAATTAAATCTTTGTGAAAAGCTATTTACCGACCAGGATTTGATTTTACCAAAGACAATCATCGGCCAAGATTAAATCTCATCTAAACTGTTTTTATCTCAACTTAATCTAACTGTTTCCTATTCACGTTTTTCTAATCTAACCGCTTAGTTTTTTTTTGTTCTCTTTTTAAACTTTGTACTCCTTCTTTCTTATTTTTTCCTTTACCATCTTCTTCGCACCTCCCCTGCTTAGCTACCGTCACTTTCTCTGTTCAATCCCTTTATTTATTTATTTATTTGACTCTTCTCTTTTATTCTTTAGTAAATCACTTTTGGCCACCCCCCTATGTTTAGTTTCAAGAGAGAGAAACTAAAAAGGAAACAAAAATTGGTAGTTGAGTTCTCACTAATTTAAATAAACTTAAGTACTGTTGTGATATTAGCCAAGGTTTTTAAATGTATAGGGCCATAATTATTAAATTAGAATACATGTTGTATATTAAAATTTCATCTTTATGATACACATAGCTTGAGTTGTTAGGAGAGAGAGAGTTAGAAAGAAAGAGAGAGTTGTTGTTGTTGGAGAGAGAGAGAGAGAGACGTTTGAGATTTTCAATAGAGCCGAGAGAAAGAGGAAAGGAGCGTTGGTTCTTCTTTCACCTACTGGCTTAGCGTTTTTTTTAATTCTGTTTTTAAACTTTGTACTCCTCTTTATTCTCCTTCTTTTTTCTTTCATTTTTTTTTATTTCTTTAAGGAGGGAGAATGAGTGGTGATAATGTGATATATTGATGGGAGTAGGTTAAACATGTGGGGGAGATGAGACGTTTCAGACTTCTTTTTTTTTTTTTGTTCTCTTTTTAAACTTTGTACTCCTTCTTTCTTCTTTTTTCCTTCATGTAAAATGGGCTATTAAATCTATTTGATGAAATAGTTATATTATAGCTATATATATACATACATACACACACACACAATATATATTATTTATTATATATTTATTTGAATACTAACACCGTCCTATACTGACATCGTCCCATACTGGCGCCGTGTCATAAGCACGGGCACAGAATCTAGTATATATATATATATATATATATATATATATATATATATATATATATATATATATATATATATATATATATATATATAACAGCTATGTGATTGACTATGGTTATTTAGAAGTTGAGATTAAATTATCTTTAAAAAATTAATGGTTGAGATTCACTCTCACATTCATAGGTGTGAGTAGTTATCTATTTTAACTCCCTATTTTTTTTTCTCTATTACAAGTCACCCCCTACAATTAATATTATGAGCAGTCACATCTTTTTCTTCTCCCTATGTTTTATCTTCATATTACAAAGTCACACCCTGCGATTAATCTTATGAACAGTCACCCCTTATAAAACATCAATCCCTCAACTATCGCTTGAAACAATGTACCCCTCAAATGTAAAATCTTTTTAAATCGCACATTCTATTTAGGAACTATCATTTCAATTGACGAAATCAGATATACTGGCACCGTGCCATATGTACGGGCGTGAAGATCTAGTATATATATATATAAGGAGAGATGCGATTTTTGGAAAGTTCCCGCCAAAATGCACTTTCCAAAAATGGCAACACTTCTACATTGTATATGTATCATTGATGTTTTGGGAAATGAAACAAATTTGTAATCAAAATTAATTAGATAAATAAATCTGAAAACTTTTGTCATTCTCTCTTTGACTTGAGACAATTGACAACCATATATACCAAATAATTTTAACCTCATTCACATCCGGTAATATAAAAGATAGTTCTGATTTTTTTTAACTATACTAAAATTTCAATGAGCTAATAAATAATTATTTATTTCAGAAGGGCACCAAAATAATGGGCCCGAAGAGGTAGCCCAAAAGTGTACTCCAAAATTATACTTAGAAGATTGGGTCAAGCCCGTACCTAGAAGGAGGCCTAGGCCCATATCCAAAGAAGGGCCCAAGCCCAATCAAATATTAAAGCCCAACATGGGAAGACCATTAATATAAATATTAGGAAACTTCCTATTTGAGCATTCAGTGACTACTTTCCCAAATAACAATTAACAGCTCTCCCTCATCTCTCCCTCACAATTACAAAGATACATACACTCTCTCCATTTTCTCATTCTCCTTATCATACACAATATATACTGATTATCACACCGGGGGGTTTCTGGGGACACCCCCACCTATTCACGGTGTTTTATTTGGCAGACATTACAAGCTAGGTATCCTACCGCGACGACCACCGCCGAACCACGACTCCAGCAACCCTGACATGACGTCACTTTCGGCACCCCGGACACGACACGACAAGGTCACCACATTTTTGGCGTGATCAGTTTGGTTCCGTTGCCGATAAATGCCTCATTTTGTTCCGTTCTACTAGCCGACTCTGTTGGCCATGACGGAGCTCTACTCAAGGGGTGTCGGAACCACAAAAGACAAAAACACCTACCTATTGTCCATGCAATATAGACAAAGAAACAAAACCGGAGTAGTAAAGTGAGGACGCCGTTGGATGCGTCTTAACCATATGGGCATAGTCGTGCAAAAATCATGTTCATCCGAGCTTCCAGGCTCCTCCCTACACCACCCAAAACTTTCGAAGGCAGAGACTACCAATGACGTACCGACAGCTCTTCGGCCTAACAGAAACATCACATTCTGGCGCTAAAACTGAAAACCAACAACACCATTAGTGTCAACTTGACCATGTAAGTCTAATGCCATCGGAATCGCTTTCACCCAAGGTTGGACGCGCCACCAGAAGCTGCCAAAAACCACAATTGCAGCCACAATCTGAAAACGACGCCTTACCAACTTTTGGTGCGAACTGAGTGATTAATAAAGGCACGAGCCTGGAAATAAACATGATGGGTTGGTACGCCTGGACCAGACGAGTCCAACGCCACCTGAATCGCCCCGAAGAATCGTCGGACGCGATCCCACGCGCCACCTGAAGCGGTTGATGCTGTCAACGTTCCCTTACATCCCGACCAATTGAATTCAACGCATGGCCTGATGAATGTTTGACGTGCAATCTTATTGATGTTACTATCCACTTGTTGATGCACCCATGCTGTCAACACCATTCCCACGGTTCACCATCAGGTGTACCCTTTCCAATTCCTTTTTATTAATATTAGATATGAGTAATACTTAATAAACATTGCAAGCTCTGACATACCCTGTCAATATTACCACTACCAAACAATTTAAAATATAAACCTGCCATGATAGAACAACACATGCCGACCACCATTTGTCACTTTGTGTCCCATTGTTGTAAATTTTGTTATTCCATAACAACGTGACACTTTTAAATCATAAAGTAACCATGCTAACTTTGGAGTAAAAATGGACACGTGATACTCTTGATTGAACAATTTCCATGCACATATCACATTACAAAAAAAAATTAATAATACATTTAACATTCCATACTGCTTTGTCATTCGGTCATTATTTATCAAGCAAGTTAATTACAATAATATACAGTACAATATTAATTAGCATGGCCAATATGGTACAAAATTACATAATAAAAATTATATAAAATAATAATGTATCCAAATTGCATAAATATATTGAGGTACACTTGACAATATACTTGCGCTATATTCACATGCTTAAGAATTTTTCCTAATTATATGTCGAGCAATAACATGACTTAATCGATTTGATGAAATATATATTACCTCGACGAGTATGATTAATTGTTCGCAATTATTTGATGATATTATATGATAACATGCTTTAGCGCTCCTCGTAACAAGTAAAAATGTTTTTTACAAATTTGACAATGTTATTTCAATTAAACGCGCACAAACACATTAGCCTCATCAACTTAAATATTATACTATACTAGTGATGCACCTGTGCATTGCATGATTTGTACACTGGTGTAAAATCTTATAAATAATTTAAGTTGAATAATATACAATACAAAACTTTAATACAAACAAAATTTAAAAATTAATATAAACAATAAAATTAAAGATCAAAAATCACATAAATTTGAAAAAAATATTATAAATTTTGAAATACTTCTTTATACACAACATTTTTCGTTGAACATGTACGACTATTACAACTACCACTATGAGTATCACTTATCAAAATTCGAAGGCCCCTAGGATTAGTAACTCTAGACAAAGCAGCATACAACTGGCCATGACTAAAAACATGTTTTTTTTAAAAAAAAAAGTCCTACGTTAGACAATGACTGACCCTGACTTTTATTTATAGACATTGCGTAGGACACCATCAGCGGAAACTGTCTTCTTTGGAATTTGAAGGGAATTCTATGATCAGATGGTGTCAGTGACATTCTTGGAATCAAAACAACACCATCAGAATGTCCTTTTGAAAGAACTCGACCTTCTAAAACATGATTACCCAGTCTTGTAATAATTAACCTCGTGCCATTACATAGCCTAAGGGAATGGTCAATGTTACGAAGCAACATTACTGGAGTTCCAACCTTTAAATTCAACTCATGATTTAGGATTCCAGAACCTGAAATTCCGTTTAAAAATTCAGGAGTATGTATATCATTCAATAGATCAATGTTTTTATCAGAATGATACGGAGAATCTGAGCTCAAATACAGTCTTCCTTCAGCAATGGTTTTCGATATCATATAATCATTTATTGAATTAACCACATCAAGAGTCGGAGCCAGAATAGCTCTCTCTTCCAAAAATGATGAGCCTTCAGGGTTGCTTTCAAATAAAGGATATGTATTTTGTACAATTGCAGCAATTGGATCATCGAATCCTTTAATCAGCAGCTGATCAGGAATATCAACAAAAGCATCACCGTCATTTGGTTCACCAATTTTTCTATCGCCAATCTTCATAATCCAATCAGCAAAGAGTTTCAATTCTTTAGAACTCTCGTTGGATCCCAAACTTTGTAATCTCATATTAGTTGTCAACCTTAATATAATACAATGCCTCCACAAATACAATGAATTAATAGTGACATGAACTATGTCTTGTCTACTTCCTTTTGGAATCACGGGCAATATCTGTCGAAAATTTCCACCAAACACAATTGTCTTGCCACCAAATGGAATATTACCTCTCGATGGATGTATAATTTGTATGATATCTCTCATAATGCGATCTAATTCTTCAAAACAATGTATATGCATCATCGGAGCCTCGTCTCATACAATTAGTTTGGCCTTCAATATATTAGTTTGCCTTCAATATAAGTTGAATCTTTATGTTGCATGTTGAATCTTCATGTTGAATCTTCAGCATTAAAAGGAATTGAAAATCGTGAATGAGCAGTTCTACCACCGGGCAACAAAAGAGAAGCTATACCACTCGATGCCACATTTAATACGATCTCTCCTTTTGCTCTTAACCTAACAGATAGATTTTTCCAGATGAGTGTTTTCCCAGTACCTCCATAACCATAAACAAACAAAATCCTTCTAATATCTGAATTAACTGATTTGATAATAGCTTCATAAACATGGAGCTGCTTATCATTCAAATTTGACACAAAATTTATGTGTTCTTCTGCCAAGCTTATTCGATCGTAACACATTTACTCGTTTAACAATCTATTACGCGAAAAATTGAAAAACTGATCATCTGGGAATGACATTGTTTGAAACTCACGGAGACTCCTTCCAATACCCCTTAAAATCTTCTCAACTTCCATAAGTGCATAGTTTTTTATTTGATTCTCATTTAATTGCAATCCTACAATATATAAAGAATAAAAATATATAAATAAAAATAATAAATATATATAAATAATAATAAAAATAGATATACGTAACAAATCAATATTTGTATAAGTAGTAATTGTTATATACATTGATGCTGAAGTAAATTACGTTGATTGTACAAAATGTCATCTGATAGATACGACCAACACGTATCCCAAACTACTTCAGGTCGACTCATGGATCCAGATGATAAAAGGGTGGAAAAAAGAGTTCTTAAGGATTGAGCAGATGCCCATTGGCTAGCCTCAATGATCCCATCGATATACTCGTTATCATCATTTAATAATCCTAGTGCATAGCAAGCATCTCAAAAAGAAGGATACTGCACCCTATTGATTAAACGCAAATCATCATAGGAAGTGGCTCCACGTACTACATTCAGAAGGCATCTCAAATAGTACAAATTTCCAGATCCAGGAGGAACAAAGAAAATTCATCCAATTGCATGACCAATTTTTCTTACAGTCCATCTACGTGATTTTGAATTCCAAACAAATTTTTTGGGAAATTCTGCATACGTTAATTCCCTTGCTTCCTCATATTTTTTATTAGCTTCCATCCACCCCAAAAACATGCTCTGCTTAATTGATTCTCGATTCATCAGAGTGTTAATTTTATCAGAATCCAAGAACACAACACTTTGTTGATTCGGAAGATGAAAACTTAGACGCACTACCGGGGGTCTTTGTACTGGATTTCAAAATCCAAAAATTCTCCAAGCAGCTTCACAAAATGAAATGTATCTACAATCATAATACAAATTAACTTCGTCGATATTCTTTTCCTGATCATCATCACTTGTGCTCTGATAAAATGTCGTAGTCACAAGATCGTTGCCTTTGTTTATGTACTTAAACAAATATTTTGTTGTATGTGATTGATTACGCCACACAACATTCAAATAAGCACCATAAGTAATCAATAAGTATCTATTATGAGGAACGACATGTCTATTGTTAAAAACGACTCCATTCTTAACAATCGTTCTTTCATTATCTCGTCGTTTGTACACTGGATATCTATCTTCATCAATTGTGGTTGTTTCAACAAAAATTTTCGAAAAATGTTTTGAGCAACGACCATTTATCATGCAAGGAGAGTTCTTTCGATCACCACCATAATGACCGTGAATCATAAAATCTTGAACTGCAGCATAGTAAATAGGATCCTCTTGTTCATCGGGAATCTCGGCCGAAATGATACGATCAATTACTTCTGCTGTTGGAGCTTTGTCTTCGATAGAAAGGAACAACAATATGTGAGCATGCGGCAAACCCTTCTTTTGAAACTCTATGATATAAATTACTGTAAAACAAATTAAACATGTATAAACAATTATAAGCGAAAATAGTTTAGAATTTTAATAATATAAATAAATTGTATGTAGATATTATCAATATAATGTACCTGATTGAACATTTCCGAAAATCGTATTTTTACGAAGGTCTTCCAGCAATCCATCAAGTTTAACTTTAAATACTCTGCAAACAATATATGGAAGATATTCGGGCTTTAATCCACGTTCTTCAACAAATCTAACAATTTAAAGCCATTTGGGATTACACGTAAACATGAGGATAGATCTGGGTAACCTACCCATCTGCATATTGCCATAGCATCTTGCCTTCGGTAAAAGAAGAAGACAATATTATTCTTTTCCCTTGAGTCGACACATCTGTTTCATCACGTAACAAAGCGTCATGCAACCCTTGGTACATTTCACAACGTAGTTGTTTCTGATGCAACCGAACGAATAGTAACCGAGAACTCTCAACCATAGTGTATGCATCTACAACAAATTGTTGAAATAGTCTTCTAGAAAACAATATGGTTGTCGACTCACAATCTCTTTCATGTAATCTATAGGCGAAAAATTCTCTCATACTAACTCTTTTCTTTCCTCTTTCACTTTGTTTTAACTTGGAATACAAAATATCTTCTTTGTATCCATCTTCGACGTACGGAAAAATCAAGGGATATTAAAGAGAAAGATAGGCAGGATTCAATTCATTAATGCACTTAAGTTTCCCCGTTTGCGTCTTAACTAAAATATCTCTTTCACTCAACATCTCATCAAAATCGCCAACAACTAAAGCAGCAACTTCAGATGCAGTCGGGAGATTGTACCTTATTGCGTCACCACAACGTCTACTTATCAATTTTAATTTCACATCTGATCTTCCTTCCTCAACCATTTTATCATTAGCCATTCGAAATGATTTAACCAGAACAGTATTTGTATCTAGCATGGTCTTTAATTCGAAATACAATTTTAGAATGTAGATCGTTACAACTGGAATCTTGCCTGAATAAATAATTGTTGCAAATTCTTTTTTACTTACCTGATCAGCACTCTTCATTTTCAAAAAGTTTGCTGATTTGCCAATTAGTTGAGTGTCTTCCTTATCCCAGATTAAGAATCGGGCATTCCCCGTGCCATCAACAACCCGAACGTGCAACTTATATCTAAAAAGAAAAAAATGATAAGAATTTTGAAACTTAACTTAAGAAAATATAATTATAAAAGCAATTGACTAACCTTATATTGCTATTATTTGTTAAAACTCCACATCTTTCGCAATAAAAATAGTCTGCAACTTGCATCATTTTTCTTGGACATTTTTTGCAGGAAACATAAAACCAATCCACATCTGACTCCACTTCTACTATTTTTTCCAACACCCAATGTAGTCCATCCTAACAAAACAATTATATGTTAAAACTTATTTAAACTTAATTATTATTATAAAATCTTTTAGAAGAACGTAATTACTTCTTCAATCTCATGAATTTGGTCAATAGTTCGAATTAGATGCTTTGATGCCTCTAAATCATCTTCATGTGTTGTTGATGGAGTTAAATAAATGCTGCTAATTGAAGTGATTGATTTCCCATCAGAAACCATACTCTTACAAATGAATAACATAATTTGTTAGATATTTTGTATATGTTATAATTAGATATCATTCATAAGAATATAATGTTTATACATGTTTTGAAAATCACTTATCTCTGTTATGTCTTCATTTATAATAATTCTCGAGACATGAAATGTACTTGATAGTTGAGCCTCTCCCATGAAAACTTTAACCCAAAACATTTGAAGTATTAAAATAACCATTGGATCTCTATTTGTTTCAAAAAAAATTAATAGTTGATCAACTAATTCCCCCCACAATGTGCATGATACTGATTTTCCTCTACAAAAAATTGTGAAAGAAATTAGATAAGAATTATCATAATTTAAGAATAATGTAAAACAAACATTTTAATATTTATCATTACTCAACATCTTCAAGAACTAAGTCCAACATCTTTGTTGATTTTCCATGAATTTCCTTGACTTGAGGTGAATACTTTGAAGCCAATTTCCCAATTACATCTCCAATACAAAAAAACACAAAACGTTGCTATAACAATTTATAAAATAGTTTAAGTTGTAATATAGTGTCTGTGAGTATATAGAAATTAACAATAAGTGTGATTACAAAATATGGCGTTCTCATCTTTAACGTCCAGTTTGAAGACTTCTCTAAATGATTTAAATTCAAAAACTTTCCTTAGAAATGTTTTTTCAAAGATTTCAGTCACTTGTGTTTTGGGCATAAAAATAATTTTATTCTTTGACATAGTTGGGTTAATTCTCCATGAATTTGCAGCAACAATAAATTTTTTATTGCATATAAGTGAAATAGTTTAAATTTTGACTCATAATTTTCTATGTGTGGTCCTTTAATTGTTGCCACAATCCGTGAGCCCTGCAAAAAAAAAATAGTATTAGAAAAAAATATTAGAGGCTTTAAATGAATTAATGAAATAAAAAATGATTTATGACATATTAACATACACTTACCTTTTTGTCATGGGACACACATTCAACACTATAAAGGCTTGTGTTGTCTTTAAAACATTGGCGTTTGAACAATCTACATAGTCATAGTTTCATTGTCCATTCGATCTTGTTGAGACTAATATCAGTAATCATGCAAAAAAGTGGAGGCATTTTCTTGTATATATTTTCTTTTACAATATACGTTAGATGTGGACTTAATATGAGAAAGGAGCCCTTATTTATATTGGAGTTTTGAAGTGAATTCTTAAGAATGGTCCATATGCCCAAGCTGTTCATATTTAGATCTTTAAATTATGGATGTATTTGTTTCTTTATGTATTCATTCACATTCAATTAATCTATATATTGGAATACCAACAGCATAAATAATTCAGGACATTTTATGTATTTACATTTTTATGTATAGATTCCCGTTCATTTAATATATTGCTATACCTCATGTAGATCAAAGAAATTCGGATTACTTTTATGTTACTGATTATAAATAGTGCCAGAAATCAATAATATTAGTCGGGTTGTTTATCTGTAATTAATTTTCTACATGAATCAATGTAAAAGAAGGCAAATAGTTTATTGCTATACTTCCAGTAGCTCAAAGAAATTTGGATTATATTTATATTACTAATTACTAATTATAAATAGTGCCAAAAATCAAGAATGTTAGTCATGGTGTTTAACAATTTTTTTAATTAATTTTCTCTATGAACCAAAGAAGACAAACAGTTCATGAAATTATATGTCTAATATATTAGTGAAATAATTGGGATTACTTTATTCTCCATGAATCATCAATATAAATGAAGTCAACATTTTAAATAGTTATATATTATTTTATTGTTATACTTTCAGTAGCTCAAAGAAATTCAGATTATATTTATATTACTAATTACTAATTATAAATAGTGCCTAAAATAAAGAATGTTAGTCATGGTGTTTAAGAATTTCTGTAATTAATTTTCTCCATGAACTAATACAAAAGAAGGCAAACAGTTTATGAATTTATCTATTCAATAAATTAGTCAAAATATTAAGATTACTTTTCCAAGACAATCTGATATTAATACATAAATATAAATGTTATCAAATCTAGAAAGTGTATTTTGGCGGGAACTTTCCTGTTTTGGCTCCTCTCCTTTTATATATGTATAGATAACTTCCATAAACGTGGCATAGACAATTAAATGTGGTGCGAGTTCACCTGCTTATGAGAAATATGACATGCTAATTGAGGTTGCTTTATGCCGAGCTATTTACTTGCACACTCATATCAAACATTTATAAAAATTCCTCGCATAGAGCTTGCAAATTACTGGTTCAATGTTACCAGCTTGGAATAACATGCTTAGTCTTCCTATCACATGTTAGTATGACACGTGCATTCTCTCATGCTTCATAATCAAATAGTCACATCTTATAAATTCATTTTATCTTCTAATAACGCGACATGTCGTCGCCATGATTTGTTTACTATCCTCGCATAATGTGCACTTATTTACACAATCTTATCATATACGATCACCATACTCGGTCTGTTACAAATACTGCAATAATAAAATATTCATGACAAAATGTGAACTTTTTCTTATACAATAGTTGCGGTTATTCATTGCTATTTAGATTAAGTGCAAGCATGATCACTTTCTTATTTACACAAGGATAAAGACATGATACGTATTTCTATTAAAGAGGAAATATGCTTTGATTTGCAATGATGCTGCTAAAATTTTCAGGTATAAAATACAAATGGGCGTAGCCTCGGCAACTAGATGCGTTCCTGATGAACTCAAATAAGTGTGATATTTAATATCGTTTTTGTGACTTAGCTTGTTGTAAATGTTGCACTTTATATAGGTATTTTGTATGTTTAATGATTACAGGTCTATGAGCGATTGATGGTGAAAAAGTGAAAAGAAAATCAAGTTTAAAGAAGAAATTCAGATATCATGGTACCGAATGGGCATTCGTTATATATCTGAGGCGAGCTGGAGCTGGAGTTGGAAGCAATGTCACGTTTTTAAAGGGAATTTCAGACATTATCCATTTCAGCAATTACTGAATTATTATTTTTCTCTAAATTGTTGTTATTTGTTTTCTTTCTCTTTTGTAATTATTGAAAAAAAGGATAAGATAGATTAGATGTTGTGGACTTTGTCAACAACTACCTAGGAGTGGGGGTTAGGAGTGGAGATCATGGCCTCTATAAAGGAGGAAAAAGACTTGGAGAGCAAGGAGGGGCTCAGCTATATAAGGAGATGTCAATTTTAGAAGTCGGATGAATCACAGACAAGACGACTGATACACATAATCATACACACACATATACACTCGAAGATTTTGGTAGTAGCTTACTCGTTTCTTCCATCACATTGCTAGGTTTATTTTCGTTTTGAATTCATTTTGTAAGTAATCTTTAATTATGTTTAGTGGCTAGTTTTATTTCTTCCAGTTAATGAACAAGTAATTCTTTACAAGTTTCTGCTGTGAGATCTAAGTGTTTTAATTCTCAATTGAGTTTAAGTATTTATTCATTCTCTGTTTGTTTGTTGCAAAAGGAATTGTAACGTAGGATTATTATGCTTAGTTAATGTTTGTGGCCAGAACCTTAATTAACATAATATTTCATTGCTAGTTATAACCGTTGATCCGTAATTGTCATCGGGTTCTAACAAAGTAGCAAGTGACACACCGTTTAGGCATCACAAGCATATTCGGTCCGTGTTGCGGGAATGTGTAACCTAAATTAAATGATATTGTTTCAATATGCACTGTTTAGAATCGGGTCTTTCACTCTTAATTCTTTCAAAACATTAAATCCTACGAATGTCTCCGGGGTTGTCTTTTGATTAGGGAAATAGTTAACGAGCTTCTCTTGACTATCGAGACAGTAAGGAGAGATTGGGTGTCTGGCGGTTGTCGACAACTATAACCGGTTTATTTGTAGCCAATTGAGTCATTTTTGCATCTATGATCAGTAGTAAACTTATGTGATTACATTAAGTTCATTGACTTGATTTTTCTTTTATTGAATTCAAACATCGTTTTCTGTTTTGTTTACATTTAGTCATTTAAATTCAGTTTTTAGTTAATTCGTTCGTTAGTAATTAGTTTAGATAAAAAAACCTCATTCTTTATTTTAATTGCTTTGTTAAAATTCTAAAGAGAAGTAAATTCAACGTTCCATGTGGATACGATCCCTACTACCCTATACTCGTTATTTGGGAAAATAGAAAATTATTTTTGACGGTTTGACACCCGTTAAATTTTTTGAACATTTTTGGAATTTTATTTAGTTATGGCTTTCTATGACAATTTGGAAGTAGACACGATAACTTTCCACGACTAGAGAATGAGGTAAATTCTAGTTCTATTGATATTGAATGCATTGATTTCTCGGTGGATAATAAATTATGCTCAAGTTTGTATGTTAGATAAGATGGCATCGATAATTTCTATGCACAACAATTGGAAGTGTAAGGGATAATCTTCTACAACAAAATGTAGTATATTACTATTTATTGAAAGGATTCATGTGATCTTCATCATTGGATAAGTTTCAAATTAGGATATCTTGTAAATCGGCTCCTCTTGAAAGGTTGTATAGACAACAGCCATTATTAGCCATGGCAAGCATCAATATGCAACACGCCATGGCAATGGGAGAATTTCCGGGACAAACTCATGATGACCATGATCCTTATTCCAATAGCTACAATCTAGGATGGTGGGATCAACCAAATTTCAGTTACGAAAATCAAGAAGGGCAACCGATATTTCTGCAACAAGATTATCCGTTCTCACCTCCTCCATCAGTTTAGCCCACTACCAGTTCCGGCACATCGTTGGAGAGTTTAATCAAGAGCCTTGCTGAATCGGTACAACAAGATAGACAAGAAACCAAGGCTAGCATTAAATCTCTTAAAAATCGGATTTCTCAGCTAGTCGTGTCCGTGAGCAAGCTGGAAGCGAATCAAGTTGAACAGAAAAAGAGACATGTTGATTGCAGTAAGGAAGAAGTTGTGCAAAATGTGGGGTCGCCAAGTAATGAAGGTGGAGAATTCATTAAACAAAGTGAGAAAATTGTTATTCTCTCACCTTTTCCGGGCAGATTCGCTAAGAAAGAAGAGGATGAGAAGGAAATCTTAGAGACCTTCCGTAAGGTTGAGATTAACATTCTTGTCATGGATGTCATAAGGGAAGTGCCTCATCATTCTAAGTTTCTTAAGGAACTGTGTGCAAATAAAATGAAGTTGGAATTAGTACTTGTAAAAAGTTTGACAGAGAAAGATGTGCATTTCCAAAGCAGTGAGGAGTTGTATGAAAATATTATGGCACTCTATTCCACGCCGGAGGTAACACCAAGGTTTGATTTTCCTTCTTTTCCATTACCGATTTCAAGTGAAAAAAATCTTCCTACATTGCCGGTTATCATTGGTAATAATTTGACCGAGTTGTAGGAAGAGTGGGTATTGGGTCTAGCTACAGACGTTAAATAGCGACGTTAATTGAGAGGCAACCCAACAATTTTAATGCTTTAATTTCCTGTTTTTCTAGGTTAAATTTATTTTCTTGTTATTTTAATTATTTTTTTGTAGCAGCAAGTGTGTGATTTAAAGAAGCAAAGAAGAATGAACTGCGGGTAGCAAGGCTTGTGAGAGCTTGGCACATGTCCATGTGGTATTTTCACTCTTCCTGTTTTTTTTTCCAAGAGAAACCAAGCAGCAGAACCAAATTAGGATTTCTCTTTCCCTTTGTTTAGCATGACAGGGAGTAGCTCTCTTCCCTCCACTTTGCTCTTTTCTGCTTAAAATTCTTTTTCTTGTTTTGCACACTTTGATTATGTACTACATTGAGGACAATGCATAACATATGTGTGGGTGAATTTGAGCGTGTGTATATGAGGTATTTGGAGGTCCCTTTTTGCTGTTATGTTGGTTGATGTATATGTCTTTATCTGAGGATTTTTGAACTTTCATGACATGATTTGGGTTGATAGGTTGAAATGAAAATGAGACATTGTTTCTATGTTTGTAGATGTTCATTATCCGATTGAATTGAGGAATTTATGATAAATGATGGACATTTTGAAATTTTTTGTCATTAAATTGTAAAACATGTCTGTAATTGATACTTTCAATTAGTGTGTGCAAGTCTTAACTCATTAACCACTTTGGTGAGATTTTGGGCCAACAATAGAGCAGTCCGTTATATATGCTCTTTTCTTGTTTCTTTGAGTGATTTTCATGCGCGGGTGATTATTCTAGAGCTTGCATTTTGTATACATATCGAGATCACATCAATGAGTTCTTTGCATCAATATGATTAAGGCACTTAGGTATCACCACTTTTTTCTATCTTTTTCTATCCTACCCATAAATATTTCCCCTTAGTTAACCATTTTAAGCCTTATCTATCTCTTTGTTTTTACCCAGATATAATAAACATTTAGCCTTTCTTCGTTGACCTTCTTTTTTATTAACCTGATGTCAAAGGAGTTGCATATGACCATGTGAATTACAGAGTCTTATTCTTATATAGATGTGAAGCTGTAAATGATAGCTGTTTAATTGAATGAATTGGTCTTGGGTCATGTTCTGTACAATCAAAAAAAAAAAGTATGTTCCAGTTATGCTGTTGAAAAAAAAATGAGAAAAAAAGAAGAAGTATGTAGCAGCACTTCAAAGAGAAGAGAACTTGAGTCAAGTAAAATGTGCAATTCAATTTTATGGTGACTAAAGCCATTGATAAGCTTCATTTTGTGACTAATGCTGACGGACGAGTTGGAAATGACTCATGTGGTTATTTTGACAGTTTTCTTTGATAATTTTCTTTGACATTTTAGCCATATTAATCTCTTATATCCTACCCTTTTCACCCCTAGCCACGTTACAACCCTTTTAAAGACCTTTTGATTGGTGCATTATGAACTTATATTCAGTGATGGAGATTTGATCAATTTGCAAGCATATGGTAATGTCATTTCGTTGTGTGATTTGAGTGCTTCATGATATACATCCCTCTTTAAACACTTTTGTGTGATTTGAGAGATACCGTGAGGATAGTTGAGTCTTGCATATGTGAAATTGAAGGATAATTTTAGAGACATGCAAATCAATTTAAATTGAAAAATTATAGAATACCCATCTTGTTGATTGAATTTTGATTTTCAATATGAGAATGCACATTTGATGTCAAGTTGGGAACAATGTCTGTTTTTCTTGGGTTGGTTGGAGCAGCAATGATCATGTTCATGAAGTTTAAAAAATGCTTGAGGACAAGCATCATTTAAGTGTGGGGGAATTTTGATGAATTCAAATAAGTGTGATATTTAATATCGTTTTTGTGACTTAACTTGTTGTAAATGTTGCACTTTTTATGGGTATTTTGTATGTTTAGTGATTACATGTCTATGAGAGATTGATGGTGAAAAAGTGAAAAGAAAATCAAGTTTAAAGAAGAAATTCGGATATCATGGTACCGAATGGGCATTCGCTATATATCTGAGGCGAGCTGGAGCTGAAATTGGAAGCAATGTCACGCTTTTAAAGGAAATTTCAGACATTATCCATTTCAGTAATTAGAGAATTATTATTTTTCTCTAAATTGTTGTTATTTCTTTTCTTTCTCTTTTGTAATTATTGAAAAAAAGGATAAGAGATAGATTAGATGTTGTGGACTTTGTCAACAACTACCTAGGAGTGAGGGCTAGGAGTGGAGATCATGGCCTCTATAAAGGAGGAAAGACTTGGAGAGCAAGGAGGGGCTCAGCTATATAAGGAGATGTCAGTTTTAGAAGTCGGATGAATCACAGACAAGACGATTGATACACATAATCATACACACACATATACACTCGAAGATTTTGGTAGCAGCTTGCTCGTTTATTCCATCACACTGTTGGGTTTATTTTTCGTTTTGAATTCATTTTGTAAGTAATCTTTAATTATGTTTAGTGGTTAGTTTTATTTCTTCCAGTTAATGAACAAGTAATTCTTTACAAGTTTCTGCTGTGAGATCTAAGTATTTTAATTCTCAATTGAGTTTAAGTAGTTATTCATTCTCTGTTTGTTTGTTGCAAAAGGAATTGTAACGTAGGATTATTATGCTTAGTTAATGTTTGTGGCCAGAACCTTAATTAACATAATATTTCATTGCTAGTTAAAACCGTTGATACGTAATTGTCATCGGGTTCTTACAAAGTAACAAGTGACGCACCGTTTAGGCATCACAAGCATATTCGGTCCGTGTTGCGGGAATGTGTAATCTAAATTAAATGATATTGTTTCAATATGCACTGTTTAGAATCGGGTCTCTCACTCTTAATTCTTTCAAAACATTAAATCTTACGAATGTCTCGGGGGTTGTCTTTTGATTAGGGAAATAGTTAACGAGCTTCTCTTGACTATCGAGACAGTAAGGAGAGATTGGGTTTCTAGCGGTTGTCGACAACTATAACCGGTTCATTTGTAGCCAATTAATTCATCTTTACATCTATGATCAGTAGTAAACTTATGGGATTATATTAAGTTCATTGACTTGATTTTTCTTTTATTGAATTCAAACATCGTTTTCTGTTTTGTTTACATTTAGTCATTTAAATTCAGTTTTTCGTTAATTCGTTCGTTAGTAATTAGTTTAGATTAAAAACCTCATTCTTTATTTTAATTGCTTTGTTAAAATTCTAAAGAGAAGTAAATTCAACGTTCCCTGTGTATACGATCCCTACTACCCTATACTCGTTATTTGGGAAAATAGGAAATTATTTTTGACGGTTTGACACCCGTTAGTTCCTCTACAAATAACTACATGATTATTTACAAGGTTATGTGCCTACCTCCCCTCGTCGAGTTAATAACAATCGTTAACTTGGGGGCTACTACTAAGGCATAAAGCAAACATATACCTTTATTACTTCTCGATCTATGGATACGCTCCTACGCTCAAGAAGTGGGGGGCTACCACTACTACCACCATCATTGATGATGATAAAGACTAATATTTAGAAGATCCTTGCTTGTCATATTCGCGCCAAAGACCGAGCCTCAGATTATTATTTTCGTGCCTACGCACGCTATGCTCGCGCCAGTGCCCGAGCTTCATATTATTATTATTGTTCTCGTGCTCGTACCCATGAAAGCCACGCTCACGCCAGAGCTTGAGCTTCAGATTATGCTCGCGTCAGTGCCCACGTGTCCGTGCACGCCACGCTCATGCCAGAGCTCAAGCTTCAGATTATGCTCGCGCTAGAGCCTGAGCTTCAGATTATTATTCTCATGCCCACGCACGCTATGCTTGCGCCAATGCCCACGTGCCAGAGCTCAAGCTTCAGATTATGCTTGCGTCAGAGCCCGAGCCTCAGATTATTATTCTTGCGCCCGTGCCCATGCATGCCACGCTCGCGTCACAGTTTGAGCTTCAGATTATGCTCGCGCCAGAGCCCAAGCCTCATATTATTATTCTCGTGCCCGTGCACGCCACGCTCGCGCCAGAGCTTGAGTTTCAGATTATGCTTGCGCCAGAGCCCGAGCCTCAGATTATTATTCTCGTGCTCGCGCACGCTATGCTCGCGCCAGTACCCACGTGCTACGCTCGCGCCAAAGCTCGAGCTTCAGATTATGCTCGCGCCATAGCCCGAGCCTCAGATTATTATTCTCATGCCCGCGCACGCTATGCCCGCGCCAGTGCCCACGTGTACGTGCACACCACGCTCGTGCCAAAGCTCGAGCTTTAGATTATGCTTGCGCCAGAGCCCGAGCCTCATATTATTATTCTTGTGCCCGTGCCCGTGCACGCCACGCTTGCGTCAGAGTTTGAACTCCTGATTATGCTCGCGCCAGAGCCTGAGCCTAAGATTATTATTCTCGTGCCCGCACACGCTATGTTCGTGCCAGTGCCCACGTGCACGTGCACGCCACGCTCGCGCTAGAGCTCGAGCTTCATATTATGCTTGCATTGGAGCCTGAGCCTCAGATTATTATTCTTGTGCCCACGCACGCTATGCTCGCGCCAGTGCTCACGTGCCCATGCACGCCACATTCGCGCCTGAGCTCGAGCTTCAGATTATGCTCGCGCCAGAGCCCGAGCCTTAGATTATTATTCTCGTGCTCGCGCACGCTATGCTCGCGCTAGTGCCCACGTGTCAATGCACGCCACGCTCGCACAAGAGTTCGAGCTTCAGATTATGCTTGCACCAGAGCCCGAGCCTCAGATTATTATTCTCGTGCCCGTGCCCGTACACGCCACACTCGCATCAGAGTTTGAGCTTCAAATTATGCTTGCGCTAGAACCCGAGCCTCAAATTATTATTTCTTGCGCCCGAGCACGCTATGCCCGCGCTTATGCATATGCCTGAGTTGCAGATTATATTTCATACATGTGCACGTCGAGCTTTACAGTATGCTCCCCACTCGAGTTTTACTCAGGGTTGAGCTCTACATTGTCCTCCCGCTTGAGTTTACTCGCGGTTGAGTTGTACACCGCGCCTACCTATGCTTGAGCTTCATATTATGCTCCAGCTCGGCATCTCACTTATGCTCGGCATGAGTTTCATATTGTGCTCCAGCTCAGCATCTCATTTACGCTCGAGTTTACTCACGGTTGAGCTTCATATCGTTCTCCCGCTCGAGTTTACTTGTGGTTGAGTAGTACACCGCGCCTACCTGCGCCCATGCTCCCCGCTCGAGTTTACTCGTGGCTGAGCCTCATATCATTATACTTATGCCTATGCACACTCTGCTCGCTCTAGTGCCATGCTCGCACTAGTACCGGAGTTTCTATTATCATTGAGCACATTACGCTCCCCGAGCATCCCATCATGCTTTCATCAACATTTGTGGCTACGTTCGACATGAGCTTCATATCTCCCTCCAGCTTGGCATCATCATTATTTACGATCGAGCGCATATAACGCTCCCCGAGCACCTCATCATGCTTGTTCATCATATCTCACTCAAGCTTAGCTTTATCGACATTCTCGGCACGAGTTTTATACTATTATGGAGGATTGATACATTATGCTCCTTCCTGAGTGTCATGATATTCCCTCGCACGCCGAGGAAAAATTAGCCCTTGAGGCAACCAAGATCACCTCGCATGCCGAAGAAAAATTAGCCCTTGAGGCACACCAAGCCCTCGAGGCAACCAAAAATTAGTCCTTGAGACTCCTAGTGCTTCTTATACCTACTACATCCACATGAGCATTTCATACATGCATATAAGTACATATTGACAAGCATACATCCTCCATACATCATTGCATAAACATAAAAAGTAAACCCTTTGACGAGGGCGAAATACTTGCCTAAAAAAATATGTCGATGAGAGATTGGGCACCTAATGCCCCTCATATTTCTATTACCCCCCCCCGGTACGCCGAGGAGATATTTATTGTGACCTTATGGCTCGGTTTTCTTAAAAATCCTCGCCATGCCGACGATAAATCTTATTATGGCCTTATGGCTCGGTTTTCTTGAAAATCCTCGCCACATCGACGATAAATCTTATTATGACCTTATGGTTTGGTTTTCTTGAAAAGCTTCGCCACGCCGACGATAAATCTTATTATGGCCTTATGGCTCAATTTTCTTTAAGATCCTCACCACGCTGACGATAAATCTTATTATGACCTTATGGCTCGGTTTTCTTGAAGATCCTTGCCACACCAACAATAAATCTTATTATGGCCTTATGGCTTGGTTTTCTTGAAGATCCTCGCCACGCCGAGGATAAATCTTATTATGGTCTTATGGCTCACTTTCTTGAAGGTCCTCGGTACGCCGATGATAAATCTTATTATGGCCTTATGGATCACTTTCTTAAAGGTCCTCGCCACGCCGAGGATAAATATTATTATGGCCTTATGGCTCGCTTTCTTGAAGGTCCTCGTCACGCCGAGGATAAATCTTATTATGGTCTTATAGCTCGCTTTCTTAAATGCCCTCGCCATGCCGAGGGTAAATCTTATTATGGCCTTATGGCTCACTTTCTTGAAAGTCCTCGCCACGCCGAGGATAAATTTTATTATGGCCTTATGTCGCGGATTACATATCTTATTTTCATACCTATTCTCAACAGACAAGGTCTAAATTGCCAATCAATGATCAATCATATACAAAGGTTACCTGCCAAGGTTCAAAAGTCAGCTGCATAAAACCTCTCAGCAAAACCAAAACAAAATCTCAAAACCCTCAGCATCACAAGAAAGAACAACGAGCAGATTGTACTCCTTACCCTCGATGTCAGCCACGACGGATAAGGAGTGGGGGGCTATTGAAGGGCACCAAAATAATGGGCCTGAAAAGGTAGCCAAAAGTGTACTCCGAAATTATACTTAGAAGATTAAGCCAAACCTGTACCCGGAAGGAGGCCCATATATCCAAAGAAGGGCCCAAGCCCAATCAAATACTAAAGCCCAACATGGGAAGACCATTAATATAAATAATAGGAAACTTCCTATTTGAGCATTCAGTGACTACTTTCCCAGAGAACAATGAGCAGCTCTCCCTCATCTCTCCTTCTCCCTCACGGTTACAAAGATACACACACTCTCTCCATTTTCTCATTCTCCTTATCATACACAATATATACTGATTATCATACCGGAGGGTTTGTGGGGACACCCCCACCCACTCACGGTGTTTTATTTTACAGACATTACAAGTCAGATATCCTACCGCGATGACCACTGCCGGACCACGACTTCGGCGACTCCAACATGACGTCACTTTCAGCACCCCGAACACGACACGACAAGGTCACCACATTTTTGGCGTGATCAATTTCAATTGTTGAATTTAATAATAGTTTATCAATTGAATGATAAATGAATAAATTATCAAAACTATTACATGAATTATCATTGAAAATTAATTTTTTCGGCTATAATTGGATGCCTTGGGGAGTTAGACAGTTCCTTGACTTTTCACTTCTCGAGCAGTTTTTAAAGATAAAATCACTATAAATTTGTTACAATTCATTTGCTGAACATTATTGTTAAGAACAACTGAGAATAACACACCAACATAGAAGAAATCTCTACAAAATGGCCACCTCTCTCATTTTGATTAGAAATATCAGCCAGACTAAGGGTAAACCTAGATAGCTCAATGGTTTTTCGAGTAAAATGTATTTTTTAAAATGTAAAGGTATCTATTATTACAGCCTTTCAAAGCATTAAAATACAAAAAATAAGGGTTGGGGTACGGTCTACGTCCCCTCCAACCTTTTCTGAAGAAAAAAACCTGTAATACTTTCTATATTCTTTCTATTTCGATTGCTTAGGATTTCATGTACTTGGTCCTCTTTTTTTTTTTCTAGAGATCACTGAGCTACTATAAACTAAATACATTTATATATGCAAAATTATTAAATTCTCGGGGTACCTTTGAAATCAATAAATAGCTTAAACATATGCAATGTCTGAGATTAAAGATGTGGGGAATAAATTACGATAATCAACAAATAGTTAAAGTAATTCATAGCAAGAAGATTAATCGTATTGTTACACCTTAATTTAATAAACTTCATGTTTAAGTGTATGTGTTAAATTTAATATAATTTAATGATATTCAAACTGACACATATTTCTTGATAACCAGTATATATTTATATTTAGGCTCCGTTTGTTTCACGGAAAATGACTTCCGGAAAACGTTTTCCTCATTTTCCGGTGTTTGGTAACCTTAGGAAAATGCAGTCAACGTAAAAGGTTTTCCGAGTCAACGGAAAATGAAGGCTTCTTTTCCGGAAAATGACTTACGGATTCATTTTCCGTAAGTCATTTTCCAAATGTTCGGGCACCCTCCGCCCTTTTTCACAATTGCACATATTTACTTACACGCACAATATTTCACTCCACAAATAAATTGTTTAGAAATATAAATAAAGTTTGTGCATACTATTTATAAATTATAATTTTAATAAATGCTTACTACGTTCTAAAATTATTTAGGGACATCCTAACAATTTTCAATTTTCAATTTTAAAACGTTTTTTTCATATCAATTATCAAAAAAATTATTTGTAATTGTGAGATTGAAAAAAGATAGACATTGATTTGACACCACTAATGATAAATTAAAGGTTACTAAGGAAAAATTACTTAAAGTTCAACACTATTTTATATTTAATATGTGCATTAATATTGGAATATATTTTTTTGTATTTATTCATATATAGTTTTCCGTAACATTTTCTAGGAACATCCTAAACATTGTCTATTTTCTATTTTAAAACGTTTTTTTTTTCATATCAATTATCAAAAAAATTATTTGTAATTGTGAGATTAAAAAAAGATGGATCTTATTAAAAAAGATGGTCCTTATTGATTTTCTAGGGACATCCTAAACATTGTTTATTTTATATTTTTATTTTTGTATTTATTCATATATTGTTTTCCGTAACATTTTCCGTGTGTTTGCCAAACACCCGTAAATGTTTTCTGACATATTTTCAAAAGATTTACCAAACACCTGAAAATGAAATCTTTTGATTTTCCGGAAGCCATTTTCCGGAAATCATTTTCTGGAAATGATTTTCCGTGAAACAAACGGAGCCTTAGTTATTAGTATGCACTGTAGCTACAAATTTCTCAATTTGGCTTTATCAAATCAGAATAATGAACAATTATAAATCAAATCTAATTAAATCAAAGAAATTTGAAATATAGAGACCAAAAGCAAATAAATTAGTGACTACAAAGAGGCCAATTTTGAAGTGAACAACTACATTAGATACACGTGATTTAAAATATATGTATTTTAATTATAAAAAATGTTTAAAAAAACAGATCTTCAAAATACAAATCTAAAAATTCAAGATCTATATTTTTTCTATACTCAAAATATATTAAAAAATCGGGTATAACGTTAAATACTAAAAATATAAAAAAGTCTCGACCTATTTAAATCGTATTTTAAAAAATAACTAGGTAAAGAAGTATAAATACTTGGCTCTTATTATAATCCATATTTTTTTTCCAGTCCACTAAGTAAAATTAAGCTGTAAGATTTTTTTTAAAAAAAATCGAAAGACAAAGTTGAATACTACAAAACTTGCTTTATATATATATATAATTCTAACGCGCCTTGTTATGAAATGATTTAATATGATTCAACTTTGGTTGTGGAAAGTCGGCAGATGAATTCTTCAAACGAATGATTTGAAGAGATGAAGAGTCATTGTCTTATGTTCACCGGAGGAATTTGCTAGGTTTAATTATATAAAAATAAGAAATGTGACCTTTTAGACGATTTGATTGAGTGAGAGTGAGCCGATGTGTATATAGGTTGGAGTGAGTGTGGTTGTGTTTTTAGGTTAGAGAATGAAAAACTCTCTATCTATATGACAAGGGAAGATGTTTGGGTTTTTTTTTTGGGGCCACATTGGTTATAATTGGAGTAATATTTGCTCTCTATTATTAATAAGTAAGAATAATTTGTATGAAATCAATTGAGAAATTTTGGCTATGTGAAAATTTGAGTATTTTTAGTCATTTTGTTGTTGTTTGTTTTAGGGAGAAATTCGAGCCTATCCACTATGTGAAGTTTTCAACCACTACAGTTTCTTATATTTTTTTAACTGAAAAAGTCACTCTTTGAGCAAAAAGACTACGACAATGAATGAACCAAAGGCGCGCTACAGATCACTTAATCAATGCATCAATTTAAATCACCTAATCCAATTCATGCATCGCGCCTTAAATCATAATGTACCAAGCCTTCATCTCTCTTCTTTTATGTATACAATCAACAAATGATTCAAAATTAATGCATCTTACCTATATCACACAATCGATGCATCACAATTTACAAATGATGCATTGTGATTCAAAATTGATGCATCGAGTTTCAAAAAGGGTGTCTACTTGACGAAATGTGGGGGGAGGCGGTGTTCACAACAAATTACTTGCTCAATAAGCTACCACACAAGAAATTGGAGCAAACTCCTAATGAATTATAAAATGGTCGAAAACCTTCCTACAAATTCATCAAAGTGTGGGGGTGCCCAGCCAAAGTAGCAGTACCATTACCTAAAAAGGTAAAAATCAGTCCAAAAACCATGAATTATATCTTCATAGGATATGCAACTTAGAGTAGTGCCTATAGGCTTTTAGTACCCAAGTCTGAAAATCCAAATATTGAAGTAAATACAATCATGGAATCAAGAAATGTCATATTTTTTGAAAACATATTTCCATTAAAGAATAATACTAATGGAAAACACTTTTTTCCTTGGAACACAAACGAAGATGAGAACGAGGCCCCTACGGACATTGTCCTCATGGACATCATCCAAGAGGATCGTCAAGATGAATAGGATGATGAACCTAGAAGGAGGAAACGGGCTAAAATAACTAAAACCTTAGGACCTGACTTTGTGACCACGTTTAAAGTGGACAATGAACCACGAACGTTCAAAAAAGCAATGTCTACTCCAGAAGCTCCTCAATGGAAAGAAGCCATTAATGGCGAAATCTCTTCCATTATGCAAAACCACACTTGATAATTAGTTGACCTTCCCAAGGTGTGCAAACCATTGGGCTGCAAATGGATTTTCAAACGAAAATTAAAATCTGATGGTTCCATTGATAAGTATAAAGCACGGCTGGTCGCAAAAGGGTTCAATAAAAAAGAAGGTATTGATTATTTTCACACTTATGCCCCTGTAACTCGAATTACATTGATTCGACTACTAATTGCATTTACAGCTTTGCACGGTCTTTAAATACATCGGATGGACGTTAAGACCGCTTTTCTAAATTGAGAACTCGAAGAAGAAATTTATATGAATCAACCAGAAGGATTCATAGCTCTAGGCAACGAAAAGAAAGTATGTTGATTGGTCAAATCGCTGTATGATTTAAAGCAAGCACCAAAACAATGACATAAACGCTTTGATGATGTAGTACTTGCAAATGGGTTCAAGATCAACGAATGTGACAAATGTGTGTACGCCAAAAATACATAGCATGGTTACGTTATTATCTGCCTCTACGTGGATGATATGCTTATCATTGGTAGTAATAACAACATGATCAAGGACACCAAAAAATGTTGGCCACTAGGTTCAACATAAAAGATCTTGGGGTAACAGATGTCATCCTAGGTATTAAAATATCTAGAACATCCGAGGAGATCATAATATCACAATCTCATTACATTGAGAAAATACTGGAGAAATTCAGCAATGGTGATGATAGTATTACAAAAACTCCAATAGACCCAAACTTTCATCTCAAAAAGAACCTACACGAAGGTGTATCTCAAATTGAATACTCTCGTGTTATTGGAAGTCTTATGTATCTCACAAATTGTACGCGACCATATATTGCTCAAACAGTCAATCGATTGAGTAGATTTAATAGTTATCCAAGACATGATCACTAGAAGGCTATTACAAGAGTCCTTAGGTATCTACGGTACACTAAAGACTATGGGTTGCACTATTCAAGGTATCCAGTGGTAATAGAAGGTTAAAGTGACGCTAACTGGACATTCGATACTAATGACTCAAAATCCACAAATGGATTTGTATTTACACTTGATGGTGGTGCAATGTCTACAATGGAATATCGAAATTTACATTTGGTGGTGGTGCAAGGTGTTGATAATCACACAGCATTGCAAGGTCTACAATGGAATCAAAATTTATCGCTCTAGATAAAACAACGGAGGAAGCCGAATGGCTACGAAACTTCCTAGAAAATATTCCAACTTGGCCACAACCAGTACCAACTATATGCATCCATTGCGACAGCCAAACCGTAATTGAAAAGGCACAAAACAATATGTATAATGGTAAATCACGACACATACGAAGGCGTCACAATACCGTTAGGCAACTTCTCTCAAATGTAGTGATTGCTATCGATTATATTCTATCAAAAGACAACCTAGCGAATCCATTAACTAAAGATCTGTCGAGAGAGCAAGTATGTAGCTCATTGAAGGGAATGTGCCTCAAGCCTATGAAATAGAGAATGATTTAGCGGAAAACCCCACTTAGCTGATTGGAGATCCCATGGTCTAGGTTCAAAGGGACAAGTGGACAACCCAACTAAATTAATCTCGATGTTAACACTAAAGGATTTAACTTCTACCCATTCCTATTGTGAAACACACTAGTGTTATCTGTCTTGGTGTAGAGTAAGCTTTTCTTTTAATGATTCATATGACTTGATTTTCAAGCGGAGTAATGACAGAATACTCTTTATAGGAAGTCACCTATGTGAATGTAAAACTGATCAATTTTATGAGAATTTAGAGGCTATAATTCTCTATAGCATTCGCAGAACCAGGTATAGTTTAGAGCCAAAATGAACACAATTGAAGAATCACACCCTGTTTAGGGGTAGCTGTGTGATTACTATTGTCTTGGTTGACATCAAACACCAGTCAGTTCAAGACACTCAAGTCACTGATTAGTAAGCCATCCCGATCGTATATCATAAGGAAATGTTCAAAGCCAAAAGCTACCTATTCCAGTACAGTTACTCTTAATTGTATCTCTGTATTATCAATATGTCATCAATTTACATGATATCTCATTCATGCGGGGGATTGTTGGAAACTTGTTTCCAATAAAGGCTTGAATGAGGAAGTTGTGTAAGTAGCTAGTAGGGAATCTCACATTGGAAATAAAAAGGAATGAACTTTACTTTATAAAAAAGAGATTTTAGGCTTACTCTGAAACAGTTGTGTCTGTTTCAGACTCATCTCAGCCGTTCCTCCCAACTCCTAACGTCTTCTTACATAAATATTGTAGGAAACTTGTTTTACTGTTACGAAAAAAATCCTATCTTCTGTACCATATCTTTCTGCCCTAAACAGAGAATACAACATCGTGTTTAGATTCATCAGTGATTGAAGTCGGAAGGTCTGGCCTCTTCAGTCATGTAAGATCCATGTCCCTGGGAGACTCACTGCTTAATCCGCCCATTCCAGTAAACGGCACCAGTTTTTGTCTTAAGGAAAGAGATTCTAAATCTCGGTGGACCTTATACATAAGCAACTCTAATCGATTTTTTGCAGGAACCAAATCAGACTGCCTACAGTTTTAAGACAAATTTTTATTTTATTTTCCTAATGACTTGATGTTGGCAACACTTAAATGGAGGTTAGTTGTTTTGCTGGGGTAACAATAATTATAAAGAAACGATGACTTACATTCCCCACAAATTAAGAAGACTACCGCCATACACTAAGGCCAACATGAGATCGAGCTATTTGTACAAGAGAATGGGAAAGTGCATTGACTCACATATGAATATATATTGTAAAATTCTGTTCCAATAGACAACTCTGAATCTTTATATTTTGCTCTTCTTAATAGTGTTTTAATTTGATATTTCATTGACTTTTATTTGCCTTGTGATTTAAGACTTGAATTTGATAGCTTTTGACTCCATCTCTTTTTGGTCACACAACTTTATCGTATTTTTATTTTTTCTTTGATAAATACAAAAAACAAAATTCAAAATCTAAAATCAAGCTTTCAAATCACGAGCACCACACCCATTTTTTTTTTTTTTTGCCAGTGTTGTCAAAAACTTTAGACATAGATATATTTTTATCAATGTGCTTAACTTTAGTCAGATTTGTTTAGTCTATATTATTATTATTATTAAACAAAATTATCATTAGAACGCTTCTTATAGAGAGTTTAGACATCTTCCAAATCGATTCATCCATAAATAATTAAAGAAGATTAAAATGGGATGGAGGCTAACTACACCCCAAAATTCACTTTCTACACCCTATTTCCTGTGTTAAAATATTGTAATGTGCATACACATTACATTACAGAAAATAGGGTGTAGAGAGTAAATTTTGGGGTGAGTTATTCCCGCTCTTAAAAGTTAAAACAGTAGGAGTTTAGTTTGTGGGATCAACTTGTTAACGGGTTATACATTGGGGTGTATAATATAAATTACCAGTGATCTTTTGCTTCGTCCTGATGAGGCTGCTGAATTACGAGTAGGACAAATAGAGAAAGGTCATTTCCGTTTACCCAATTCTTCGTTTTATCTCCCCATATTCAAAACCCCATTTTAGATTTCCATTCGCTAGATTCTGGACATTGTCTTAACCCTAGCTCAGATCGATCGCGATTCAATAGAAAAATCCCAGGCTTCAATCAGTCGAAAGACGAAACGATCCGAAGTACGGTACATCTAGGCATCGCATGAGAGGTACTTCGAGACTCCTTTCGTGTTTTGTATCTGTTCTTGATTTTGTATTTGATCCTTTCGAACTCGTAATTTCAATTCACCTTCAATTAACAAGATCGATAACATTTATCCGATGATTAATTTACTTCTGAGAATTGATCTATTGCGCGTTGGTTATTATTTGGTGACATTTTTGTATTTTAGCCGATCCGAGAGGGAATGGTCCTTGTTGTTAAGTTTTTAAATTATTTGCGAATGAGGCTAAGAGGTCATTTCTTTGAAATTCTGGAGATTTTTTTCTTTCTATTTTTCGGTTGTGGTGGTGAATGGTGATGATTTTACATCGGCCCATCCATCAATTGCTACTTTGGACAACTGTATGGATTGTGAAAGCTGTATAATATAGTAGTATGCTATGCAAATGAAAAACTAAAAACAAAAAAAGGAAAGAAAAACACAGTAAAACTTTGATGCCTTAAAGTTAGCACAGCAAATATTTGACCGCGAAGTGTAAATATATGTCATACCATAATAATCCAGGCAGCCATGTGACCACACAAGAGGGATCTTCTTCGTTGATTCACTGCTATGCGTTTATGCTCTGATAAATACGTTGCTATTTAATTGAGAAAATGTAGAGTTCCATACTTCAAGTGCTTGTTTGGTTTGCAGTAATAGTCATCGCATTCAATTCCATGCCTTTGTAGTCCAAATTTCATTCAATTTTAGCTCAAAAAGCATGGAAAGAAATAACGATTGATGTGTCCAAAATGAGGCCGAATTTTCTTGAGATGGTAATGAATCCAAACTACTTTTTTAGTAATTATTTAACAATGTTTTGATTAACTGCCTAGAAAATTGTGATGAGTATTCATTCTCAATTTTCTAAACAGAAACAAGTTTTTGTAAGTTCATCTCCATATTTGGGAACAAACAAAGATTTCCATTCTTTCATAGACGACAATTATGTGTGTCAGACTTGTAACGTGCTGTTATCAATTTCTTCTTCCTTCTTTTTTGGACTTTTTCTAACTGCAGTTATTACAAAGATATGTTATAGCTCATCTCTCCTTCTCTCTTACTCTCTTTTTCGCATGCGCTTCATCTTTTTCATAAAAGTATGTTTTTGTTTTTATCGTATTATATTGATTTGCAGTTGAACTGAAAACTAAGTCAGTTGTTTGAATGGACCAGTGTCAGCATCTCAATTAGTTTTTTCTTTTGATATCTTGGATAGGCTCTCAAATGACGTGTATTTCAATTTATTATTTTGAAGCTGAGAGCTCCTGAAAGTAAAGATGGTGAAGTTGACGATGATTGCCCGTGTTACTGATGGCCTCCCACTGGCTGAGGGACTGGATGATGGCCGTGATATACAGGATGCAGAGTTCTATAAGCAGCAGGTTAAGGCTTTGTTCAAGAACCTATCAAGAGGCCAAAACGATGCCTCAAGGATGTCTGTAGAAACTGGTCCTTATATTTTTCAGTATCCTTCTCCACAGAATATCAAATACTACCTCCCCACTCTAAATTTCTTTGCATGCTTGAACTGACAATTTAGCTTTCAGTTAAGGTTTTTGCCAGCATTTCTAGGCTTTGTTCAACCGCATTATAAAGGCTTTAAATTAAACTAGTCTACATTAGTTACCCTTCCAGTAAGCTGGTATTGGACTGTAGCTGTTGGTGATAATGCTGTTGCACCGACTAACAGCGTATGCTGTTATTTTTCTGCCCTTGTGAAATCTACATGTTTTATTGTAACATCAAGGAGATGCATCCCCCATGGAGGTGAAATTTCTAGCTGTGACATGAATGTGAGAAGATCTGGGAACTTGTACTTTTCTCAGTTTAGTATTTGTTTAGGTGAGATAGTATGGGCAGAGTATTCTCACAGCTTCCTATATCTTTGATAAGTATGCTGTATATTGGTAGAAAGACCTGTTTTCAAAACTTCTCTAGATTGAATTAACTTCATAGGCTCTTTAAAGTTATGTTACGTGAGTATGAGACCTTACGAGCTAAACCAATAAATGTTGTCAAGGGCAAAATGTAATAGTTATTAATACTATTTGTAATTTTGTAGTATTTTTATGAGCTGTACTTAGCTCCCACTGTTTCTGAACTGCTCTTTTGTACTTGTTACCTATGCTAACCTGCAGTTTCAGGCTTTTTCTACTGCCTTTGAAAATTACATTATTGCAGATTAGTGTTGTCTTAACCTAGATTCTCAGCTATATTATTGAAGGGCGAGTATGCTACTTGACAATGTGTGATCGTGCTTATCCAAAGAAACTTGCCTTTCAATACCTGGAAGATCTTAAGAATGAATTTGAGCGTGTGAATGGGAGTCAGATTGAAACTGCTGCAAGACCTTATGCTTTCATAAAATTCGGTAAACCTCCTTTTATTCTGCTTATGTGTACCCTCTTTTTGATAGATATGTTCTACTTTTTCTGGATTTAATATTCTTTTCTTTCTTATGTTTAAAAGATACATTTATACAGAAAACAAAGAAATTGTACCAGGACACAAGAACACAGCGGAATATTGCAAAGCTGAATGATGAACTCTACGAAGTTCACCAAATAATGACTCGCAATGTGCAGGAAGTTCTTGGGGTTGGTGAAAAGTTGGACCGTAAGCTATCTGTTTCTTGCACACTGAACTCAGTTTCTTTTAACCAATCTGTTTAGAATTTCCAAGTAATCTAAGGTGTTATCTTGAACCTGATAAAACGAATTAAGCTAATTTTATGTTGGTTGGGTTTGCAAAATGGTCAGCATGATTTCTTGTGGTGTTTGGTGGGAAGTTTATATTATAAATCACATCTGCTAGCTTGTAGTTTTAGATGTAATAGCAATATAGCATGCTGTAGTTTTCTAACTCTTGTTTCTCTAATATTAGAGGTATCACACTTCCTATAAGTTCCCTACTCTGGGCTTTTTGGTTAGGTAGGGAACCTTTTACCTATACCTTGGCTTGATCCTACTTTTTCATTTCATTAAAAGCATGGGTTTTGCAGGGACATTTCTTTATGGACTTCTCTTAGCTAAACTCTTATGTACCGTTTGGTAGCCAGGATTAAGACCAGATAGGATTAATAATCCGAGTTGCCTGATGTTTGGTACGCAATAGGTGGTCGGGGCTAATAGCACGAGTTATCCGGATAAAGTCATTATCCCCTCACTATTAATACCAAGGGGGAGGGTGGTATTATTAACGCCCTCACTAAAAAAAATTGGGATTAACATTTGTAATCTCAAAACTACCCTCGATATACAAGTGAGGATTAATAGCGAGGACACTAATAATACTAGGATTAATAATACTGCTTATCCTTATCCGACTATCAAACAAGCCCTAAGAGCTAACTTGGCAAAACAGTATAAGACATAGGTGAAAAGCTGATTCATAACTTGCAGTATAGAGCATGTAGCATTGGTTAGATTCAACTTCTGAATGTATTTCTGTGATTATTCCATGCAACATATGATATGATCTTCTACCGTCTTTCATAGTAGCTTGTATATTTTGTTTTATTATTTTATCCTTTCCCGAAAAACTTGTACGTATTCAACTTTTCATGTACATCACTGTTGGCTGAATTTGTTGGATTATAAACTTGTGCAGAGGTCAGTCAAATGTCAAGCCGCTTAACATCGGAATCTCGCATATATGCTGATAAGGCAAGAGATTTAAATCGACAGGTTGGTTGTACAGATATTAACTTGGTAATTGTAATTTGGAAAAAAATGGTTCATATGCTTGTCTCATCTTTGTTTGTTAGCATTTATGCAGATGAGCCTGCAGGATGATTTTATATTTATTATAGCAGGATAACTTGTAGTTTCTCAAACCCGTTCCTTGTTTTACATTGGCCCCAACGTGTAATATTTTTTGACTACTGTTTGCACTTGAACCGAAGTTGATGGAATCTCATTGGTGAACCTGAACTCTTGATAAGCAAACATACATCTTACGTTTTTTAACTTCGACTTAAAAATCTCAAGTGACCTTAAACTTATGATTCAATTTAATTGAGGTGAATTTTGTTCCAGCTTTTGCTTTGTGCTTGCGCTCGGTTTGTTTAAATTTCTTTTTGGAGATCAAACCTATAAGAGCTTGAGGCAAGCTGCGGATATGGCGTATACGATTGGCTCATATAGAATTTCCTGTGTTTGAATTCGATTCTTGAGCTACTCGTGAGTTTGACTCAGCCACGAGCCTACGAGCTTTAGTGTTAGAGCTGTTGGATGATTAAGATGGTGATGATTTGGAATGTTTATGTCATTACTTAGAAAATAACATATTTGATCTAATGGTGTAGAGTTCTAAGTAAATTTGATCCAACGGCACTAATACTAAAGCTTGTAATAATACTAAAAGCTCTAGCTCGTAATATCATACCCCCCCTCTCTCTCTCTATATACACACACACACACACATCTAACCTCCTCTCTAGTCGTTGGAGGTTAGCCACCTCCCCATTTTGAGAGGAGGGCCTGATTTAAACATCCATAACCTAAACACTCGATATTCCTCTTTACCATAGGTTTGAGATTTGGAGATCTAAGAATTGCATTACTAGTTACAATACCAAAAGGTCAAAGGCTGTTTAGGTATATTAAGAAAAAAATGATAAAAGTTATTAGACTTTCCGTATATTTATTTTAGGCTGACCAGTTGTCTTTTGTAAAACTTTAACGCTTTTACTACTACAAAGATATTAGTCGTCGTATATTTAATATATACTATCTATCTTAAAAAATCTCGCACTGAGCTCACACGAGCAATGAAAAACTAACCTAGCTCGTGGACTGATGAGCCAAGCTTTGATTGATTGAGACTGCTTGTTCAAAGTTCAAACACACAACCTTACTGACATGATTGAACGCGGATTGACTACACATGAGTCCGAGCCGAGCTCGAGCTGGCTTAGTTCGTTTAACAGCCATGTATGATTCAATTTTAGCAATGGTGGTAATGTTTAGTTGTTTTACTGGTATCTTTATTCTGTGAACTTTATTTTGAAATAATGAGTATCACCCTTGTCAGAAGATTGCAAAGATTTTTACCTGTTACTCGTAAAATGGCAATGTGTGTGTGTGTGTGTGTATAGTGTTGTGATGAAGAGTATTGATTTGGCTGCCTGCATTACACAAAGTGTTGTCCTGAATTGCTCTCATAATTCGTTTTCCCATCTCTTATTTGTGTAGGCATTGATCCGGAAGTGGGCCCCTGTTGCAATTGTAATTGGAGTTGTGTTCCTACTCTTCTGGGTCAAAAACAAGATTTGGTGAAGCTCTCTTTCTTTTGCTGCCCACAGATCAGCTCGAGAGGAGTCTTGAGTTAATTGTTCAGCCACCAAAAATCTTCCAATGGGTGCAGTATCCACATGAACATTCCAACTGGAAAGTTGTTTTAATGGCATTGTTTCAGCACTAGGATTGGGTATGTGGCGATTTTGCAAATCAAGCAGTGGGGATATTTGAAAGAAAGACCTTTAATATTAGACAAGTTTATTGCACCCAAAAAGTGTTTACAATCATGAGAATGTCCATTTCCTTAAGAGGGCTTATACAGGATCTGTTTTTATCTATATAATGTTTTTCTATCATAATGTTAATGTTATGTTCTTGACATTATCAAAGCAGTTTCTGCTGAGTCATTTAGTACAGGATATGTTTTTTCTATCTATATAATGTTATTTTATTTTATTGTTAGTCTTCTGTTCTTGACATTATCAAAGCAGATTCTGCTGAGTCATCTAATTCAGGTCTGTTGTCAATAGTTATTGTTCTTGGCTCATGTGCTTCCAAGTTCCAATGACACACCCTGAAACTGAAAGACCATTGAGTTGCACATGCCGTGGTATTGTGTTTTTACAGGTTTTGTCCGAAAGACTTAGTTAAGTTGGCCTCTATATATGAATATGGTCTTCTCATCAGAAGGACTTGTCTTTATATCAATTTGGTCATCATTTGGGTTAGGTTATATCATATCAGTGTATCCTGAAACTTGCAATAATACAAGTCTTTTCAGCTAATAAGTTGCTTGAAAGCCTAGTATTGCAATTAGTAGACATATATTATCAATTTACTCTTTTCAGCTAGTCTTCTTTCTTGGCCACCGTTTTACAAATGGATCTTAGTTTAGTCCTTCAAACATTAGCACTACTCTCTATGTAATGCGTTAGATGATGTATGGCTGAAACTTGTAAGAAAACGGCACCCCGAGTTTTATCCAAGAGTCGTAGTTGTGATACCGTTGTAGTACACATATTGAAATCATGTTTGAACCCAATAGTATCTAGAACTAATGACCTTGGGACTTAACATGAGTCTCATTACCCCGAGTTTTACCCAAGAGTCTAGCCTTCTGTTTGTCAAGCGAATTGCTCTAACAAAGGTTACATCCTTGTTACGGCCAATAACAAGGGAGAGACCCATGCAATGACCCGTAACGATCACGAGATTTAACTCTTGTAAAGACTACTGTCGTCCCATTGTCGACACAATCACATATGCCAGCTGGACTCAATGCGATGCACAAGTTGTTGTTTACTTGTAATTAAACACAATCATCGAGTCCCAAGTATGGGGGCTCGACGCACATACAAACATGCTTATTTGCTTGAATTAAAACACGTAAGTATCTATTTACTTAAAATACACAATTAACACATATATGATATTTCATATAAAATATCTAACCCAAAATATTCCTCAATATCGTAGGAACCCAATACAACACTCATAATATTTTATTGTTCATAAATCGACTCCGTTGAGTCATTTATTTATTATTCATAAATTTTGGGCATCACTGCGATTTGCAGGATTCGTCCCAACACAATCTCACCGATAATTAATTCAGCCCAAATAATAATCTCAAACATTTAAATACACATATCAGTTCAAATATTTAATAATTAATAACGAGAATATTTTTTACTCTAAATTCAAAACAAATCATGTGGGGGTAACCCACAGTACATGTATGTCAATTCTACATACAAAGGGAAAGAGATAGTAACTTACCTCTACCGAAAAATATCGATGAAAATACAAAATATTCAGGTGTAAATGTAGCCCTCAATACATAAAACACCCCTGCAGAGTCAGAATTAAAAACCGATAATTAAATATTCTTCAAATCGAGCCTGAAGCTCGAACCCTCAAAACTCTCTCAAGAATGATGGACGGTTG
This sequence comes from Codonopsis lanceolata, assembly GCA_013146195.2. Lineage (NCBI taxonomy): Eukaryota > Viridiplantae > Streptophyta > Magnoliopsida > Asterales > Campanulaceae > Codonopsis > Codonopsis lanceolata. The sequence goes on along the minus strand of CM028378.1, from coordinate 7,883,925 downwards.
AAGGATGGGAGAAGATTGAGCTCATTATTGCTCAATTACTATTTTAAAAGAGTGAATGGGTGATATGGGTCCCACCAAAGAAAAGTCAAACAAACCAAAAGGTTAAATGCTGAAAACAATTCTAATTTTCAGCCAACTTTAAAAATATGTCTAGATTGATATACAAGTCTAAAAATTACACAAAAGATATGGTTAGAAAGCCCTCGAAGTCTAGTTTCTAAGACACCAAACGGATCCGAATTTCGAGTTTTCTACACAAAATTATGGCCAATTTACTACAAACATGTCATGACCTGCGGGAATACGCGAGTTAAACTAAAAACATATCCTCACAAAATACAAATACATGCTACAGCCTCCCGAAGTGCTGCATACCAAAGACTGTCAACGTCTAATAAATCTCGCCGACCTCACTCGTATTTTCTGCCCGACTGATATCTAAGGAAAACAAAAGAAACGGGGTGAGTGATAAACTCAGTAAGTTACTACGTGATCTATATGACATGCTGTTATGCACATATAACCAATAAATAATGCACGATACACGATTCACCAAGTATGACAATTCATATACTTGTACACAATTCACGTTGATCATGTTACAATGCACATTGACTCAACGTAATATAAACACATAATTAGGATATAAATCAGTATTTCAATCTGATATGTAACTGAGCTGAATCTGCAGAAGAGCTTTTGACTTGTCCTGCTATAAATACTGTAGTTGTGCTGTTGAAGCAATACACATATATAACTACACCAGAAATCCAGAAGAACGATGTAGATGTGTTGTTGTCACGATACGCATAATAAACTGTTTGAATTTGATAGTTTCCAGAACTAAAAACTAAAGCCATGTCTGAACCCAATAGTATCCAGAAAACACCGACCTTGGGACTTAACCAGGAGTCTCATTATCTCGAGTTTTACCAAAGAGTCGTAGTTGCAATGCTGTTGTAGTACACATCGGGAGTTTCATTGTTTTACCCAAGATCAGCCTTTTGTTTGTCATCGCTCTAACAAAAACTACATCCTTGTTACGGCCAATAACAAGGGAGAGACCCATGCAACGACCCGTAGCGATCACGAGATTTAACTCTCGTAAAGACTACTGTCGTCCCATTGTCGACACAACCATATATGCCAGATGCACTAAATGCGATGCACAAGTTGTTGTTTACTTGTAATTAAACACAACCATCGAGTCCCAAGTACGGGGGTTCGACGTACATACAAGCATGCTTATTTGCTTGAATTAAAACACGTAAGCATCTATTTGCTTAAAATACACATGGAAGCATTTATTTGCTTAAACACAATTAACACATATATGATATTTCATATAAAATATCTAACCCAAAATATTCCTCAATATCGTAGAAACCCAATACAACACTCATTATATTTTATTGTTCCTAAATCGACTCCGTTGAGTCATTTATTTATTATTCATAAATTTCGGGCATCACTGCGATTTGCAGGATTCGTCCCAACACAATCTCACCGATAATTAATTCGGCCCAAATAATAATCTCAAACATTTAATTACACATATCAGTTCACATATTCAATAATTAATAATGATAGTATTTTTTACTCTAAATTCAAAATAAATTATGTGGGGGTATCTCACAGTACTTGTATGCCAACTCTACATACAAAGGGAATGAGATAGTAACTTACCTCTACCGAAAAATATCGATGAAAACACAAAATATTCGGGTATAAATATAACACTTAATACATAGAACACCCATACAGAGTCGGAATTAAAAACGGGTAATTAAATCTTCCGCAAATCGAGCTTGAAGCTCGAACCCTCAAAACTCTCTTAAGTATGGTGGACGGCTGAAGGATGGGAGAAGATTGAGCTCATTATTGCTCAATTGCTGTTTTGAAAGAGTGAATGGGTGATATGGGTATACAAGTCTAAAAATTACACAAAATGTATGGTTAGAAAGCCCTCAAAGTCTAGTTTCTAAGGCACCAAACTGATCCAAATTTCGAGTTTTCTACACAAAGTTATGACCAATTTACTACAGACATGTCATGGCCTGCGGGAATACACGAGTTAAACTAAAAATCAAACACGAGTGTGTGCTGACGTACACACGACCAATCTAAAACAATTATAAGTTAATCTTAAGGGTCCCCTAGTTATCCAACGCCGAATCTAGGGTCAAAACGATACAATTCGGGTCAACATAGCCGAAAATATATACTCCCTCCGTCCCTAAATTATTGTCCTGATTGACCCAGCGCACAGATTAAGAAAAAACAATTGACTTGATTATTTATATTGGTTTAATGTGTAATTCCTTTACAGCCCATGTGTATGTAGCACATAATTAAAGTAATGTAAAAAAGTAAAGGTAAAGTGGTAAACGTTATGTTCTAAAAAGGTAAGTTTCAAAGTGGACAATTATTTTGGAACGGACGAAAAAGGAAAGAAGAACGATAATTTAGGGACGGAGGGAGTATGTCCTAACTTTAATGTGTCATTTATATTTCAATATTATAAATCATAACTAACATAACCAAAGTCCAATATGGACTTTAAATTCGTCACACATTAAGCCCAACATATTTTGAGTTAAAATGGACTTTCATAAGGCAATTACCCAAGTCCACAGCCTAAAACACATAAATAATACAAAACACATAAATAACACAATCGAACTCCAAACGTGCTATTGCACAAATCCAACCTACGATATAACCAAGTTCTTACTAGGACTCAAAACTCAAGTCAAAATACTATTTGACTAACATGCTCTAGCATTACAAGTTTAATATTAATCAATTTGTGATTAACAAATAAATGTCATAATACATGTAAGAAAATTCTCGGGCGCTACATACCAACCCGTAATTATACCTTGAAAATTTGGAAAGTGAACCAACCGGCTTGCAATTAATCATTAATTTTTTTAAAAACCATTAAGATGTGGGGCTGCATTTAGTTAAAAGGGGGATTTAGCCACACTCAATAGAATTATTGGGGCAAAGCTTGTGGGCTTTCTTCATCTAGGGCCTTTGTTATTATCCAAATTTCAAACGCTTTTTGACCGTTACCTCCATTCTCCAAACGGTCAGATTTTATTCTCAATTTTTTTCCCCTAAATCACAGTTTTAAAGAAGTGGGATATTTTGCAGAAAAATAGCCTCAACGAAATATCATTGGGTGGCGACTTGCAATCTAAACTCTTTAGTAATTGAAATTACAATGTCACAACAAGAGTACGTAGAAATTGATGAATCAGACGACGGCAGCGACGCTGATACATGCCGTACAGATGATTCGGAACAAGAAGACCCCAGCTTTGACCTTTTGGAGGAGACCCGTTCTAGTTTCTCCAATCTCTCCGTCAAGAGAAAATCTGCCTCTTGCTCTCGGTCAGTATCTATACTAAGTCACTGGTTATTAATTACAGTATTAGTTTGTTGATTAGATATTAATGCATAGAATCTTTTGTGGGTATATTCTGAATTGCAGTATTGTCAAGAAAATTAATAAAAGTTTGGAGGGAGAGGTAGATGGTGGAGAAGTGATCGTGCCGGAGCTTGATGAGAAGGACCAGATAAGTTTTGAGACTGTTCAAAAGATAATAGAAGGTTAGTTGGAAATTCATCGATAGTTGGGATCCTAGAAGGTGTTTGTTTTATTTCCTGAATGGGATTTCATAATGGGCAGGTGGTCAGGTGGAGAAATTGAAAGTGGAACAATGCAAGGTTTATTTGAGGAAACATGGATTGAGATTAACAGGCAACAAAGATGTCCTCCTTCAACGTATTAAGGAGCATCTTAGGTAACTATTTTCTAGTATTTTGTTCTGGTAAACTGTAGTCATTATGTGGATATGCGAACACTTTTGAATTAGTTGATATTTTTTTAATTACTAGTTTACTTAGTATTTCGGATTTTGTCTTATTTCAGTATCATGAATGGTGAGGGAGAGAAGAAGTACCCAGCTTCGAGTTTTGTTATGAACTGTAAGGGTAAGTTCTACCGTTCAAAGCTTAAATGTTCAAACTTCGAAAGATGATGCATTAGTAGCTCTTGTATATTTAGGGTTTTGAACTTACTAGTCTAAACTCGTCCTACATTCAGAAAATGTGAATCCTGCCATGTAGGTCTTCCCAATATTTATCTGTTAGTTGCAGTGCTATTCTAAATTTTTAGCAGGATGGAAAGAATTATCTTTTTAAATCACTGCTCCACATGATTAGTCAAGAGTGACATCACTGAGTCCTTAGGAATGGTCTTGAATTTTTATTTGTATACTGAAACATAATTTAATTATTTGCAGGTGATGCATGCACAGGAGACATTGTAATGTTTGAGCAAAATGTATATGAAATGTAAGCCTCTCGACTATTCTTTAAGCACTTAATGGCCAAACAATTGTGAAAGCTTGTCGACCATTCTGCTTGCAACCGGGCACGTAGATGGGAAGCTTTACTTATTCGAAGCATATATAAAATTGCTTGGAAAATGTTAGGTTGACACTACTGACAAGTTAAATCCTGAAGCAAGTCTAGTCCATGCATTTTTATTCATTACCATGTTCAAACACTCAATTGCGTCCTACTTGGAAAGATTGTGACTTAAGCTGTAGGCTGTAGCGCTCACTATAATTTATTAGGTTCAACATTGCATCGAGGAGTGCTACTGGGCCTCCGTGTGGCACAAGACTGGTTGTGGGTCGCATTGTGAAAGAAAGCTACGGTGCTGCAAAGCAACAACATACATTTACGGTAAACTTCATTGTGTGAACTTCATCTATGTTTTAGGAGAATCTCTTTCCTTTGTTTAAGGATTTTCTTGTATGTAATCATAGTTCTGTGCTTTACCTGATAAGATTTTGTTTCTTTTCTCTGCCTGGCTCCCTTTCAGATTGAAGTGTTATGGAGCAAAGGGATGAAACCACTCCCTACACTACATCCGCTTCTCATCAAAGGCAGAAACCTGTATAGGCTAAAGACAATGAGACAGGTCTCGCTCCTCTATGATAAATCATTGTGCTAACTGCGAGCAAATATTGGATATAATATGATGATTTTGTCAGTTAACCAGTGTTGTTAACCTCAGAGATGGGAAGATGAAGGCGAAAGACGGAAAATTTTGTTTGAAAAGCATACTAGAGGTTCTGTTGCCAGATCAAGTAGGGAAGCACGTATTCAAGAGAAGGAAATGAGGAAGACGCTAAAGGAAAATAGGCAAGTCCGTCTCACTCTTGTTGAGCATGAGGCACTATCTATATGAACCTTATAAAGCTTCTATAGCTCAAAACTTATAGAAAAGTTTGTCTTTATCTCAGGGTATTAAGATTGAAAGATCAGAATGGAAATTTTGAAGAAAATAAAAGAAGGGCATCCGAAGCCCCACCCCATAATTCAGGAATTTCCCGAAGGCAACCCAACGAGGAACAGGTCATGCAGAACACGGATCGGGAGCAAACTTTTCAGCAGAAGAAACTATCGCCACTTTGGAAAGAGAACAGTTGGGTCCCACCACCTGAAGCTCTGCACAGAGTAGTGCCTACTGTATTCCCTGGTAGAATCGAATACAAAGAGAATGTCAGCTCTTACCTTTCTATGGGTTTGCTCCATAATCCAATGAGTTCTTTTGGAGGTCCTATCGGCAAACAGCCAACAAACTTCAATATGCCTAAGAGTCCATTGAGAATGTCCTTTCAGAATCAACAGAGAACAAACATCAATAACTCAATGAGTCAATTCCAGGGGTATGATACCAATCGTTTTCAACGTCCATTACAAAGGCAGAATTTCCAAGGACAGGGTCATGAACAAAAGCAGCTCTGTAGCTACTATCCCCAAGGTAGGTGTTACTATGGAGATCGTTGCAAGTATCTACACTGAGTAGTAATTTGAAGATCAAGATGATGGTTAAGGAGAATTTTGTAGATTAGGTTCAGTAATCAGTGCCTCGGAGCTATTAGCATTCAGCTATCTTGCTGATTTTTTATGCATGGCGTATTTTCAATTATGTCAGTATTATTTCATTTTCAATAAGAGCATCAACTGTAGTTGATAGTGTGAGTGGAATTACTATGTTTCTCATGTTAGTGTTTCTAGTGCTTAAACTCCATGTGATTATTCTTTCTAGAGTCAGATAAGCCTTATGCACCAAGAAACCTCTGATTATTTTCGGCATCCGATAGGAATTATCACGGTAGCTTTTCATATGCTTATGCACTATGAGAGAGAGAGAGAGAGAGAGAAACATTTTTGGATAATCAGCGATGATAGGCTCAAGGATGGGGTTAGTCGTCCCCCTTTCCATACTAATCCCGTCTCTCATGACTCATGAGACTTGATCTTGCAACCACAGTGGAAATGGATAGAACATTTTCCGCTAGGCCAACCCTTGGTCTCTTGCACGTCTCAAATGACACAGGCTTATGCACAACATAGGTTTCTTGACAGCATTGTAATGAGATCACGATGACTATCAAGCATGTTCAGTAATGAAGAATATTGTCCCATAAGGAGCTAAATGGCTAAAATAATACATCTAGTAGATACCAAGTACTTGGGGCAAAGTTTAGTTGACTTAAGTTGTTGCAGCATAGTGCTTGTACAATAATGGAAGTCCACTGTCAGGTGGAAAAACTTAAACTTCTTTGTTACAAATTTATATGCAGGATGACGGGTCAAATCTTGAATCATTTGCATCAGGGACCTTCGATGCTTCTTTCTCTTGGAAGGTATAAATAATCTCTTACCCTTTTAATAGGGCTTTCAGGATTAAAGTGTTATCTGTTTCTTCGGTTGACGAGGCAGCTAAAGTGTAACCTGGGTCTTCCGATTTTCATCTCTTTTTTTCTTTGTCATGGTTAAGTTGATACTTCCGCAACTTTGCAGGACATCAGATGGTTAAAATCCATTACGAATTTGCCTATTCTAATCAAGGGGGTACTTACTCAAGAGGATGGTAAGGCAATGTCTTCTCTGTGTATATTGAGTCTTCTCTAAAATTCTAAATCTAAGAGAAAATGATCAAGTCTGTGAAGATGTGGAATGGCCTCATGATAAGTAGTATTCTTCTTGAAACATTTTCCATCTTTCACATTTTCTTTTTTGGAGGGAAAAGTTGCATTAAGCTCTTATTCATTGAAAGTATGAGTAATAAAGTCAATAGATATGTGGTGTGGTTTTTAGTTTCGATTGGAGGAGCGAGAGTTGGAATGAAAGAGGTCTTGCTAGTTTCCGTTAGAGGCATCTTGTTATAGAGCTTATCTGTAGTTGGAAGGCAGCTCTTGGTTGTTAGCCCATGTCTTATTTTTGGTTTCTTTTTGGTGGCATCTTTCATTCTGGTTGTGATTGTGAATTTCTTCTCCACTTCTGTTTCCCTTCTTTCTATGAAAAAGATGATATAAAAATAGTCAATAGATAGGTCAGCTCTCAAGTGTCTGATTTCATAGATGGGCTGGTGTTCTGCGCTTGGCAGCAATTAAAGCTGTGGAAGTAGGAGTTGCAGGGATCATCGTCTCAAATCATGGTGCACGCCAACTAGATTACAGTCCAGCTACTATTACGGCTCTTGAAGAGGTGATTCCTTATTTCCTAATCTTCTTTTCACGAAACCATATGTTGGCCATTTCTCCAGTTTATTGATAGTGGCAAGATTCCTGCTAACTCTGCTGGCAAGGTAAAGCAGAGCTCAATACAAACCACCATCCTGCAAGCCTGTAAATAAGAATCTCAAAGCTAAACACTATGCACCTGTCAAAAATCTAACAAAAGCTGATAATAGATTTTCTATAATGCAAAGCATCTTTTTGGTTCAAGACAGCAAGTGTATCTGTTATTTTCATGGGCTTGTTATAGGTGGTTCTTGCTGTTCGAGGACGAATCCCTGTTCTATTTGATGGAGGAGTGAGACGTGGAACAGATATATTCAAGGCTTTAGCGCTTGGGGCACAAGCTGTTCTAGTAAGATCATGATACACCCAACTATCCTTTATTTTATGTAAATGATGTTGCATTGTTGAATACTATTGATATTAATTTGCTGGATATATTTCTCTTTTAATATTGATTGCTACAGATTGGCCGCCCGGTAGTTTTCGGCTTGGCAGCAAAGGGAGAGGATGGGGTACGACAGGTCATTGAAATGCTGAAGAATGAGCTTGAGCTCACCATGGCGCTCTCTGGTTGCTGCACCGTGGGGGATATTATAAGAAGCCATGTCAGGACAGAGTACGATAATCTACAATGCAAGCTTTAATCAACAAAGTGAAGCAGGAAAGCAGGTTTAGTAGATTGATTGATGGTACTCATAATTCCATTCCCATTGCAATGTACTGTTCTTCCAAAACAAAAAAAAAATAGTAAAATTTGACAAAGCTTTCTTGCCACTATTAATTCTAAATCCACAAGACCATTTAGGAATTCGCGGGTCACAATAAATAAATAAAATGTTACTAAAAATCACTGAAGAGAATCAGCCAAGATGGTTTAGAGGTTTTATTTAAAATTTGGTGGGAGGTCATGGGTTTGACTCCCATATATCCTGAAATTAACTTGTTTTGCACATTAATGTGAAGTTCTTCATTTTGCTTCGGTGTCCCTACACTTTTAAGGTTTGTCGTCAAAATTCTTATGTTTCTCATGCTTTACAGTTTAATCCTTTGTTAGCTCCGTTAGCCATCCATTAGAATCAATTGCCTTGGGATACTTGACGGACCTTAACGGATTTTAACGAAATGTTAAATGACACATTTAAAGCTAAATGTGACACATTTAAAAGACAAAAGTGACACATTTTAAGGTTAAAAGTGACATTGTAAAGGGAAATTTATTATAATTCTCTTTAAAATATAAAGTAACACTTAATACTAAAAAAGTGACACCCTTAATGCTAAAAAGTGACACATTTAATATTAAAAAATGTCACTTTAAAACTAACGTTGACTGTCAAAAGTGGCACATTTAATACTAAAACGTGACACTTCCAATGTTAAAAAGTGACACTTTTAAGGTCAATAACGACGATTTTTATTTATAAGATAAAATGACACTCGTAGGGTCAAAAGTAACATATTTAATGCTAAAAAGTGACACTTTTAATATTATAAAGTAACACTTTAATGCCAAACGTAATGGTTTTCATTTATAAAAAAAATGGCACTTTTCAAAGTGAAAATAACAGATTTAAGACTAAAAGTGATACATTTAAGCCCAAAAAAGTAACTTTTTAGGGAAAATGTTATAATTTTCATTAAAAATACAAAGTAACACTTCTAAAGCCAAAAGTCACATATTGTATATGATGAGCTCAAGATTTTCATGAATTTTTCCATGAATTTTCTTTTATTTTGTACTATTTTTGAGTTAATTATGCTTTGGAAATATTATTATTCGTGTTTGTGTGATTAATATAGGTTTTCATGCATAATCGAGTTTTTATATGGTGTTTAGTACGAAGTTCGAGACAATTTCGGGCTTAAAAGTTTAATTGAAAATTATTTGGTCAACGTCTGTTAAGTCCATTAAGAGATCCAAGGCAAATTAAAGCTAACGGAGGCTAACTGGGCTAACTTTGGACCAAACTGAATAGCTGGCAGAGGGAAGGAATCCAAAGTAACAAACAGAATTCCAGGGGCACCGGAGCAAGATTTAAAAATGCAGGGAGGCCACTGCATATTCAGCAAAGCCCCTTGTGCGTTGTCGCCTTACTTATGGTGCCACGTGTTGTCGCCCTAGCCAGCCACAGCAAGTGCCTGACCCATGTCCCTTAACCTGAATCAGGGTAACCCGGCCCAATCCAGCCCCACCTGCCCGCCTTTCCAGCCCACCTCCTCTCTCAACCGCAGCCCGTTTCATCCATGGTTAGACCCGCGTCCTCATTCCCTGGGTCTACTTGCTCCAGCCGTGCCCCATCTCTTTTTTTCCTTCCAAAACAACCCATATTTCCTTCCTGTTTGCCCCAAATTGCCCCTGCCTTCATTGTGACTCTTGCTGCCCTTGATTTTAATATCCCCAGTCGGCCTCCATTCAAACACAAGCCCCCATTTCGGGTGTGATCCCTAAATGGGGCACCAGCCCCATTTTCCACAAAATTCATTCATTTCTCCGAAGCTTGATCACCATTAAAGGTTTGGAGCTTCAAATCAAGGGCCAAGGAAACATCTACAAAAGATTTCAACCCTGGATTCGTGATTCTTCGGTTTAATTCTTTCAACTTATATTTTTAGATATTTATTATGATTTCTAGGGTTGATAAATTTTGTAAATGTTGAATTGGTTTGTGTTTAAATTATTTATGGAATACAATTATTTTCTATGTCAAATGTAGTGATTTAATTTAATCTATCTCTTTATTTAGTGCACATTCATGTTGGTTATTATTTCGTGAACTTAATGCTTTTAATTATTTGACTAATGATTAAATGATTTTAGAAATATTTAGGATCCGCGAGAGCTACCTTTATATTTCGAACCAATCAATTTAATAGTTGATGTTTTGTGACACACACCGATAGCCATTGTGAGACTCGGTTTGACACGCGATCGAACCACTTTAGCCATTCGCAAGGTCGAGGAGGTTAGAGTTGACTATAAGATGCGAGAGTCCGTAGTTAACCAATTTTATTTGTCTCGGCTACCAACATGACTTGTAGAGTTTTTTTATTTGCGAAGTATTACTCATGCGCTTAGGTATTATTGTATGCTCTTCATGCTTTTAATGGCGTAGCGAACCATTAGATGATCACTAGAATGATAGGATACAAAGCGAAAGCCCTTCTTGTTATTCCGAAAATCACAATAGTAGTTTGCGTGAAATGAGACCGAAAGGAGATTGTGTGTAGATAGTCTTTGGATGCTTGTTTAGACATGCGGTTATTTTCTCCCCTATGTTATGTGTTGCGATGATATGAGCCCGTAACAAGGTTGAGTGATAGCCAGATTTGCTATATATAGCGAAAGCCCGTAGTAAATAAAATAGCGCGTCCGACTACCAAGACTTGAGTTGAAGAAGAGTAAAAAAAGAAGATTAAATTTAACACCGGCTAGACTAAAAATAATGCACTCTTATATTTTTATTTTGATTTGTTGTTTCCAAACCACTTGCGCGTTAGTTTGGATTTAATTACTTTCTTAGGTTGTTTATATTTTTAGATTTTAATTCATTTTCTTTTCGCTCAAATATAATTAGTTAGCATAATTTTGGTACTTAGTTGGAGTGAGAGTTACGTGTATTCCATGTAAAATCGATAACTTGTACTTAGGTACACTTTATTACTTGATACGACCGGGTATTCTTGACTGAGTTGTGCTTTTTCGCACATCAGTATACTACAAAGTGACACTGTTAATAGTAAAAATTTACACTCTGCATATATAAACATGAGGGGTGACGTTGTAATTTTCAAAAACTAAGGGGTTGCATTGAGATTTCTGAATTTTGTCTCATTTAACCTAGATAGATTTATCTTACGGATAGGGATCCGTAAGACTGTCTTACAGGAGACCACCTCTTAATTTTATTGGAATGAAATTTGACACTCCCTTTTGTTTCTAAAAGTGTGTCATGTTTGACACAGTGCACAAATTATGGAAAGACAATTTGTTGGGTAATGATTAATTCTGAATGAATTCTCCAAGGCATGAAAATGAATTTGATGTTTTTAAATAGATGTTTTTAGCCTTCCAATTATGAAATGCGAGCTAGTGGAAAATATAGTGTACTTTCAAATCCAAGGTTGACTGTTTTGGTGGTGGACATAGTACTCTTTATTGTACGAATCATCTCAAAATACATGTGTTCATTGTGTTCTTTGACTTACTGTTTAATATTGTTATCTGCTATTTAACTTATTTATTTTAGTATCAAACTTCAGCGAACAACTAAGTCTACTGGTAGTGTTTCACCAGCACACTTAGTCTGTCTTCCTTACAAGTCTTTCGTTATTTCAAACATTTTCAATAGGTTGTTAGTACTTGTTTTAGGAACTCTCACGAAAAGTTTTAAAGTGTAACTAGGCTATTTAAATCCCCCTTCTAACATAGTATTGTGCCCTTTGGGACTAACAACACTCCCTTTTGTTTCTAAAAGCATGTCATGTTTGACACGGTGCACAAATTATGGAAAGACAATTTGTTGGGTAATGATTAATTCTGAATGAATTCTCCAAGGCACAAAAATGAATTCGATATCTTTAAATAGATGTTTTTAGCCTTCCAGTTATGAAATGCGAATCACCAAAGGCTTTGGACAAAAGATCTCACTCAGGATACAATGAAGTTGTGTTTGATTCAAAATATGATATATATATATATATATATATATATATAATATAAAGCCTAGGTAGTCTAAAAATAGTAAAATACCTCCAAAATTTGCTTCCTAAAATAAAAAGTCATTTCAATGTAATAAAAGTGATGGACCATGTATTGAAAACATAAATCTGATTATCATTAACTGCTTACATGTGTTTAAATCAATTAAATACTGCTTTGGAATATATATAATAACAAACGTGATTTTCCCGTCTAAAACTGATTTCCATAAATGGAAACATTGGAAGCTAAAACACTTTGTTTTTTTTATTTTTTCTTTTGTTTTTATACTAAACATTTAATATTTTTAGATAAGTTGACATGAATATATTTATACATTTCTAGAAACTTTAAATACACTAAAACTGTTGGTATTTTCAACACAATTCACAATATCATGCTTGACCTTTTATTTTCCATCACATTTATATAAAGTCTGTGCATGTTCTTTGCGGATGTTCAACCAATCTTTTGCAAAGTTTTTTTTTAAAAAAAATCAATTACGAAATAAGCTTTAGACATTTTGAACCCAAAATTTTTACTGCAACTATTATGGCTTCCATACCATCTGTCCTAATAGACGTCCAAAAACAAAGATTCAAATGGATTTTCAAAGTCAAAGTTGCAAGGAAATAGTTAGTCTCGGCTGAAATAAACAACAAAGTTGTTGACAGTCTAACTATAAAGTTATATATTTTTTATAAGCATGAAGAATGGTTAAATAAAAAATATTAAGAAATGTAACACATAAATTCATCAGTTATAAATTCAAATCTCAAAATTTGAGTTATGTATTCTTTTCAAAATAACATTGAGAAGTATATTTAAAAATTTAGAATATAACAAATCTCGGACAGTAAAATAAAATATTTATCATTAAACAATGTTTTTACTAAATACTTGACTTTATTTTAAATATTGAAGTCTCAGATTGTTAGATTTGTATTTATAAAAAAAAACTTTCAAAGTAGTACAAGGAAATAAAATGTAAAACAAAATGATATAGACTCAATTTTCAGCTCAATGAAAAATTAAAAGGATTTGAATAATCTGAGGAGAGATCGCTACAATTTCTTATCGAATGTTAGGTGAATGAAATTTTGAAGTGAAATAATATACGTCAAATTAATGAAGGATTCTAGATGAAGTCTAACTAAATGGTTGTATTTGTTAGACGACAGATGTTAAATTTGATTAGGTGTTAAGGTTGTGTATTGCTTTATTAAGAGTAGTTCTCTGGTAAGACCGTCTTACGAGTTTTATTTCGTAAGAGGAGGTCCCACTATCTCACAACACAACTCACTAATACACGGTGGGTCGAGTCAAGAAGATCCGTCTTACATAAAATACAAGTAATATTTTTTTTTCTAAGTTTTTATTTTATATTAATAGGTTAAAAGGGACAACCTACATGGCATGAGGCTTAAGGGTGGATGTGAGATTTTAATGGGCTGAGTTTTATATATAGTAGGCATTTTAGTGTTTTTCAATGAAGTGAGTTTTTTTATTTCTCATTTTGGTAAGGAATAATTACGGGCTGGTCCCTTTTTAAAAAAATGCTAACCGCTGAAATACTCTTTTTTTAACCGCAAAAGTACTTTTTTTCTTCCTTAACCGATGAGTCTTTTATAATGTGTCATATTTGCAAGAAAGAGTTATACTTGCCCCGGCTCTTGGTGTTTTTGACACCATAAATGAGTACATGGTATCTAAAAATCACTTAGAAGAAATAACTTATTTTAGTTCAAATTATATGTGCAGAGCAAAGAACAACACAAGTTTGTTTGAAGACAATCATTTTACAGAGTTTTTAAATAGTATAAAGTGTTTAACATTGTCTAACTATGAATTAACACTTAAGGTTGGTGTTTCGGTGATGTTGTTGAGAAACATTGACCCTGCTGCAGGGTTGTGCAATGGAACAAGATTAATCATTACCATGATTGAGAATCACACTGCTGAAGTAAATTTTTTGAATGAAAGTAATGTTGGAGACAAAATGTTTATACCAAGAATGTCATTGTCTCCATCAGATGTGAGGTTGTCTTTTAAGTTTCCAGAAAAGATAATTTTCATTGGTAGTATCGTATATCATAACAATTAACAAAAGTCAAGGTCAATCACTTTCGCATGTAGAACTCTTCTTGAAGAAGCCAGTACTCAGTCATGGTTAGTATGTTGCAGGTTCTAGTGTAACAAACCATTCTAACTTGAAGATATTAATACCGATGAAGATGGAAAGCCAACAAATAAAACAACAAATGTTGTGTATAATGAAAATTTTCAAAATCTATAATATTACAAATAAAATGATGTATTTATATTTAGGTAGTTGTCTCAAACATTACTTTTCTTAATTTATTCTTTTGATTTTGATTTGCCTATTCATTTTGCTTGAATATTATTTAATTAAAAAAATATTTTTGTTCGTGCATTTAACGCACGGATGTAAAACTAGTTAATTGAATAAAATCATTTGATATGTTTTGATTTAATTTGATTTAGCTCATCAATTTATACTTACACTATAGAAGAAGTCTTCATTTAATTGAAAATGCGTTGAATCGTTGAAAAATTGAAATCGGTAAAACGAAACGAAAAAATATATAGAAAATCAAATCTAGATGACAGGAAAATCACAAAGAAAAAAAACTTACTTGATCACGAAAATATAATTCATATCGAAATACTACTTAACAAACTTAATTCTTCATCACAATTGTAGAGACAACTTATTAACATATATATGTTCGGTTTTTTATACTAAATCCCCAAAACCTTATCATTTTTGTATTAAAAAAATCAAATAATATTTTATTGTAAAATTTTTACCAACTAACCAATAAAAAGGTTGAACATCACATTGTAGAAGCTAAACTCTTGAGTGTAATCAATGATGGAGACAAAAGTCTTTATCCCAAGAATATTACTGTCTCCATCAGATGTGCGATTGTCTTTCAAGTTGTAGATAATACTTCCATTTGTAGTATCAGATGCAATGTCTATTAACAAGAATATTACTGTCTCCATCAGATGTGCGATTGTCTTTCAAGTTGTAGATAATACTTCCATTTGTAGTATCAGATGCAATGTCTATTAACAAAAGTTAAGGTTGATCATTGTCGTATCTAAGACACTTCTAAAGTATGGTTCTGTCATAAACATATTACAATTTTTAAGAAAACAAATTGTTCCGGTCTGAACATATTGATATGCAATAAAGAGGGAAAACCAACAAAATAACACAACAAATGTTGTGTATAATGAATTCAGAATTTATCATTTACCAATACGATGATGTACTTTTATTTAAATAGTTGCAATTCATTATTTTTATTTTATTTTTTTTAACAAAATTTAATTAAAAATATATATGTCTGTGCGTTTAACGCACGGGTCTAAAACTAGTTTTGAATCAAACCAGAAGCACTCTTATTTTATGGGAAATCTGATGCTCAGTAGTTTTTTTTTTTTTGTTATTGTGTTGTGTTTGATTGTTCAAACCTTTTTATATTGGGAGTTGGGATCTCTTTAAAAAAATTGTTAGCCTTTTCGTTTAGGATAATATGTATTTTTGAATACATATGTGAGAGTGGTGCCCATCAATCAAATTATGGGTAAAATGGTTCATTTGGTCATTCTATTTTAACCAATTTTTGCATACTTCCACTTTGCTAATTTTGTTGTCATCGTAAATTTAAATGGAGAGGGCCTCTTAAGGTTATCGAAAATGTTGAAAAATTCTTAAAGCAACAGAAGGAATCTTTCGAATCTTCTCCTACTAGGAAAAGGAATACTTAACCTAATAGGAGAAAGTTTTATAGGCTGCCTATGTTAGGGTGAAAATAATTGTGCGTTTATTTTCTCCCTCCTTTTGTCGTGTTCTAATATTTAGGTCACATGTTGTTATTGCCTTTCCAGGTAATTGTTAGGAAGCTTAGTCATTACATTCTTTAAGGACTCTAATATGACAATCCCTAACTTGTATGATTAAATGTTTATTTCCTTAATAACTCTTTCTTAATCCTAACAATGCTTTGTTGAGTTGTTTTCTTGGTGGACAAGTTTCCTAGGAGCTCTATAAAAGAAAGGATCAGCCTTGGACGTTATTGACCCAAGCTGTGAATTTTTAGTGAGAGTTTTGCACGAAGAAGAGCTGTCACGAAACCAGTTAGCCACCCAATGATACATCATCAGAAGACTCATCAGTTTCGTGGTTCACTATTTTGCCCTACACTCTTCATATTCTTTTGATTTGATGATGTATTCAAGAGTGTTTAGCATAGATTAGATACATCTTCTCACTTAGGAGTTTTCGTAATGATTTCCATTCTCTAAACGGTTTGTTCTCATATTGTAAGCAATTGCAATCTTTTAATCTAGTGGAAGTTTTGCCATGAGGCATCGTCTACAAGTGTTTTACTTGTAGACATAAATTATAGCTTGGTGTCTCTTTGCTTGATTCGTTTATTAATTATTTTATTTATTCCGCTGTGTTTTTTACTTGATGACTCATGAGACGATGTATCATTGGATACATCATTGGTGACTGTTTCAGCAAATATTGTCTATTTACGAATCATAGCTACACAAATAACATTTAATTTGGTATCAGAGCCTACGCTTAGCCTTACTAAGTGACGGTTCTGTTGTAGCATGATGGATTCTCAAAGTGTTTCGATTTTTCAACATTCTACTCTTGATTTGATTAATTATTTGAAATGGAAAGATAAGATGCCGGCCTACATCAAATCCATTGATGAGCAGGCCTGCACCCTAAACCTTGATTATGTTCAATGTCTTGCGTGTTCAGGCTATGGCCGTTATGCAAATCAATGTGCCAACACGTTAAGCAAAAAGGGTTTGAATTTTATCTCCACTATTAGTGATAGTAAAGAAGAAAAATATGTGAGAGATTTGATTACGTTTTTTGTTTTTGAAGAGACAAACGCTCTTCATGAAAATTCTGAACGGAATTTGTTTGATGAGGCTGCCAATGATGCATCATCAGATGCCTCATCGGTTGACAGCTTGTTGGATCTTAGGTGTTTCAACTCCTCAATAGTTGAGAATACTGAAAGTGTTAAATATGATGAATTTGATTGTGAGGATACTAATTTGGTTGAAGAATACAATGCTTTATATGCTAATTGGCAAAAAAGGTGTGCCAAAATGAAAATTATGGATAAACAAATTGATTTTTTGTTAAATGAGAATGATGAACAGAAAGTATCCATGGTTAAATTGGAAACCTTGCTCGCCCAAAAAGATGATGATATTGAAAAATTAAGATCCAAACTTGAAAAGGCTAATGAGACTTTTTCCAAAAAGAATAGAGGTAAAAGCAAGCTTGATGAAGCTTCGAGTGTTGGTCAAAAATGTACTACTGGATTGAGTTTCAAACCTATAGTTTTTGTTAAAGAAGGAGAGGGACTCTCATGTTTTTCTCAAAAACAAAATAGGTTTGTGAAAAATTTTAAACATAGGAAAAGGAGGTATGTTGTCATTACTACTATGAACCGGGTCATATCAGACCATTTTGTCACAAAAGAAGGGCTGATCTTGCTAAGAATTCGGTTGGAAACCAAAAAATGTTTGCTACCCAGAATAGGATGACGTACCCAATCATCCATCATCAGGAACGTCATCAGGAACCTTACCGGGTAGCACATCAGGAACATCATCCGTCGAAACAAACAAAACCTCATATGCAGAATTTTTCCAGAACCATGCATGTGGGTTACAAAAACTGATTTGAATTGTCAAGTTTCTTTTACATCTTTCAAATCTCATATCCCAGGTACTTGGTACTTCGATAGTGGTTATTCTCGCCACATGACAGGTACACGAGAGAATTTGACAAACTACACATTGTGCAATGGAGGTATGGTCACCTATGGTGGAGGTGCAAAAGGTAGGATAATAGGAAATGGAACATTGGATGTTGATGGCTTACCTAAGCTCAACAACGTATATCACGTTGAAGGGCTTCAAGCTAATTTGATTAACATTAGCCAATTGTGTGATGACAATCTTCAAGTAAAGTTTGACAAGAAGTCTTGTGAGGTTTATGATTTGTCTAACAAGTGTGTTTTTGCAGGTACAAGATCATCAAATAATTGTTACATGGTTAATATTGTCCATTTTTGTCGTAATACTAATGTTGACGAAACTGAATTGTGGCATCAAAAGTTAGGACATGTTAGTTATCGTAAACATGATGAACTTGTGAGATATGAGGCTGTAAGGGGTTTACCTTGTTTCAACACTAAGAATATTAGTGTGTGTGGACTTTGTCAAACGGGAAAACAAGCTAGAGTTTCACACCCTAGAATTCAATATTATCCCTCCACTAGATGTCTTGAGATGATACATACTGACCTCATGGGTCCCATTGAAGTGGAGAGTCTAGGTAGAAAGAAGTACTCTTTTGTGTGTGTGTGGATGATTTTTCTAGATTTACATGAGTAATATTTTTGAAAGAAAAATCTGATACTTTTAAGGCCTTTATGGTTTGGTATCGTCGTGTTATGAACTTGTATGGTCTAAAAATAAAAAGGATTAGATCAGATTATGACATGGAAAATGAAAATGCCTTGTTTTCCACTTATTGCGATTTGAAGGGGATTACTCATGAGTACTCCGCTCCCAAAATTCCACAACAAAATAAAGTGGCGGAGAGAAAGAATCGTGCATTGCAAGAGAAGGCAAGAGTCTTGTTGTATTCTAAAAATTTGTCAAAACATTTTTGGACCGAAGCTTTAAACACTGCGTGTTACATTGGTAACCCTGTCTACTTGAGATCGGGTTGCACCATGACCCCATACGAGATTTTGAATGATAGACAACCAAGTGTGAAACATTTCCATGTGTTTGGGTGTGGGTGCTATTTGTTGAATGATAGGGATCATTTTTCCATGTTTGATTCCAAAGGTAACAAATGTGTGTTCATGGGTTATTCTCTTAATAGTCGTACATATAGAGTTTTTAATCTTAGAACGAAGACTATTATGGAATCTACAAATGTTATTTTTTATGACCTCATTGATCTTGGCTACATAATTATTGAAGATGATTTTACAGGTTTGCTTGAAGAGAGTTTCTCTACACCATTTACTGAAGTTTCAGAACCTGAATTTCTAGAACCTACTGCCTCTGGACCTATTCCTGAATCAGAACTGCAAAATCCAGGTTTTGCAGAAAACCCGAGTACAGATGATACACCCGATGATGCATCATCGGGTACATCATCAGCCCCAGCAGTTCAGGAAATTTACTCTGAAAATTTTGAAACTGGTATTGATCATAGCAAAGACGTTCCCAACAAAATTCAGAATGTCCATCCCACATCTCAGGTTATTGATAGTATTCATAATGAGAAAACAACAAGGAAGATTGATGTTGCTTCAGATGTTGGAACATCGGATGGCACATCCGAAGATGTAGTTCTTGAAACAGTTTCATCACTTGCGCAAACTGAATCGAAGGAGAGGGAGGTGGTTAATGACCGAGTCAGGGATATCCCTAATAGGATTCAAAAGAATCAACCACTCTCTTAAGTCATCGGTGATATAAATGATGGAATACAGACAAGGAGAAAAAATAGAGTAGACTACCGTGAAATGGTGGGATTAACATGCTTTTGTATTCAATACACAAAAGTAAATAATTGTTGTTTTGTCTCCAATGTTGAACATAAAATTGTGGTTGAGACTTTAAAAGATGAACTGTTGATAAATACCATGCGAAAGGAACGTAATCAATTTTCGCTTATGGAAACATTAGTGAAAAATTATGTGTGGTATTTAGTTCCTAGACTCAATTCCGACAATGTTTTTGGAGCATATATTTCCAAAAATAAGTCCTATGAGTTGGTAAATTTAACATGTAATGAGATGTTCATCTCTCAAGCCAAGTATGCTCATTACTTGGTGAAAAAAATTCAATCTTGAGAGTGTTTTACATTTGAAAACTCAAATCGGGTCATCCCACATTTTGTGTAGGACTATGATAGGAAGTTTGTTGTACTTAACTACTAGTCACCCAATTATCATGTATGGTGTGTGCTTGCACACTAGATACAATACCAAGGAAGCTAATGCCTACTTGGTTATTTTTAGTGTGTTTGATTGGGTTGGAAACATTGATGATAGAAAAGGTACAACTAATAGTTGTTTTTATTTGGAGAATTTACTGGTTTCTTGGTACAATTGTAAAAAACATTGTGTCTCACTATCAACTGTTGAATCTAAATATGTAGCAGTGGGTAGTTGTAGTACACAACTTTTGTGGATAAACCAGATGATTAAGGATTTTGGGTTACACAGTGATGTGTTAATTGTGTACTGTGACAACTCTAATGCGGTAAATATTTCAAAAAAAAATTTGTTTAAGCATTATCGAACTAAACATTTTGACTTTAGATATCATTTTATTCGAGACTAAGTTGAGCAAAGCATAATTCGCATAGAGTTTGTTAGAACTAAAAATCAATTGGTTAATATTCTCACCAGAACATATTATTTTG
The DNA here is from genome assembly GCA_013146195.2 of Codonopsis lanceolata. Lineage (NCBI taxonomy): Eukaryota > Viridiplantae > Streptophyta > Magnoliopsida > Asterales > Campanulaceae > Codonopsis > Codonopsis lanceolata. The sequence goes on along the minus strand of CM028378.1, from coordinate 7,863,086 downwards.
AGAGATTTTCAATTTTGTGAAAATCTCAGTTTTTGTGTGCCATTAGATTTTAAATCTCTGTTTTTGAGAGATTTTCAATTTTTGTGAAAATCTCTATATATATATATATATATATATATATATATATATATATATATATATATATATATATATATATATATATATATCATCTGATTTCTTACCCTATATATATGGTTGCTTATGGATTCTCTCTTGTTAAATCAGTAGTGAGTCTTTTTTCAAATGGTTTCCTACTCTCCTAGTTTTTGGCAAAGTTTGAAGGTGCTCTTGTGAAAAGTTCAAAAATGGTGCCCATAAAGGAAAGAGCTATCTGTGTAAAGGGTATGTAGCTTTTCACTTGGTACTATGGTACATGCACGAGCTTCATGTTGCCATGGATTGATCTTGTGAAAGATGGCTATCCTTGAAAAAGTGTGAAAGCTACCTAGTGGCCAAAAGAGGCTTGAAATAAAGTAAAGCCCAAATTCCCATAGGGAATACTGTATAGCCAAGAGAAGCTTGAAATAAAGTAAAACTTTAAATTCCCATAGGGAATTATGTGTATTTTTTTAAAAAAAAATTCTCCTAAGGGGGGCATGGGAAGGGATCGAACCTGAGACCTCACACATAGTGAAGCCCCATGTCTACCACTGGGCCACCCCCTTAGAGGCAGGGAATTATGTGTTTTTTTTTTTTTTGGGAATTATGTGTATAAAACAACTTATGGGAGAAAATAAATTTGACTAATTGATTATGATTTTGCGATGAGACTCCAAATGAAGCATCATTAGGTAACTCATCAGTTGTTCCAGTCCATCACGTGTGTGCACATTTGTCTTTAATTCTTCCTATATCATTTTAGGCATACACACTAGGGCATGCATATTTGGTGATTATATCATACTTCTGATTCTTATACCCTAAATAATTATGTGCAAACAAGTGCTTCTCTCTCTCTTATTCAAGAATGATTGATGTCGAAGGTTGATTGTTTGGAAAGAGCTTGTAAGATACTCAAAAATATGGTGGAAGCACGCTTAGGGTTTGTCATGGCATTCTAGTTAGCATTTAATTATGTTTCCTATTTTATCTTGATTAAATTTGGAATTCCTAATTCTTTTGGTTTTTGACCAAGAAATCTAGTTTTCTAATTTGTCTTGGCTTCCATCATCATGTTTCTATGTCCAAAAAGGTTTCTTTTACACGCCTATGATACATTGGATGGTAAGTAGTTGAGTTTATTTTTAAACTCTCCTTATTTGGTTATAGTCGTTGCTTGTAACCCCTCTTATTCTAAATTGTGTTGGCTTAATGGTTGTATATATTGTCAAGAAAATGGCTTTCTTGTTCTACTCATCATTTGCCTCTTCTTGATCTTCTTCACTTCCAAGCCCTAGTTGCTCCTCGTTTTTCATGCTTTAAGAATCCAGCTCCTTTACAATGGAATAAAGGTCGCCAAATCCCGCATATGTCCAGTCAATGATGCGTCATCCACTGCCTCATCAACAACTGTTGATTTTATTTTATTTTTATTTTTTTTCCAATTCCAAACTCCATCATTATGTCGTTGATATCTAAAGGAATGGTTCAAAGAGGGGAGTAGATGAAAGGGGAGATATTGGATGAAGGGGGAGTTTGTGCTTTGGTTGGATATTTGTTTACTTTAAACTGTGTTTGATAATTTTATGTATTTTGGATATTTTGAATTGTCTTATTCAGGGGGAGTTATTCACAGGTGCTCATGGTATTTGCTTTGACCAGAAAGGCAACAACAAAGGGGGAGATTGTTAGGGTGAAAATAATTGTATGTTTATTTTCTCCCTCCTTTTGTCGTGTCCTAATATTTAGGTCACATGTTGTTATTGCCTTCCTAGGTAATTGTTAGGAAGCTTAGTCATTACCTTATTTAAGGACTATAATATGACAATCCCTAACTTGTTGGATTAGATGTTTATTTCCTTAATAACTATTTCATAATCCTAACATTACCTTGTTGAGTTGTTTTCTTGGTGGACAAGTTTCCTAGGAGCTCTATAAAAGAAAGGATCAGCCTTGGATGTTGTTGACCCTAGCTGTGAATTTTTAGAGAGAGTTTTGCACGAAGGAGAGCTGTCACGAAACCAGTTAGCCACCCAATGATACATCATCAGAAGACTCATCAGTTTCGCACTTCACTATTTTGCCCTACACTCTTCGTATTCTTTTGATTTGCTGATGTATTCAATAGTGTTTAGCATAGATTAGATACATCTTCTCACTTAGGAGTTTTCGTAATGATTTTCACTCTCTAAATGATTTGTTTTCACATTGTAAGCAATTGCAATCTTTAAACTTCAATATTTAGTTATAACTTCAATATTTAGTTACCTATTTAGTATTTAAAATATGTTTTTAAATAAAAATAATAAATAATTATTTCAATAATCCAAAAATAATTATATGGCCAATTTACAATCCCCCCCCCCACAAAGTATCCACCAAATCGCATAGTGCACCCTAACCCAAGGTTTGTCCCATAATCGTATGTGATGCTACATTTTTTTTTCCATTTTCCACCCTATCCTTAACGGACATTAGAAAATTCACTTAAAATAGCACGTGATCTTCCACTTGCGGAGCAAAAATGGCATTTCTCTTATCTGGTTAAAGAGTAAATGTATTAAAAAGAAAAACTCTAATCTCACATCCTCTCATTCTCTCATCTCCTGGTGCAATCTCATCTTCGGCTCCATCGTAATAGCTGTTATCTCTAGCCCCACCATATATAGAAGTCGTCATCTCCAGCCTAAACCCTTCCTACTCCAATCACTCATATCACAACTCTGGCGCTTACCTCTTTCGATTTTAGCCAAATTTCATCTTCGATCTCCCTCATCCTGTCCCCTGCAAAAGTCGCGCCTGAAATATCAATCAGAGGCTATAGAGTATACTTACTAAAAACCCTTATAAAAATATGGGATTAACTAAAAACCAATAACACATATCGTCGAATTCATCAAAAAGAGAGACAGACATGAATTAAGAGAAATGGTAAGGGGTTTTATTGAAATACTCTTCAATTTTGCTGGAGAAAATTGGGCATACGACCGGCTTGAATATGGCTTAAAACAAAGTATCGAAATTGAGAGGATGTTGAAGAAGTTATGGTTCTAGATGATTTCAACCTCAGAACACCTGTCATGGTGGTTGGATTGAATTATTTAAATAATTATGAGAGAAAAAGTTAAGTTAAGTTAAGTCATGTAAGAGGATGAAAGGGGGGGGATGAGAAATTGATTGATTTTTGTGGTGGTTGGGTTTCATCGGAGAAGATGAGTGGATCCAATTTCATACAAGAAATCGGAGATGAGACGGGTATCTATGAGTAAAAGTTTTTCATATCTTTTGTTTGCATACTTTGTTTTCATCATCAAGATAAAAAATTGATAATGAAATCAAACGCGTATCTATCTTCTAGGTTAAGAGAGAGAAATTTGGAGGGAGTGGACAAAACCCAAATCGGGTTCTGGGTTAATTTTTGTTTTTGGGACGACTGAAGACCGGAAAACAATGGTGGCAATGACTGGCACGACACGATAGCACGAACCAGCACGACACGATTATAAAACACGATTATAGAGACAAATGACATGATAAGCCCAACACGACACGACACAACACGAAACACGACACGAAAGACACGAAATTGTTAATATATTCAAAATAATATGTATTACTATATTTATGATCAAATAAGATAGATAATATGAAAACACGATAATGAGGCACGAACACGACACGATAACACAAATTGCTACCCTCAAAACATGATGAGTCTTTTTTCTAGATTTTCTTTCAGCAAGAAAAAAAAAAGAATGATGGACCCCCACTCCATTTTTTTTAACATTTTAACTTTACACACACATTTATATAATTTTAAAAAAATTATATTTTATTTCTTAATTTTATTAGGCCAAAATATATTTAGCACCCCCAAAGTTTACACCAAATTCTAAATATTTCCTTCGAGTTAATACCCACAAGGAAATGTCAAATTAACGTGACTTTTCTAACAGTTATGGTTAGGGTGAAAATAGGGGGAAAAAATAACGTCAGATACTATTATGGGACAAACCTTAGGGTTGGGGTGCACAATGTGATTTTGTGGATACTTTTGAGGGGAGTTGTAATTTGATGTAATTATTAGGAAAATGTTATCCTTACAACTAATTATATTACTTTCCTTACAACTAAGTTTTGAAAAACTGCAAAGTTGTTTTGGACAAAGACATTTTTGTTGTTTTTCAAGGCTTGGTTGTAAGGAAAGTTATAAAATTAGTTGTAAAGCTAGCAGCGATGTTATTATAATTTTTTTTAATATTTAAATTAAAATTTAAATAATTGCATTACTCTCAAAAATGAAATTTATAATTAATTTAATTTATTTTGTTATCATTAGCTTTCTTCCATCAACCTTATCATTCATAGACCCACCACCATTATCACCTCAAATAACACCATTAACCCAAAAATCAAACTTTGATTTGATTTTATTTTTTGTCTAATTCTTTACTCATTCGTTCAAATTAACATATATGCAAAACTCTTCATTTATAGACTCACCACCACAACCTTAAATTTCACTATTTACAAATACATTTTTTTTAATTTTCAAATTTGAAGATTGAAACTCAAACTCATATGAAGATTTGAAAAATTGATGATTTGAAAATCTAACAATGTCATATTCCACTTAAATCACCATTGTCATGCTTACAATCGCCTCAAACACCACTCCTAACTACCACCACTAGCATCCCTGCAATCGTCGCCATCACCATCACCAGTCACTACAAAAAAAAAAACACGTTCACCTTGTTTTGCTAAAACGGAAAAATAAAATATCTTTAGCTTCCGTTAAGTCACCATTAAAATTGGATGACAGTTAGGGATAATGACGAAATTGCATATATCTTTAAAAGTATAATGACAATTTTGCTCGAAACATAGTACAATGACAAATGTAACAATTAATCAAAATACAGTGGCAAAATTAAGCATTTTTTCCTCAAAAAATTAATTTTTTATTTGATTTGATTCTTTTTTTAGTTCTTTACTCCTTCCTTCAAAATAACTAATTTACAAAACTCATCATTTATAGACACATCACCACACAACTTTGAATTTCACTTTTTACAAACTCAAATTCAATTTTTTGAATTTTCAAATATTCAAATTGAAGCAAAAACCCATGTGGATATTTGAAAATATAATGATTTGAAAATCTTACAATGTTGTATTTCATCTAAATCACCACTGTATCCCTACAATTGCCACCACCATTCACCTCGCCTTATTCAAATGGAGACATAGAATCTTTTTAGCTTTCGATTAGTCAGACTTTTTTCTTAGAACGTCTCATATTTCTTACTTTCTATCCACTTTCGATGTCAAATTACTAAGCAATGAGATAATCTAATTAATTTTAGGATATACTACTTGAAAGGATGTTGGTTGGTAGCAGTATCTTCCAATAAAATGAGAGTTGTGGTAGAAGAAAAGAAAGTCGATTGCTAAGGGAGAGGAATAGAGAGATCCTCATATGTAACTACGTCGGGTCCTATGAAAAGGAGCAAACAAGTTAAAAGCAAAAGAGGTTTGAGGTTTGGAACGCAGTTATGGAGAGAAATAAAATATTTGAACCAAGTTATTTGTGATTATTACAATTGGTTTTGTTTGTAATATCTACAAGTTTGGGAACAGTCTGATAGTTTTTAAGGTTGCTTGTAGTAGTCTTAAAATTCATAGAAGTAAACTGTAGATTTTAGTTTTTTTTTTTTCTAACAAAACGCACAGATTCATTAAATGGTTCTTCATTTTTTTTTTCATCTTCTTGACATTATGACACATTTTTTAAACTCATTTATCTTATTTTATTCATGGGTAATAACTAAACATGCAACAAATTTGCTTAATATCTCGATACTCACCAACAATTCTATTATTATAGATACAATTTTTCATATAAATGTAATAATATCATTCCCAAACATATTTAAAAAAGTAAAACCATATTACTTTTTAGTTTCGAATAAAGTTTTAGTGTCTCAATTGAGTAAGGGTATTTTTGTCATTTTAGAAAATATTGGGCAACATTTGTATCGATAATGGTAGGTAAGGGAAACTGATAAGAAAATCAAAATAAAAGACGAAATGAATATAATTAAAAAATATAGGACCTAACTTTAAAATAAGTACAAGTCATGGGATCAAATTATTATTTAATTATTCATGGAATTAATTAGTCTATGATAAATTTACTCTTTTGGTCTTAATTAATGGTGAGTGATTTATTATATTTATGGCTATTTTTTTTTTCAATCATTATTGTTTCGAACGGTAAATTTATGTGTATTGTCCTTAACAAAACGTACAGATTCATCAAATGATTCTTAATTTTTTTTCAACTTCTTGACATTATGACACATTTTCTTAACTCATTTCTCTTATTTTATTCATATGTAATAACTAAACATGCTACAAATTTGCTTAATATATCGATACTCACCAATAATTCTATTATTATAGATACAATTTTTTATATAAATCTAATAATATCTTTCCCGAACATATTTAAGAAAGTAAAATCATATTATTTTTTAGTTTTGAATAAATTTTTACTGTCTCGACTGAGTAATGGTGTTTTTGTCATTTTAGAAAATATTGGGTGATATTTGTAACGATAATGGTAGGAGGTGGAAACTGATAAGAAAATCAAAATATAAGACGAAATGAATAGAATTAAAAAATATAGGACCTAGCTTTAAAATATGTACAAGTCAAGGGATCAAATTATTATTTAATTATTCATGGAATTAATTAGCCTATAATAAATTTACTCTTTTGGCCTTAATTCATGGCAAGTGATTTATTATATTTATTATGGTTACTTTTTTTTTTCCAATCATTATTGTTTGACATGGTAAATTTATGTGTATTGTCCTTAACAAAAGGCAAAAATTCATCAAATGATTCTTCATTTTTTTTCATCTTCTTGACATTATAACACATTTTCTTAACTCATTTCTCTTATTTTATTCATTGGTAATAACTAAGCATGCTACAAATTTGCTTAATTTATTTATACTTACCGACAATTATATTATTATAGATACAATTTTTCATATAAATCTAATAATGTCTTTTCCGAACATATTTAAGAAAGTAAAATCATATTATTTTTTAGTTTTGAATAAAGTTTTAGTTTCTCAACTGAGTAAGGGTATTTTTGTTATTTTAGAAAATATTGGACGACATTTGTAACGATCATGGTAGGTGGGGAAAACTGATATGAAAATCAAAATATAAGACTAAATTAATAGAATTAAAAAATGTAAGACCTAACTTTAAATTAGGTACAAATCAAGGAATCAAACTATTATTTAATTATTCATGTAATTAAGTAGTCTATGACAAATTTACTCTTTTAGCCTTAATTAGTGATGAGTGATTTATTAAGTTAAGGGGTAGGTTTGTCCATACATTAAGTTCTAAGAGACAAGCTAGACTTTTATAGGTATATATATATATATATATATATATATATAATATAATATAATATAATATAATATAATATATATATATATATATATATATATATAATATATAATATAATATAATATAATATATAATATAATATAATATAATATAATAATATATAATATAATATAATTAGAGTTAGAGTTAGATAGATAGATAATCAAAAAATACAAAGAAAGAGAGAACCTGCCTTACCCCCAGGCCCCAGATGGGAGAACAAATGAGCCTTGCCTCAAAATAAGTACATCCCATCCCAAGATTACTACCAAGTTTGAGTTTGCACATATATCAGCGATCATCAATCAAGAAAAGTGATACATCAACAACTTCAATTCTGGAAAACCGTTTCTTATTTGTGTCGGTAGCCATTGACATAACAAATAATAAATGTACTGATATGTACATCTAGCCTACTTAATGCTACTGCAAAATGCATGATTATTCCCAAGAATGTTCATAGTACTATCCAACTGCACATTGACCGCGACTTGTTTTAGAAAGTAAAACTCCTCACCGAAGCTACTTGCATATTGTAATTCCAAAAACCATCTCCACCCCTAGAAATTGTTTTTGACTTACGCTCTTTCTTCAAGGCTTTGAACCGGTAATGCTAAATGAACACCACAACGAATGAAACAGGACCAAAGCTAATCAATTTCGGTCATAAACACCAATACAACTAGCTACTCTTATTCACGCCGTGTAAATCCATTGGGGAATTGGTGATGCTACCAACAGAACCCATTGTCTGCGAGCTCAACTGTGGGCTTGCTGGACAATTGGCATCTTGATTACCAGCACCTATTGGAGGGTGGATTGCCCCTGAACTTAATTGTGGACTCATTGGAGTCCGCTGGCTCAGTTGCTGGGGACTAGCTTGCTGTTGCTGTGTGATTCCCATAGTTGAAGGTGAACCCACCTGTTGTGGCGGCGAAAGCACAGCCTGCAATGGAGATGTCGTTTCTTGCTGTTGCTGCTGTTGCAGCTGCTGCTGCTGCAACTGTTGTAATTGCTGCTGCTGCTGCATCTGTTGCTGTTGTAAATGCATTTGTTGTTGTTGCTGCTGCTGCTGCTGTTGTTGCTGTTGATTCATGTGTAAATTCATGTTCGACATCAATTTTGGAGGACCCATTGGTGGCATTGCTGTTCGTTGCATTGGGTTGATATTGCTAGCTCGATTGAGACCAGGGCCAAGCATAGAAAGACTACTTGAGCCTGGGTGCATTTGTCTATTAGCTCCTGCCATGCCACCAATTCCACTTGATTGCACCGGGCCCAACATGTTGGTTCTACTATTCTGTGCCATCCTCAGCTTTGTAGCCATAAAAGCAGCATGTGCTGGGGTTAGTTGCCCAGATCGAAGTTGCTGGCTTATTGCATTGCTAATATTCGATACTTGGCTCAGATTCAGTGGGTTCTGACCCATACTACTACCCATGCCTGTGATGGGGCCCCCAACAATTGGTGCCGAAATTCCAGTTCCTCCCACTCCTCCACGACCACTCCCCATTCCCATCGCATTGCCCAAACCTTGTAGTCCAACCATGCTACTATTTCCAAGATGTCCCATATTCACATTTCCAAGCATCATTTTCCTCTGCATTTGTGGCTGCTGTTGTTGTTGCTGTTGCTGCTGCTGCTGGTGTTGCTGTTGCTGCTGCTGCTGCTGCTGGTGTTGCTGCTGCTGCTGCTGTAAAAGTTGAAGTTGGAGAGACGAAGGCTTGTTCAGCATATGATTACCCAACTGCTGCATGTTTGAATTCTGTCCCATTGCACTCAAATGCGACAGCGGATTTGATGCAAGCATTAGAGCTGAAGATCTTTGAAACTGCTGTTGCATCATGGACTGTTGTTGTTGTTGCTGCTGCTGGAGAGATGTTTGTTGTTGTTCTGGCTGTTGTTGAGGCCTAGAAGATGGCATGGAAACCCCAGACAATAGCCTGCCTTGAGAGATCTGCAAGGCCTGTGAGTTTCCAGGAGGTAGCATCCTTGTGTTGGCCATATTTTGGGGAGCATTCATCAATGCATTATTATTGGTACCACTGTTAGATGGTTTTGCAACTTCATTGGATGGTTGACCAGAAAGTGCTTCAGAAATTTGCTGCATTTCGCCTGGTGCAGAAGTGGGAGATAATCCAGGAGTATTAGGTTGTCCACTTGAAGCACGACCCATCGGGACTGGCTTTGGTTGGACATGATCGCCTTCTAGATGATATCCTTCACGTAAAATCTGCAAAGACATATGAGATTCTTCATATCTGATGAAAATAAAGTGTCAAATTAAGTTTCAAATTAATTTACAAGGGCATACCAGTGAACAGAACTGTGCTGCAAGTAAGTCCGCGGTGTGCTGTTGCAGGAATAAGTTAGAAATGCTCAAAGAAACTACTAAATTACGTTGAGTTGAAGTGAGATACATAATGCCAGATTATATATAAATGTCCGCTGAACTTCTATGCATATATGTATGCTTAATTTCAACTCTTTCAGTAGACTAGAACCACAGATCCATAAAATCATATGCTCAAGAAAATTTCCCATTCCATGCTACGAATATCCGCTCAATCTACTAAGAAGAGCGTGGAACGAATTGTTGTAGTCGCATTAGCCACACGAGGAAGTTGGGAAAAACAGACATTGGAATTTAACATACTAATTGCATTGCAACTTCTGAAACAACACACTCAGAGAGAGAGAAAGAGAGATGTACTAAAGGAACTTACAGTATTTGGCAGTGTAGGGAGAAATTCCTCTGCTGCCAAGTAATCGCCATCATCAATTTCTCCATGAAGCATTGCTACAGTACCATCATATGGCTTCTCTGACATGATCAATCTAGTGCGTGACTTGGGAACAAGTGAAAACACATTTCCTGGAAGAATTATGGAAAAGTGAGCAAGGCAAAGTATGGTTTAGATATTTTGGGGTCAGTTTGGAAGTTTAAAGAACCAGGTCATTCTGGTTCAGAACCACCTCACTTAACCCAGCACATGTTAAAACCAAGTTGTTGTTTTGATAGGTAAGTGTGACCCCTTGTTGGTAAGGGGATTGGAGCCAAGGACCTCAAGGTTTACCTGAGTGCCCTAACCATCTTTCCCACCCTATTAAAACTAAGTTTTTTTTTTTTTGATAAGTAAGGTATATGTAATATTAACAGGCGTCAAAAAAGGAGACGCATCCTTGTACACTGGGAGTATACATGAACTAAACTACAAACCAAAAGACCCAAACCTAGTTACAAAAAGGATCCTCTAATGTTGGATCGGCAGTTAAGCACCAGAATCTCAAATACATAAGGAAAGCCTTTTTGATTCCTATTAAAACTAAGTTTTAATTGAACAAATTCTATCTGCACCTAGTTTGGCTCAATAACAATCATCTGTACAAAAAATTTATTAATATTCATTTTTTAATACTAAAAGTGATAAATTGCCGACATATTATTACCACTTACTAGGCAATAATATTATCTATATATACATATGTATATATATAGTAAACACATAAAAAGGTAAAGAAAAAAGCATAGAAATCTAGGAAATATCTTTCATTTTTGAAAAGCTATGGATGGTCAATCACCAACGATTGAAGATGGAGGAAGAATTCTTTATTAAGATAAATGAAACAGGAAGAAGAAGAATTGAAACAAAAGAGGGGAGGTGTGTAAGAGGTGTGTAAGAGTCTGGAACACAAAATGAAAAGCTTGAGCGGTTAAAAGGTTATTTTGAAAGCCACCAATGACGTAGAATTAAATAATCCCAGTTTTGGGGTCCAACTGGAGCACGTGTGGCCGTATTTTGGCGTTGGCAAAAGGATAAAAAACACGTTCCGAAGTTTTTTTTTAATGATAGGTAGATCTAACTGATTCCTGTTCAACAAACCTTGGAGCACGCGTTCAGTCTGCACAAAATTCAAAATCCTAGTCTTGCAAATATTCATGCTGCCACCCACAAGCGACTTGGACAGTGGCATATTACATGCTTCATCTTTGAGATTCTCATTATTGGAATCATTAGAGAGAGAATGCATCAGCTGTTGACCAGGAAAACCTTTGGACTTTTTTAACTCGTCTACCTTTTTTTTCTTGCTATTGAGTTGATACCTGAAACAAAAGTAATCAATCATCCTATTAGACAGTACAGTACAAAAACAACTAAGTAGCCATCAAACACATGTTTGAAAGGACATTTATATAAGCAAATCAAAATAATATACAGTGCAGATATTTCGCCAAGACAATGTCAAACAAAAAGAAGTGCTTACATGGCAGATTAAAGTGGAGCCAAGAGAAATGTATGAAATTTGAAGCAAAAAGAAAGGATGAGATTTACTGATTAATACCTCATAGTCAACCCATCAATTTTTATGAACCTGTCAAGCACGCCTTGATCAGCCATAGGAGGCGTCCCAACAGGACTGCTTGCATTCAATGGAACACCCATATTACTGACACTGGCAGGAGACCCAACTCCATTCATTCCAGGTGTCTTAGGAAGAGAGTTTGACCGCCGTTTTGCAATTTGTGCTTGATGTTGCCGCTGCATTGAATCATTACCACTGGAAGTCAATGATGTTGCGCCACCAACTGTAGGAAATGAAGTTACAGTTGACTTCTCCTTTTGGGATGATCCGAGCACAGCTGTTGTTGCACCTGCTCCAAATTGGGCTCCCATCGAACCACTGGAAAATTCTCCGGATTTTGATGATAATGGAGATTGAGGTAAAGCCCCGGCAGAAAGCCGGGGACTTTGCGCTGATTTTCTTTTCTGTAACTGCTCCTCTTTTCTAGGATTATTGTCAAGAGGCTGTCCTATATTATTCCAGGGAGTCTGCGGGAAACCAGATCGCGCGAATTGCTGCGTCCTTTGCTGTAGCCGTGACTGCTGGGAGTCCACGTGGCTGATTTCGGATTCCATTAAGTGCATTTCGTTTTTATTTCGATGGAGTTCTGGCTTGTCCAGTCTATCTGTCTCCACCGGCTCTTGTTTCAGATTATATCTCATCCCTTGCTGCGCCATTGAAAATGGCATTGCCCCACCCTCCTGATTATAACCCCCTTCAAACATTTGCTGCGGATACTTTTGCATGCCCGCATTACTGAACTGCATCCCCCTGGCAACTGATTGCTGCGGTAAGATTGTATTTTTCCAGTGGGAATCTTGTCCACTTAATCCATCCATGTGTGGTGCTATATGCTGCTGTTGACTACTATTGAGACCTATTGATGTGGCCCTAGCCCTCTTATTTAAACTGGATAAGGGGGACAATGACCCATCTTGATTTTCCCTCTTACCATGAACAGAAGTAACATTGGAGTTCAGATTATCAGTGTACGAGTTCATCACGTCCTGCCCAGAAGAAGCTCCGGGTGCAGTGAAAACAGACCCTGATACATGATCCTGCATAATTCTTGGGTTACCAACACCAATTTGATATTTAGATTGATGAGACGCAGAGGGAGATGCTGGAATGCCAGAATCAGGTGCATAGCTTTTAGATCTTAATGCAAGCATATTGCTCTGACCAACAGTCTGAGTTGTATTCTCATGCATAGGGTGCTGCCTTACCGGCCCCGAATCTCCCAACCTGAAATTGGAGCTCTCTGGCTTTCTATCTACGCAAGCCTTCTTCCCTTGGATGTTAATATTAGATGCAACAGTAACTTCTGATATTTGTCTCAACCTTTTCCGCCGCAGACTAGACAAATTTAGCTGCACAAAAAAAAGGTTCAATGGAGTTCATAAGCAAAAAGTCCTGCCGTTAAACCAAATACAATTAACAAAGCTTAATGATCCATTACCTTACAGGAAATTGGGTTGTTGCAAAGTCTGTCCAACTTGGGAGTCGGGTCTAGACAAAGTTTTGGTTGTAAGGCTTTCACTATCCGCGACTCAACTTCCTGCACTCAAATATCACGTCCGCTCAGGATGTCATGCCATCTCTTTCCTTCCAAAAATAATAAGCCTAGATCATACTTACCATCAGATCACCATATGTCCAAGTACTATCGGATATCAAGGGCATATCCTTCACCACATTCTCCAGAGACATTTTAAGACGTACTTTATTAACAATAGGAGAAGCCTCTTCAGAAGGAACATTACGTCCAGGATCGGAAACACACTTACAGTAATCTCGCACCTGTAAATATCCACATTGCAATTTGCAGCTTAGAAAATCCACAAACCAACATTGTCTTCAACAAACAGAGTTGTCTTATGTTCTTATCCATCAAAATCTCACATAAACTAAAGAAGCAGAGCAGACTAAGTCTATTGTCTGACCAAATGAACCCTAAGTAGGTCAGGAACTTGAGATAAGAACCCAATATCACTATAGCTTGCAAACAGACATCTTTTCAAAGTCGTAAAACTTAACTTTAGGGGTCGTTTGGTAGAAAAGCTGGATAAACTAATTAATACCGATAAAAGTTGATTTTTATCCATCCTTATTTTATCTCGGTTATAAAGTTATCCGGCGTTTGGTAGTCACAGAAAAAAATGGTTTATCTCGCTAGTTATCTTCTCCGGTGTTTGGTAGCGAATAGTAATTTCAGTATTACATTATTTTTTCGAAAATACCCTTATATTGAGTTATGATATAAAAAAATGAGTTTACCCCTTACTTGTGATGAATAATGATAAAATTGTATGGACAACTTTGATCAAATAGGTGTAGTTTCTACGTTGAGGGAGGGAGGGAGAGAGAGAGAGAGAGTCATGCTGTATTATCCCTTTCTAATGATGGATGCCTTTTTTTTATTTTAAGCCTCGTCACGTTCTTTATTTTGCCCTTCCAAATAACTATCCTCAAAGTCTCCAACTTCTTTAAAAAATAACCGTAAATCTACCTATAAAAATAATCATTTACTAAATAATCTAAAAAATGTGAGATGGAGAAATAAAACATCTTAAGTAGAAAATAATATCTATATGCATCAAGAACCTAATGAGGGAACATGTGTTAGATTTTCAGAGAGAGAGAGAGAGCAAGGGAGGCTGGCGCAATTTACACCGACCCAAGAATCTATTAATAAAAAGAACCTGTAACAACAGAATCCTGTCTAAATTTTGCACATTTTGGAAGACGATAATCAATTCTGTTGTTGGTTATGACGTGAGATGGTTTTTAAAATATATTTACAAACCCAAAGATGGCATGTAATTAAACACAATTGCATTAGTTTATTTAGCGTGTTGCTTCAATTGAAAGAGGAAGATACCGAAACAAAGTGCAGAGATTATATAGAGGTACGTACGAGAAAAAAGAAAAAAAAAAGTACGAGAATAAATTTGTAACTTATCACCCTTGCAGGAAATTAGGGCCCTTCATTGACTAATTGGGCCTATAAATTGCCTAGTTGCTAAACCAAAGCTTAAAAAAGTACTCCTAACCAGGCATGCATATATAGGTGGAGTGAAATATATAGGTTCTCCTATCCATCGGGATGCAGTATATAAAGCCCTTCTTAAAAACGTCAAATACTTTAAAGGAATATATTATTTCCCCTGAAAATTAATCCAACAAAATCCCCTACAAGTATACTGATTTTCTTTTTGATAAATGAGAGGTAAAGTCTTAAGTTTGATTTAGATAAGTAACCCTCCCTGTTGTTGGTATGCATCTCTAATGCGCCCTTTTCTACTTAAAAGTATTTTATATAGCTTAAAGGTTTAGGGCTAACTCTTTGAGCTTCAGGCCTCAAGTAAAGTACAACCTTGAGATCTAGAATTCAAGCTCCTGGCTTTGCCTCGTCCAGTGGGATAGGGAGCATTTCACTGGCCTTAAGGTGATTTGGTCCCATGGGTGTGTCCATGGTGGCGTGTCCCCTTGTTTATCCCCCCCACCCCCCCAAAAAAAAGGTCAGGCGGTGTTGTGGACATTTCAGAAAAATAAATAAGGTTAAATGACAGTGGATTGAGACAAGCATCGCTTACAAGAGTTGACTTGAATGCTTGTGGTGATGAACGTTTTTTTGATAGTCAGGCGAGCTAGGGCTCATGTGGGTTATATTTTGTGGTAAATGACTACGACTCTGGCAAGATATGGGTCATGCACTTTGAGATTTTCTGCATGTCCACCGGCATTGATTCTGGTTAGATAAACATAGAGGTAGAGAACCAAAAAGGCAGGTTCTTGTTTGATGTTCAGAAACTGAATCTATCTATGTATAAGAGCATGGATTTGCTTGTGGGTTTTAACTTTCTGATTCCAAATATACCCTTTATTTAATAGATCCTAAAATTTCTCCCCTATCTATTGGTGGTTTCTCTACGTCATTATGATCTTATGGTTTAGAGTCCTTGTAAGTCTTATATCTGGAACACAATTTACTTAATTTCTTAAAATAGCTCCTTTATTCCTGGAATTATCCAAGAATTAGCTAGTTTCTAAATTTTCTCCTTTGTAGTGCATAATACATGCTATGTAGGCAAACACGTCCTTGGTTCCAATCTCCATATCAACAAGGTCATACTTACCTATCAAAAAAAATTTAAAAAATGCTACTTACAGTTCTAAACTTCTTAGGTGATAAAAAAACATTGGGATCAATTGAAAAACATTATTTTCTCTCTGGAAAACCCAATCAAATTACCTCATTTGATTCTTGCTTTATAAAAATGATGCACAAATAGCTTCACTGCTTCAGAGATGAAATGAGTAATAGTAATTTAGCGTTTAGGGAAATTCTGGAAACAAAAGTGTGGCACAGCTTCACAAACACCCTCCCCTTTAACTTAATAAATTATACTCCCTCCGTTTCTAACAAAGCGTCCATCTTTCACTTCTATCCCATTCCAAATAAAGTATTCACTTTCTAATATTTCCATTTTGGGATGTTACTTTTGCAACAACCCTTGATTTGATTCCTACTTTAATTGATGGGTCCAAATATTTATGCTAGTCAATAAGTTTTTCACTTTTTCTTAATATGTATGTCAAGTCAAACATGACTCATTATTAGGTACAGAGGGAGTACTATACTACTATGTATTCGTGTACATACTATTGCTTCCTAGACATGTTAGCTTATGCCACCATATACGTAGCAATTTCATCTGAAATATCTGAACTGATATTTGATAACTAACCTCGCAAACAACTGTCCCATTAACGTACTTGCAGGGTATATCATCCAGGATATCTCCAGGCAACTGTCCACACTCAATTGCCTACAAGTACATGATACATACAGAAAATTATCAAAACAAGTAAAAATTAAGTTTAAGACGAGCCAATGATCATAATTCAATAATGTAGAAAAGTTGACTGCTCAAAAAATTAAGGAGACGAATGTACAAGTAGGATGCAAACTACAAGTTTCCCTATCATATGGATGCCCTATGATTAAACTTACAGAGAATAGACTGTCAGATGCCCTATCATATGGATGCAATGCTTTTGGGGCCACTGTACTCTGCTGCGCAACTTCATTCTAAAAATGCATAAAACATACAGAATTAGTTTCCCGAAACGCCACGAAATGTTTGCAAATGCACGTTCTTGTTATTGTCTTTTCCAGTTGATGTGCAAAGTTCTTTTAACTAAAACAAACCTCAGAGGGGTTTCCAATCGAATAACCATCTGGGAAAAGGTTCAATGTGAAAGAAACCTCGGAATCTGACCAACATAGAAAGGAATATACATATCCGTAAAAAGGCACAAAAGGCAACTTGTAGTAATGACATGCAGTTTCTTATCAAAAGTAATATTTCCTCAGGCTAAATACCTGAAATTTCATCAGCATCTTCGCTACTGTCTGCAACATCGGCCTATATCACAATATGCTATATGTTAAGGAAGAAAACACGGTAAAATATATTGAATCAAGCAGTAAAAGCATTTATTACCACACAACTCATTTTTAACCAGAAGCCAACTAATATTGCTGGATCCCTACTATAAATTCAATAGTCTCACTGGACATGTCAAATTGTTGTCAGGTGAAAAACATAAAACCAAGCCAAAAACTTACTAAAAAAAGTTATATAAAAAAAAATATAGTCGGGAAGAAGGATCCACTACATACCCAAAAGGAACATGGGGGGAAAATAACACTCCATTCTTACAATACTTTTTGTCTTAATTTCTTGCTCCCATCAGTTTGAAAACATTAGGGACAAGGATCATAATCATTACATATCATCCCTATAATTCCCTCCACCCCACCCCACCCAAATCATCTAAAACAACCAAAATACTTGTACAGTTAGAAATGAAGAAGACTCAAAACATAAGTGAGCTGTTTCTGGAAAATGCTATACAACTATTTCTCCTTTCAGAGCCTAATAATAGACCGAAGAAGAGAAAACTTGTGTCTGCCTCTCAACAATAGTCATATTTTTACACAAAGTATTTGGATACCTTTTTGTATCAAAAATCAAAAATTAATTTTACTTTTTTGTACTTTTGTTTTAATGATATTGTGGAGACCATAAAAAAACTCGAAAAAAAACAAACAATTTAAGCTTCAATCTTTAGTACATCAATGAGAATCCTTACCCGATATCAACCTTAACCTATTTAAAATTGCTAAAATATAAGCTCGATCCAATCACAGCTTCGCGCTGTAGGTCTACTAAGACGAGCAAACCCCAACCCACAAAAAGAAGTGAAAGAATCGAGAATGTAATAAAATTTACCGGCAATTAGCTACAATTTCCAATTGAAATTAGATAATTTAATAGGGGAAAGAGAAAGAGATTAGTCACCCGAAGGTTTCGAGTAGATGGGACAGCAGAAGAAGATTGTAACTTGGAAGTCGGTAGGTCGTCGTCGTCGTCGGGGACATTAACAGGGGTGTCGGAGAGGATAGGTTTAGGGCGAAACCTAGCACCTTTCTTAGAAATCTTAAAGGAAACCCCCATTTAACGATCGAAATCGGAAGCAATCAATGCAATGATCAAATTGACAAATGAACCTAGATTGATAGATACAAATACAGAAACAGAACTCTCACGTTCAGTATTCTACTGAAGGTGTACGGATATGAAGTCTCTTTCGCGAGATATAGCAGAGTATTCAGTTGAGAGAGAGAGAGAGAGGGGACGGGACACGCGTTTAAGCTTATTATGTGCCAAAACGAGAGTAAAGTCACTCCGTTCGGTGGAGGGGTGCGGGGGTCGGGTCCCGGACGTCGGACCAACTGGTTATACTTTTGGCGACTATTATAGGTTAGCTACATGCAATGTTCTAAAACTCCCGCCGCCCATTTAATTTCGCGACTTTCTTGGGCCTCGGCTTACTCGCCGACCTTAATTTATTTTTGTAGGCTTTGATTTTATGGCGACGCCAGGAGGAAGGAGGAACCTGGAAAGGAAGGGGAGTGTTAATGGTGAGACAGAGAGGGAGGTAATGGAGGGCAAACTGGAGTAATATTTTTTTTTTTTTTAGCTCTAAACTTGGCTGGTTTATTACTTTGGGGTTGTTGAGAATTAGGATTAATGGTAGGTTTATATATTTTTGTTCATTTTACAAATATAGACAAGTGTTTGATAACCCCTAAGGGGGTGGCCCAGTGGTAAACATGAGACTTCATAAAGTGTGAGGTCTCAGGTTCGATCCCTTCCCATGCCCCCCTTAGGAGAAAAAAAAAAGTGTTTGATAAAATGACAAATATAAAATCTTATTATCAATAAAATCTAATTATCGGATAATTTGACTTAAATTAAGAAATTAATTTTGGAAACTAATTTATTTTCTAATCTTTTATTTCCTTGAAGTTTTGGTTATATATATATATATATATATATATATATATATATATATATATATATATATATATATATATAAAGATCACTAACAAGTTGATAGAGTCTCAACTAGACAGATTACATTGAGAGAAGAAACTGAGAGCTGTTCAGATTTTGGATGCAACTTCGGATGCAGGCATGCAGCTTCATCACGAGCTGGATTGACAGATTGCTGTTTGTTAGAAAACTTGTTTTTTAATCTCACATTTTTTATACTCTATTTATGTGGGTTTTCCTCTCCAGACTTATTGTCTTATGAGAGGTTTGATATTTTTGTGATTTCATATTTGTGTTTAAGAAACATATAATTCTTTTAATAAAATCATTTTTTGTCATGAGGCTGGATCTACAAGCATAACTTGTAAATTGTTTGATAAACTTCTGTATTTATTATTATTTTAATTGTTTAAAGTCTTTCGTTGTTTACATATTTGACTTTCTGGTCAATGCTCCTCCGGGTGTAGCGGTATTGACAAATTCCTTGAATTAGCTACTATTGATCTTTCAATTGGTATCAGAGCCTCCTCTTAACGACACTAAGAGAAGATTCTGGTTATAGTCATGATAGATTCTCAATATAAGAATGTTGTTCGTCCTCCTACTTTAACGAATACGAATTATTCAAATTGGAACGTTGATGAATCTGATTTTGGTGAAGAATCAATAGATCTTTTAACAACCAAGTTTAAAAATATTTTGAAAGCCAAAGAACAAAATAGATCTTCATCTTCAAACTCCAAAATTGTTTTCAAACACGAGTCTATTAAGGTTGTTCTCAAAGAAAATTCTTTCCAAACATCTGAAAAATATTTTACCAACCATTTTGCTAAACAGTCTACATCAAGTGATAAAAATATTGATTCTATTCAATGTAGAGCTTATCAAGGGTTTGGTCATTTTGCTATTCAATGTGCTAATACTTTGCGTAAAAAGGGTTTGTTTGTTTTTAGTGATCTTGGGTCAATTTCAAAAAATTCAGATTCTGCACCTGATGGACATTCAGACATTGTTCCAATTCCAAAAAAAACAGTTGTTGCAAGTTCTGAAAATTCATCAAATCTGGATACAGTTGCATCGAAAGGTGCATTGGTCAGAAATTCTGAAGGTACTGAAACAAAAACTGAACAACCTGAAACACATTCTAGTGTGACTAATCGCAGCCAAGATATTCTTAGTTGTATTCAGAAAGTTCATCTTTCTTCTCAAGTGATAGGTAATGTACATGATGGTATGTCTACTAGGAACAAAGGTAAGGTTGACTATATGAAATTAGCTTGCTTTCTAGATACTATTGTTCAACAAATAGATGATATGAGAAGTATATCTAGTAGATGTTTTTACTTGAGAAATAATTTGGTTTTTTAGTTTAGTAAAAAACAGAACTGTGTTGAAACAACTTTTATGAACAAAATGATCAAAATTTATGGACTACAGGGTGATATGTTAAACTTGTATTGTGATAACATTAGTGCAATCAGTATAACAAAAAATCCAATTCAACACTCTAGAACAAAACGCATTGATATAAGACACCACTTTATTAGAAACATGATTGAACAAGAGATTATTTGCACCGAACATGTTGAGACAAAAAATCGATTGGCTGATATATTTACTAAGAGTTTTGATTTTGAAGAGATTTTCCAATCTAAGGAAATCCCTTGGTATGCGTGTCATATGATTTTACACTTAGTTAATTATAAGAAAAGAAAAAAATAGACATCCTTGCATTTTGTATTTAGTGGGCACTGTAGATCATTTGACTCACATATTTGTGTGTTTTGTTGTTGCCTGGGAATTGCATTTAAAATCAATTGTGTTTTTTTTTATGATTCTTACTCTCTCCCAGTTTTTGAGCAAGTTTGAAGTCCACAAAGGAAAGAGCTACCTTAAAGTACAATGGTTGTAGCATCTTATCTTGGTACTATGAAACTTTGGTTCTCATAGGTTGATCTTGAGAAAAATGGATACCCTTGGAAAAGTGTGAAAGTTGCCTAAAGGAAAATAGCTACCTATGAACAAAGTTTGTTGTCATTCTCTCTTGGGACTATGAATCTTTGGATTTCATGGGTTGATCTTGTGCAAAATGATTTCCCTTGGTAAATAGTGTGAAAGGTTCCTAGTGGCATGTTTTGTATAGCTTGAAATAAAGTAGAGCTATACTCCTAGGGAAATAAAGTCTTTCTTCTGAGGTTGGACCTTGTATGTGTTATCAGTTGCACTGTTCTCAAACCATGTATCATTTCGGGCACATCTCGTGATTTTCCTGGTAGTAGCAATGAGGGACCGGAACTACTACCCCAGGATTCAACCTGGTTAAAAAAAAAAAACTATGGATTTTTGTTAAGAAAAATTTATGATTTTGAGAGAAAAATCTCATTGAGAAAACAAAAAATCCAAAATTGAACATAAAATCACAATTTTGGTGAATGCATCTCCCAATGCAGCTGCATCAGGAACTACATCCTTTGATCTAGTCTTTATCACTTGTGTGTGATTGCATTTTTTTTTATTCTTTTGCATAGCTTTTTATTTTAGGACATGTCTAGCTTTTAGTAATTTTGTGTAAATCAATTTCCAATAAATCTCCATATTAAAAATATTTAGTGGTTGTCTAATCTTTGTGGGAGTTAAGAGACTTTGAACTTTGGATATGGGCTGCTAAAATATTGTTTGTGTTTGATCAATTTTTGGTAAACACTTCATTGTGTTTTCTAAAAAATCTTGGATTTTTTTTAGAATTCCTAAAAGATTTTTGAAAAAAAGTCAAAAGAGTTTTCTGACAAGTCGTGTCCTCATATTATGCTTGTCATGTGTCTTACCCTAATTTATAGAGTTCTTCACTCTCTTTTCCTTCTCTGGTCAAATAGGGGGAGAAAAGTCAAGTGTTCCTATTCCTATTGGTGATAGTGTTCCTCTTGATCTTCTGATGATGATGAATCTGACTCTTTGTAGATTCATCTCTATGACTTTATTAGGTTCTGGTTTGGTGTTTATTTTAAAATGTTCATGCATCTGTTATTGCATATGGTTTATTACTGATTTGTGCTTAGTGATAATTTCTGACTTGATATGCTTGCACAAATTCAGGGGGAGAAATTCTAATCATGACAGGTTAGATGTTTGATGGTGTTGGAAAACACTTGTTATTTAATTTGACCAGAAAGGTTCAACAAAGGGGGGGATTGTAAAGGTAAAATAGGGTCGTCCTATTTTCCTCTATTGATTTTATTGTTGTGCCCTTTCTTGGTCCAAAAGCAATGGTAAGGAGTTACCATATTTAATAATTTTCTTGGTCATAAAGCTATGGTAAAAAGTTATCATATTGAATACCTTTCTTGGTCCTAAAGTTTTGGTTTTTTCACTTCAGAGAGAGGGCTTCGGCAGGGCGATCCGCTTTCTCCGTTGCTTTTCATACTTGCCCAAGAAGTTTTATCGGTCTCTATTAATAAGGTAGTTAATGATCAGCTTATTGTCCCTTTTTCTCATGGTCGTGGTGGTCTAACGATATCTCACCTCCTTTATGCGGATGACATGTTAATTTTCTGCAACGCTAGGAAACGATCGATAATGGCTCTCCATAAAATTATTGCTAAATATGAAGTGAGCTCTGGGAAGTTGATTAACCTTGGTAAGAGTGGGTTTTATGTCCATGGTTCGTGTTCAGCCTCCAGGTCGCGTTGTATCGCGGATTGGTCGGGGTGCAGTCGTCACTATTTCCCAATGCGATATCTGGGTATCCCTATTTTTTATGGCAGAATGAAGAGGTCTTATTTCGAAGATGTTGAACGTAAGATTCTTAGTTGTTGCTCAGGTTGGCAAGGTCGTCTTCTTTCTATGGGAGGTCGTCTTACTTTGATCAAATCGGTTTTGAGCAGTATTCCGATTTTCACATTGGCTTCAGTTCGGGTTCCTGGTTCTTTTATTCGGAGGATTGAATCTCAGATGGCTAACTTCCTTTGGAGTTCGGCGGGTAGTTCTTGGTCTCATTGGGTTTCTTGGCATTCGGTCTGCCGTCCTTATTCAGCGTGTGGGCTTGATGTTCGATCTCTTAGCCAAGTTATGTCGGCTCTTCATGCAAAGATGGCGTGGAGTGCTTTGCAAGGTGAAAGTCTTTGGGCCCGATTTGTTCACAAGAAGTATGATGGTGTCAACGGCTTTTCTTCCAGCTCTCTAGCCGCTCCTCAATGGAAGGTCATAATGTCCCATATTCCTGCTATGTTGGCTCAAACTAGATGGGTGGTTGGTGAGGGCAGAATCTCATTTTGGCTGGATAACTGGAATGAGGAGGTTCTGGGGGGACCTCGTCCAGTTGATGCGGCCTTAACAGTTCGTCAAGCCCTCCCTATCCTTGATCATCTTCTCTCATTTATGCCTCTTCACACGTACACAGTTGCCCGTAATCTAGTCTGCGATGCTCGGGTTCCAGACAGGCTTGTCTATAAACTCTCAAATTCTGGGCAATTTCGGTCCTCTATCTATTTGAACAGTATTCGCCCTCATTTTCCAGATAAGCAGTGGGCTAAAGTAATCTGGCAGAATTGGATTCCGGTTAAGGTGAGTTACTTTATATGGAGGTTGTTTCACGGGGCTGTTCCAGTGGATATGCAACTCCACATTAAGAAGATCCCGATTGTGTCGAAATGTCATTGTTGTTCGCAGCCGGCATGTGAGACTTTGACCCATTTGTTTCTGTCCTCCGAAGTTGCCAAAGGTGTGTGGAGATACTTTGCGAATTTACTCAACAGAAACAGTATTTATGGATCTTTAGATCATCTTTTTACGACTTGGTGCAGTGACATATCCCTTCGTAATCAGTTTGGGGCTTGTTGCGTGGGCATCTTTGTTTTTTCTTGCTGGGAAATTTGGAAGGCAAGGTGTAGCGCGGTTTTTGATAACCAGGTTATGCAAACTGATAAGATTGTTGCTTGCGTCAAAGGTCATCTTTATGATATGCTCTCAGTATTTTGTCCCAAGGCCTCGACCCCTTTTGTGGCCAGTTTGGGGTTAGAGTGTCTTGGCCTTCCTGTCATTGCTCCTATTCTACAAAGGGGTTGTTGGGTTCGTTGGATTTCTCCGCCTCCGGGTTACTATAAACTCAATACTGATGGTTTTGTGGTCCGGGGTTTTCATTCGGGTAGGGGTATATTGCGTGACTGCCAAGGAGAGATGGTTATGGCTTTTTCGGCTTTTTATGGCTTGGGTATTAACACAGGTGCTGAGGTTAAAGCTTTGCGAGATGGGCTCCGTTTGTGCCGAAATTTGAATTTGGATAATGTTATAGTGGAGTCTAACTCTTTGGTTGCAGCTAATATCCTTTCTCATCGTCACAGTGTGCCGTGGAAATATACATATGATCTTTGGGATTGTGTATCTTATCTTGGTGATTACTCTATCACGCATGTTTTCAGAGAGCAGAACTTTGTTGCTGATAGGCTTGCTGCGGATGCGCAGGTTCATAAAAGTTTTCAGTGTTATGTTTCTCTGTCGACTCTCCCGGGTGCAGTCAAACAGGCTTTGGTTCATGATCAGTTAGGCTTTCATAATTTCCGTAAGCATAGATAGTTTCTTTATCGTTTTTCTTTTGTATTTTTTTTAGAGGTAAGGCTCCTTTGTCCCCCCTTTTTTGGGTCAGGCTGGTTGTCCCCCTCCTATTTGTTTGTTTGTGGTTTTATTTATAAAATTCGCAGGGTGCCGTCCCTGCTTCCTTAAAAAAAAATCACTTTCAAAAGTCTTTAATTAAATTGATAAAATCTTTGGTAAGATACTTTGACTTAAATTATGAAACTAATTTTGGAAACTAATTTATTTCCTAATCTTTTGTTTCCTTGGAGTTTTCGTTTTCTTATTTGTGTAGGACTCTAACTCAAGCACACACACACACACACACATAGATATAGATATATATATATATATATATATATATATATATATATATATATATATATATATATATATATATATATATATATATATATATATATATATGAAGATCACATACAGGCTGATAGAGGCTGAACCGGACAGATTACATAGAGAGAAAAAACTGAGAGTTGTTCAGATTTCGGATGCAGCTTCATCACGAGCTGCATTGACAGATTTGTTGTTTGTTTTCTAGTTTGTTAGAAAACTTATTTTTTAATCCCATGTTTTCTATACTCTATTTTTGTGAGTTTTCCTCTCCACACTTATTGTCTTATGAGAGGTTTGGTATTTTGTGATTTCATATTTGTGTTTAAGAAACATACAATTCTTTTAGCCCTCGCAAGGTCTCCAGCGTGTTATCTGATCCGGAGCAAAGGCCTTGCGGCCGCATGCCTGTTGCACCTTGCCCCTGCAAGCCATCCAGTAGCCGCCTTACGGGAGTTTAACCCTGATTGAATCTCCTTCCCTTAAAACTCCCTAGGATAAATACACGCCATAGAGCCAAAAGCCGAGGACGGTTTTCTAGACCAATTTTAGTGTGTAATACATATTTTTTAGTGTTTGTAATTATAGTTCGAAGATTGTTCATGTATTCTTTCATTCCACTAATCTATTCATCTTCAAGGATGAACTAACCGTTCATTAATCTAGGAATTGGGAGGTAACTTGTATCGAATCTATTGCTCAATATATATTTTTATTCAATCAAATCTTGTTGATCATGATGTTTATCAATCTCTTTATTGTCTACTTTTGACCAAATGAATGGATAAAGACCTAGAGGTGCGGATAACTGCACGGCCAAATGCATATGTCGTACACTGGCTCACCATTGTGATAAATTGACCTTATCGATGCACGAGAGAGATAAGTTAGGCTCAGGTTCATATATATGATCCTAAGTGACAGATAGGAATTTCATATGTTCTTGTTCTTAAAGGAATAGATTGGATGAATTATTTAAGATGGAGACTGAATTATAATTTGGCAATCTATATCAATCTTTAGTGAACGAACCCAAGATAAATTGATTGATACTTTAATTAAAAGAGCAATAGAGTAGATACAATAACTGTGATTACTGCTTTAGACTATTAATTAGATTTACTGCTTTCCTAGAATAAATTAGATTAAATAAATTTAAAACCCCCCTTAATTTTTTTTTTGTTTTTTGTTTTTTTTAAGGGAAGCAGGACGGCACCTGCGGAAATTTATTAAAATAAAACCAAATCATACAAGAAAAGGGGACAACCAGCTAACCCACAAACGGGAAGCAAGGAGCCTAACCTCAGAAGGAAATACAATGAAAACTATTTCTTAAAACTATGTAACCCAGCAGCATCGAAAGCTAAAGCTTTTTTAACCATATTGGGCAAACTGGGATAATCTGACACAAGAAGCTGACTTTCATGCTCATATGCAAAAGCTACTAATCGATCTGCCACCATATTTTGCTCACGGAAAACATGAGACAAAGTGATATCTCCAAGAAGAACCCTGCACTCCCGAAGGTAATAAGAATATTGCCATGGCTCATGATGTCCCTGAGATAAAACATTTACTGCCGTTAAAGAATCCGATTCCACCACCACAGGATCCAGCATAAGAGACTGACAAAGCTGGAGCCCCTCACGAAGAGCCAAGATCTCCGCCCTCATATTTGATCCGAAGCTATAATCACTCGAGAAAGCACAAACAAAAGCACCTAAAGAATTCCGAATAACCCCACCACCTGTACACCTACCATCTCTAGATGAGCCATCAGTATTGAGCTTATATCCTACAACAGGAGGATGCCAACTCACCCATAACCCTCTCCTAGCAGGAACTGAATTGATCTTCAACTGAAGAGATTGAATAGAAGCGCACGCAACCCACCCACTCTTGGTTTTAGGAACAAAACCAAGATTAATCCCTCGAACACCATCTAGAATGCGGGCAGCTATAGCATTCTGAACCATTCTGTTATCCTCAAAAACAGCCGCACAACGAGCTTTCCAAATCTCCCAACAAGTGTAAGCAAAGGTACCGAAAGTAAGAGCCCCTATCTGCGATCTCAAAGAAACTGAAGACCATACTGCGAATAAATGCTCAATACAATCAAACTGCATCACCAGGTGAAAATAGGCTGCGAATCTGGTCCATAACTCCTTGGCAACTTGAGAATGAACAAACAAATGCGTGATAGTCTCAACAGCCGGGTGAGCAGAACAACAGTGACATCGAGATGCTAAGTGAACCCTTCGAGTCTGAATATTTGTGTCAACAAGCAATGCATTGTGGAATAAATTCCAGAGAAAGCAACTAACACGCATCGGTAACCACTTTTGCCAAATAACTTGCGCCCATCGAAAAGTCGGAGAAAAGATTCTGTGCCGATTCTAGAATGCACTGGCTTTAAATTCGCTCGAAACCGTAAGTTCACTAATAAGTCGATCGGGCGTATTATCACAATGAATGTAGAAAATCAAGCTTTGTAAATCCGGAGGAATTACCTAAACCATATCCCCATAATTATGCATAGCCGCAGCAACCATGAGATTTAAATCCATAAGGAGAGGCCCAACAAGACGGGAACCACACCAATTTGCATCCCAAAAAGAGACATTTCCTTGACCGATCAGCCAACGACTCGACTGCATGACCGAAGGAATCTGAGATAAAACAGCCTTCCAAGAATGTGTTGCATGCCGATAACCTCCCTGATGTTGAGAACCATACTTACCAACGCAAAACCGAGCCCACAAGCCCTGATTACTGAGAAATTTCCAAGCAAGTTTATCATGGAGGGAGTCCATAATCTGCTGTAAAGGCCGGATACCCAAACCCCCTTCATTCAGTGGTCGACAAACCCGATGCCACGCTATCCAGTGAGTGCGCCGATCACTCCATAAAAAGTCAGCCATATGTTGCTCAATGCGACGGAGAACCGACTTTGAAACCCTCAAAGCAGCCATAGCGTACATAGGAAGGCTACACAAAATGGCTTTAATCAAAGTAACTTTGGCGCCAAAGGAAAGCAGTTTATTTCTCCACCCATGTATCCTACCAGTGACTCTTTGCTCCAACTGCTCGAAATATATCCTCTTTAAACGACCTTGGAAGAGGGGAAGACCCAAGTAAGTCATAGGCCACTGCCTATGACGATACCCAGACCAGTGCTCGATATTAGAGAGACGCCGATGCACACAGCGCGTCGAAGAGTAAAACCCGCTCTTACTGTTATTAACAAGCTGCCCCGACGAAACCTCATAACTCCGTAAGATAGATTTTAAACCCAAAACCGATTGCTTAGAACCATTACAGAAGATGAGCATGTCATCCGCATATAATAAATGAGTGATCACAATACCCCCTCGACCATAAACATAGGGCTGAATCTGTCCTTGAAGAACTGCTTTATTAAGATTGTATGAAAGGATTTCTTGGGCTAGAATAAATAGCAAAGGAGAGATTGGGTCCCCTTGCCTCACACCCCTCCCAGCCTTGAAGAAACCCGAAATGTGGCCATTAACTTTGAAAGAGTACCAGCAATTCGACAGCAAATTATTTATCATGGAGCAAAAACCTGGGCTGAAACCAAAAGCTTGGAGAGCTCGACCTAGAAAGCTCCATTCTAGTCTATCATATGCTTTTGACATATCGATTTTGAAAACAAGATTTCCACCCCGAGTTTTATAATTTATTCGTTGTACCAACTCATGCGCCAATAGAATATTTTCTTGGATACTACGACCTTGCACAAAACCTGCTTGTTTATCAGAAATCAATTTTGGGAGAATGGAAGCAAGACGGGTTGCTAAGATTTTGGAAATAATTTTCGCAGCAAAGTTACACAAACTTATCGGGCGGAGGTCACTCAAACTTTCTGGTTTATCGATTTTGGGGAGGAGAACAATAGTGGCAGAAGATAAGCCACGATGCATGATACTGCCCTGAAAAAATTCCACGATTGCGCCAACTACGTCATCTTTAATGATTGACCAACAGCCCTGAAAAAACCAACCGATGAAACCATCAGGACCTGGGGCACTATTAGGATTAAGAGACTTAACCGCAGACCACACCTCCTCTTCCCCAGGAATGGCAGTCAAGAGATTGTTATCATCTGAGGTAACATGAGCTGGGAAATCAACGAACAAAGACTCCTCAATAACAGGATGAACCGAGGCAAACAATCCAGCAAAATAATTTTCAGCCATAGAACCTATTATTCCGGGATCTTCACTGAAAGAACCATCATCCAAGCGAAGGCGAATCACATTCCGTTGAGCTCTATCCTTAATACTCGCATGAAAGAAAGCGGTATTCCGATCTCCCTCACTCACCCACAACTGCCGGGATTTCGTCTCGACCATTTCTGCTTCCCAATTCAGAAGTTGAGTAAGCCTGGTTTTCGCTACTCCCAAACCTTCTTCCACCGCTAAGCCACCCCCAGTTTGGAGGTCCAGTTCTAGACGAAGAATATCATCTTGAGTTGCAGCAATATTACGCTAAACATGCCCAAACACCCCCCTAGTTCCATTCCTTCAAAACAGGCCGAAGACGCTTTAGTTTACCATAGAGAAGGGCCATACCCGAGCCCCATGAAGGGCGCTGCCATTGATCAGCCACAAAGGTAAGAAATCCTTGTGGTCTAACCACATTCGTTGAAAACGGAAACCACCCCTCACTTTTAGATTTTCCTGAAAATCAAGAAAAAGGGGAACATGATCCGAAACCGATGTAACCAAATGAGTGACCAATGACCGAGGAGACAGGAGTTTAAAAGCACTATTAATCAGGACCCTATCCAATCGCTTCCATATCCGACAAGCCCCAGACTGATTGTTGCACCAAGTAAAACAACTACCTTCAAAACCCGCATCTACTAAACCTGTCTGATAAATGCAATTATTAAAATCCTCCATCTCACCAAAGTCACAAGGAGCACCCCCCAATTTTTCCACCAATTGACTGACTACATTAAAGTCGCCCCCAACAAACCAAGGGCTGGAATTTCCAACAAAAAGATTCACCAAATCCCTCCACAGGTCAAGCCGATCGTGTCGAGAACACTTAGCATAAACAAAAGTAGCCATAACTGGAACATGAGGAGGCATAGTCACCATAACAATAATCTGTTGCGAAGAACTGTTCAATAAAGTTATATCAAGAGGGTTATTCCATAAAAGCCATATATGTTTATTAATGGGATTTACATGCAAACTATTACCAAAACCCACACGTCGGCAGAATTTTAAAAGTCTGTCGCCGCTAGTCTTGGGCTCTAAAACAGCACACAAAAATGATTTATGCTCCTGACAAAGATGCTTAAGAGCAAGTCGGGTATCTTTGTTGCAGACTCCCCTTGCATTCCAAATAATTATCGTCATAAAAAAAATCATGCAGAGGTGGTATTCTGAGCTTTACTAGCAGCTCTAGTTACTCTAACATTTTCTTTCAGGAAGCGAGCCTTTTTCAACTCCATATGTAGCCTGGCACAATAGTTGGGGAAAGAACTACGAAGGGAAACCTTACCCACATCTATATCAGTAAAGAGACTCGGGGTGTCAACAGCCTTGTCCTCGTAATCTCCATTTGTCGAATGTGCCTTCCCACCAGCGCGCGGTGCAACATGCAAGAAACTATTCCATAATTCGCCCAGGAAAACGGAGTCATTATATGGCTTTCTCAACATCACATTACTACAGCCAGAAGACTTAGCCGCTCGTGGCTGCTCGACCCTGGGATGATCATCAGCCTCCTCATCCAAACCGTCTAATAGACTAAAGGAATTATGCATAGACACCCCGTGAGCATGTGTCGTATCAGTTTGGGCAACCACCTTCGTTATCCTCTCCTAAGAAACCCCCGGTTGAGTAGAAACAAACTTAGCCGCCCCGTTAGACTCACCATGAACATTCGCATCACGGCTCTTTGAAACCCCCGGAATGCCAAAATCTTGTGCCACCGGTTTAGTGCATCCCGGAAGTTCCCCTGAATTAACAACATCTATGTGTTCAACCTCCACTGGAATACCCTGAGAGTTCTTAGCCATCGAAACAGAAGCCCCATCCACTGTCGTTACAGGCTTAACCGGAGTCCATCGCTTCTGTAAAGCGGGAACATGTGCATGCATGGCCACATTTGTCCCTTTTGTGCTGTTAATGTTACCTTCCTTAAGATGACCAGATTGATTATTAATAGACGGCTTATCCGTGACTTCAGTAGACGGAATCGAATCTTTAACTGGGACCGTTGGAGACTCAGATGCCTTGCCAAAACTCCTACCACGACCCTTCCGACAATGAACCTTCGTATGACCTAGTAAACCGCACTCTGTGCAAAAACGAATATTCCCTTCAAACTCCAAAGGTTGCCAAAATCCGTTCTCTTTGCTCGAACCTATCCAAACCCGAGAAAGGAGAGGAAGTGCTACATCAATTTCAATACATATCCTGGCGAACATAGGACGAACCAATGCTAGCGTTTTCTCATCCGCCCGTAAAAAGTGCCCTAGTGAGTTCCCGATGCATTCTAGGAAAGACGGGTTGAAGAACGTAAGAGGCAAATGGTGAAGTCGCACCCAAACAGCGACCCTTGTAACATCTTTTCTAAACGCAAAATCCGCCGACTAACGAAACGATCGGTACATGCAAGACTGAATCATATGGGATTCTTTTGAGAGGGCCAAAACCAAATCCTCCGCAGATGAAAGCCGAACCATGACATGTCTAGGATCCAACAGACCAACTACAAAGGGACCTTTGAGTCGCCAATTCTTAGCGATATCTTCCTGAATAACGTTAATCGTCGGGCGCCCCGTAGAGAACTTGAGAATCATAGTATTCTCTAACTGTTTAGCAGCCGTATCCATCTCCATAGGGGAAAAAAGACAAGCGGGTTCACTTTCCACAGCAACTGCTTGCCGTGGTACTAAAGGAACGGCCTGAAGGATCGGATTAGCTTGCCCCACGAACTGCCTTGGTTGCACAAGGACGTTAGCATAAGAAATCGGTGGAGTAGAGCCAGATGAGACGCCATTCGGGTGGGAGGGATCCGGTGGGGCAGGAGGCGAAGCCTCCATGGCGCAATAGGAGAAATCAGTTTAGAGAGAGAAAGTTAGAGGGTAAATCTTGATGATGCTTCTTGACTATTCAAAAAACCCCCTTAATTTAATTGCTACCGGTTTACTTGCTATCTGATTACTCCTCGTCTCTGTGGTTCGACCCTTGCTACCATACAATTCTACAATAGTTTTGTGCACTTGCAAGGTATAAATTTAAGACACGATCAGCTCTATTACGCCGTTGCCCACCAGGCCAGCAAGACTCCCACGGGCATTCAAATCGATACCCCAAACATTGGGTACCACCTTCAATCTCCTTTACAAGCGCCTAGGCAGCGCTGACGGCGGAAGGCATCTCAAAGTCAGGTTGTCTCCATGTTATGGCCCCATCTTGAGCTGGGGGAGTGGCAGAAATGGGCTTAGAGCCTGAGCCGCAGTGACGCACGGGCCGAGCAGGGCGAGAAGGGGAGTCCCTTTTTATTTTGCCCGCTGCCTTGGCGTCCTTGGCAGCAGGAGCTTCAACGACCTTGGCAACAGTGACCTCAGCGGCCTTGTCAGCCACGACCTCAGCGACCTTTCTGGATTTGCGGATAGGGAGCTTGGGAGCCACAACCTTCTCGACCGGGCTTGGGACTTTACCTGGAGCAAGGGCCTTCTTGGCTGGCGGGCTGAAGGGGACTTTGGGCAGGTCCCAAGGCCTCTTGTCCATCAAATCGGCAGTTCGTTTGTCAGCATGTTTCTTCCTTTTCTTTAATATAGCAAGTCGTTTCATTCCTGAAATAAGACAAAGGAGAGATCAGCATAGTTACGAGGAACGAAGCACACTTAAGACAAAGAAAATTATAGCAGTCAGCGAGCAACCATCTATATCCTCAAATACGGGTCGATAGCTTGCCCCAGCACCAAGTCGCTGGCACTCAGCGCACTCATTCTTAAACTTCTAAACGTGGCAGTCACCCCAGTATGGATGGGTCAGGTTTGTGGGTCATAAGGGGATCTACCCTGGTTAGGTCTGCATGGAGGACAACGGCCAGGCGTCAGTTCTTGGGATTGAACACAAGCTCTTTCTAGTCGAGCAAGAATTCTTGGCCCACTCTCTTCTCTTTTTCCTCGCGAGGGCAGTTTTCAGCGCCAACAGACGCCCACCTTCCCCAGAGCTGAAGTCCCGCTTTGAAACCTTGGGAACCTTCACATCGCTGCTCGCTGTAGGTTTCAGGGGCCACCCCACACGGGACACAACTATTACAACTCTTTTGTCTAAGGCTTCAACTTTACCCGGGACATCACTCAAAGCCCTTAGGAAATTTGAATTTGATCGGACACCAATCCGCCCACTGGTGCTAAGAATGAAGATGAAAAGCTTTCGGAAGAGGTACATGTCCGAGCTCAAACAATAGCAGGCAGCAAGTAGCAGTGAAGGCCATTATGGCCCAGATCGTATTCAACATTAAATCACAAGGCAAGGCCTTGGTCTCGAACAGAAAATCTACAAAAAGGGGCTCCAGCAGAAGACGTAGCCCCACTCTGAAGAAGTCGGTGAAAAATAGGAGCCCACCTCCTTGGTCGCGGGACAGCTCCACGCCGGCGAAAAGGTCCATTTTCTCCGTCCTATAGTCCTTGGAGTCAATGCCAAGAGAGGTGAGCCAACCGGTCACCTTAGCCGTTGTGTCAAGTGACGCCCAGTGTACGGCATACTGGCTCTCGTCAGCATTAAGCGACCAATCGAGCTCGTGGGCCGAAGACGTAGTAACATCTTTTGCCCGACCAGAATTTTTTCTTCTCCGAACCAATAGAATCTGGAGCTCGCCTCACCCAATGGGGAGGCCACCCGGTGCCCGGGCACGAAGTGCATCATTTCATCTAACTGTTTCGAGCCTTGCCCGCAAGCAGCACCCCGGTCACCTACACTTTCGTCTCTAGAAGGGCCCTGCCCGCTGGAGGAATCCACGAGCTAGACCACATGGACAGGGACGCGCACAACGGTGGCCTCCCCGGCCACATATCCGTCCTCGTCCTCAACTTCAATATCAAGGGAAGGTGTCTATTCACTGCTCAACAGGTCATTCTCCCCGCCATAGCTAAAAGCCTCTCTATCATTATATGAGTATCCATCGTGAGACATATCTACAAAAGAGATCGAGGAAGAAAAATCACAATTCTGCCCAAATAACCGGTGAAGCAAAAAGGGGAAAAATCCTAAGTCTAGGTACACCAAGGGGCCATGCCCGCCTAGCGGACAAGATTACTCGGTCTTTTCCTCAATCTCTACCTAAAGTATGATTCTAACCTAAGAATCCTACCCAAAAATACATGGAAATGAAGAAGA
The DNA here is from genome assembly GCA_013146195.2 of Codonopsis lanceolata. Lineage (NCBI taxonomy): Eukaryota > Viridiplantae > Streptophyta > Magnoliopsida > Asterales > Campanulaceae > Codonopsis > Codonopsis lanceolata. The sequence continues at coordinate 7,828,453 of CM028378.1, read as the reverse complement.
TTAACCCAGAAACTTCACCAAACCCAGAAAAAGAAGAACAAACCCAGAAAAGGGATAAGAAACTTACTGTTGGAGTGGTTTTCTCTGCACAATCTTCGTAAAAATAGAAACGACGGAAGATTTCAAGCTTTAGAAGCAGATGAACGGTCGGAATTGTAGGGCGAAGGCACTGGAATCTGGAGATAACCTTCGGCAGCAGCAGCAAGAACTCAAAGCTTGAACGAAAATTCTCTCTCTAGAAAACTTCAAACGCAATAAAAAAAGGAAGGGAAGAAAGGTCACCCTTTTATAGGCAGGATTCGGAAGGGTTTTGGGGGGAAAGCCGGAGCCAAATGGCTTTGAAGTCACCAAAGGACGCACGCACATTTTATGCGTCGCTTCGTGAACCGCACCCCCATCAAGTCACACCATTCCTTGACGGCTCACGCGCCCTTTCGCCTACTCTCCCCGGTACTCTCCAACGACAAAGCTTCCCCAACACGCTCCAGCTGTCTGTCTTCCACCTGTTTCCAGAACCTTCTACCAGTTTTCCTTCCAGCCAGATCATGATCCATTTACAAAATTTACAAGTGTTGGAGCCCGATACAAGAACAACAGCACCGAGCATAAGCACTCCCCGCTCCGAGCATAAATACTCGTCAGACAAGGAGCTGGGGGCTACTAGGGCTACTCATGTGCCCGATCCAAACCCGGTCACGAGCAAAGTACGAGTGATCATCACGTGCCAGTCACAAGCACAATTAGCATGGGACCTACCAGCCTAACGGGCATAGCTAGTAAGGTACCGAGCAGAGAACAAGAAAACTCTTGTCTAAACCTGGCCGAGCACAGTAGGGGTGAGTTTAGTCTGGTTTGGTCCAGTTTTTTGGAAAAAAAGAGAAAACTGGAACCAAACCAATAGTCTCGTTCTCAAAAAATTTAGAATCGGAACCAACCCAATATGTATGAGAACCAAAACATTGGTCCGGTCCAAAAGCAATCAAAGATGTATGAGAACCAGGACCGGACCAATATTATGATTTTTTTACTTTTTAACAGTTTAATACAAATACATAATAAAAATTTTAAGACTGAAACTTCATAAAAAAATTAAAAAACATTCGATAAAAGTGCATTCAACAATTAAAAATGTCGAACTTATAAACTCATAACATAACAAACCAGTGAAAAGAAAATAATAAAAGAGTACCAACTAAAAAGTAGAATAAAGAAAGTATTATGAATTAATAGATATAATATATATACTTATATAATATATATATATATATATATATAATAAAATAAATAAATAAACAACATATTGGGTCGGTTCGGTCCGGTTCTGTATTTTTTTAGTTCGAGAACCGGGACCAACCCAAATGTTCAATTTTATGAAAATTCAGATCCAGGACCAAACCAAAGTATTGGTCCGGTCCAATTCTATTGGTTCGGTTCGGTTCTGAAAAACTCCTACACACCCCTAGAGCACAGGCCTTGCCTGCCCGACTAAGGGTCAGGCTCGGGAATTACACTTCATCACCAGATCTACATCATATAGTCGGGCAGAGCCTTGCTCGCCCGGGCAAGTATCGAACAGGGAACCTTAGAAACTTGCTCTCCAAGACAGGTTAAAGGTTTCCTTATCCAAGCAGGACACTTACCTAATCTGCTCCTATATTCTCGTGGCCAGCCGCCTGTCACGCCTACAATTTAGGAGTTTCCTCCTAAACTGGCTAGGTACCTATGGAAACCGAATCACACAAGGATTCAAGGTCATGGGGTCCTATAAATACTCCTCTATAAACCCTAAACAAGGTACACATTCTTTCTTGAGCCTCGAACCTCTGTTAAATTGCTTTTCGACTCTCACACAATACTTACTCTCACGACGGAGTTGTTTCGCGAGGTCGAGCATTGCATTCCCACTAAGGTGATTTCGTGCTCTTAAACAGGTTCAAGGAAGCAGATCAAGCCCAGATATCCTACGCATCAATCAGACGGCCCAAGCTAGATTTTTGCCACATCAGAAGAATTGTTTGTTTTTGCAAATCTTAGAGAAGGGAAGAACCTAGAACCCAGAACAGATACAAAATAATCAAAGCTCTACACATACACCATATAAAATATAACCCACAATGCATTTCAAACACACAAAACTAATGCCCTTTGGTTCTTTCGTACCTTAATGAAACAATACAACAGCTCTAATTGGTTCCCCCACCCCTTGCTTAGAACAATTGCCGTTGTGTTTCGTCCTCAAATAAGTTTTTAAAATGAATATTCATTTAGTTACACATGGGCTAACTTTTCTTAGTTTATAGAAAGCTTCGAAGCTTTTCAGAATTTATACAAAGCTTGGAAGAATTATTGGTAAATCCATTATTTGCTCCGTGGGGAAGCGAAACAATGAAATATCTTTAAATGTAAAAATCAAAGAAATACAATAATCAATTCTCAATTGATCCAGTAGGCTTTTACCATCAAGTTTCCTGGAAATGTTCATTTTGATAAATGCGTGATTACTTATGATCTTATATTTTGCTCCCTTCTCTTATATTTCGTCCTCAAGGTTACTCCTCATGAAACTTCTTGAATTTAACGATCGAAGAACAAAAAACTCAAATCATGTGACTTTTGCAAAAAATATCAATTTTAGAAACTTGGAAGAACAAAAAACTCAAATTAAAACCCAAAAATTATCAGCCTAAAACCCATTTTAAAACCCAACAAAAGCTTCATGCTAAAACCCGTTTTTAAACCCAAAAATTATCAACCTGATCATGGACGCCAAATATGGGACCAATGTAATCGAAAATCCAGAAGAAATCGAAACGATTTTGGGTGAATCAGTCCTGACGAAATGCTACAAAGGGGTTTGATTTTTGCTAATCAAACAACAGGGACTCAGATCAAAAAATGCCGAAGAGAGGTTTTCAGAAATCTTATATTTAAAACCCAAAAACTTGGAAGAAAAGTGTAGAAAAAAAACGAAGGAAGAACTTAAAAATTTCGGCGACTGAGGATGAGAGAGATCAACCGAGATGGCGAGGAGGAAGAAACTGACCGATTGAGAGAGAGAGAGAGAGATGGTGAGGAGGAAGAAAGTGAGATCGAAATATATAAACCTAAAGAGAGTGTTGGAAGAGGAATAGGTTGAGGAATTGGAAGAATACGCAGAGAGAGAGGAAGAGGCTGGGAAGAATACACATAGAGAGGAAGAGGGAATAAGAAAGAGAAATAGAAACTGAATTATAGAGAGAGAGAAAAAGAAACCTAGAGAGAAAAGAGGAAGGGATTTCTTGGAAATAAACCGTTACACACGCTTGAGATATGTGAGAGTTAATCCTGGCCAGTAATTGTGTTTGATATTTCAAGTGTGTTATACTGAGTTGTATTATAATATAGATGTTGTATAACGGTTTTCAAACCTTTATTTTGACTTCTCTAATTTGTAGGCCTCGGTATGTTATTCGAGTCATGTTCTTCAGGTAAAATAAGAGTTTAGTTTTATGATCGAATCATGATAAGCAGGATGGTGCTTGGTAGACTAACCAAATGCATCCAAGTTGTCCCGTTCATTGATACAAAAAAGGTACAGATTCCTATACGAGAAAATTGCCACCTGCTCAAACTTTTTCATCTCCTATGTTGTAGACTTAAAATTCATGTGGGATCTATGCATAACTATTGACAGTGCTGATGTTGAAGCTCAAGTTCATAATGTTAGCAGCAGAATTCATCCCATAAAGAGAGATCTGCAGAGGTTATTGAGAGTGATCAAGGTTCCTTTCATCGATGTTTGGAGATAACACACACGGCTGTTAGTTAAAGGGTTGTTAATGTAATTTGTTTTAATTTAGGACAAGGGGCAGAGTTGTAATATGTAACAGACTGTTATTGGGAGTTATGTAACAGACTGTTAGTGGGAGTTAAATCCTTTGTATTTAGAGGCCCTCTTTCCACTAACTAGATTCAAGTTAGTTACGATGAAATGAAACAAACTCTCTGCCCAATTCTTTTCCCTCCCAAAGTTTTCATGGTATCAGAGCCTATGATCTGAGTTCTTGATCGCACATTTTTCAACCTTCTCACCGTTGAAATCATTTGATTTGTTATAATTTTGCCTTCGTTCGGTGTTGCGAACACTCTGCTGTCAGATCAATCTAGGTTGCTGTTCAACGCGATTTTGACATGGACAACGGCAATGGCGAACGACCTACCAGTGGTGAAAATCAACCAGCGACATCTCGGGCGTACAGAAAGACTTCAACATCAACATTTATGGAGATTCCGATCGAATCCAACATGCATCCCCTCTTCCTTCACAATAATGATCATCCAGGTTTAATTCTGATCTCCACAAAATTGACTGGTAGCGAAAATTATAGTGGTTGGTCTAGGTCAATATAAATCTCGTTATCTGCTAAGAATAAATCTTCGTTGATCAATGGAAGTTTTCCTGTTCCTGATATTAATTCAATTTTGTATCCTTTGTGGGCTAGGGCAAATGATATGGTTATATCATGGTTGTTTAATGTTGTTTCTGAAGACATAAGTAATAGTTTACGATTCATTTCATCTGCTCATGTTGTCTGGAATGAACTAAAAGAAAGATATTCGACCATTGATGGTCATAGGGTTTTTCAATTGGAGAAGGATTTACATAGATTAGAACAAGAGGATGGGTCTGTGGAGGCATATTATCATAAGATGAAAGGCTTATGGGATGAGAGTACAGCTTTAGACACTGTTACAGCCTGTTCTTGCAATAATTGTGTTTGTGGGGCTGTAATGACACAAAGTACTAGAGAGCAGAGAAAAAGGCTCATGCAGTTCCTTATGGGCCTGCATGATAGCTTTGCTAACATAAAAGGCCAAATCTTGAGGATGAAACCACTTCCCACTGTTGGAGAGGCTTATTATATGGTTAGGCAGGAAGAGTCTCTTAGGGTAGGATACATCTCTGAACACAATGTTATAGCAGCAAATTTAACAAGAGGAAATAGTGGAGGAGATAACAAATCAATGGCTGTAAATCACAGAAACACTGGAAATAAAACAGGATACACTAGAGCCCCCTTTAAAAAGGGAATTTACTGCAACTATTGTAATAAGGAAGGGCATACAAAGGCTGAATGTTTTAAGTTGCATGGGTTTCCAGTGGGTCATCCTGCATACTCAACTAATAACAGTAATCAAAAGGGCATAAAAGGGGGTTCTACCACAGAAGGTCAAAAGTCTCACAATGGAGGAAATCAAAACTATGGACCTAGGGTAATGCAGGTTCAGAGTACTTCTTCAGAGGCAAAGAATGCACAAATAGAAATTGAGCAGTTGAAAGCTCAACTTAGTGAAGTCATGTCCATGTTGAAGGGAAATGAGCATCCAGAGGAGCACCTGGCAGCTTATGCATCCCTCCAGTGTACAATTTGCAGGTATACCTAATTCCACTTACTGCTATGATAGATTGGTTGCTTCAGTCCATGATGTTAATGTAAATGCTTGGGTCATAGATTCAGGAGCTACTGACCATATATGCATTTCCATTCAGTTCATGCATTCTGTTACTGAGTTGTCTACACATATCATTTTGTCTCTTCCAAATGGTAACCATGCCAAGGTCACACATAAAGGCTTAGTCCATTTAACCCCTACCCTCACAATTCAGGATGTATTATATGTCCCTTCCTTTAGATTCAATCTGCTGTCCATATCTAAGCTTCTTGCTCAAACTCATTACATTGCTGAGTTTACTGAGTCCACCTGCACTTTCCAGGACGGATCACGAGAAGATCATGGCTGTTGGTGATCTTCAAAAGGGTTGTTCTTGTTGAAAAGACATCAACCTAGTCCTAATCGATTGGCAATGTTCTTTGAAGTTCCTAGCAGTTTGACATCTGAACTTTGGCACAGAAGATTAGGGCATTCATCTCTTCATTCTTTGAAGAAGATTGATCAATTGTCTCATGTTTTTCATTCCAAAACAATAAATACTGATTGTATTTCTTTTTGTTCTATATGTCATATTGCTAAACAACACAAACTATCTTTTCCTATTAGTACTTCTTATAGTGAATCTTGTTTTGATCTCATTCATTGTGATCTTTGGGGACCATATAGAATCCCAACTATGAAAGGTTGTAGATACTTTCTTACTATTGTAGATGATCATTCAAGGTGTGTTTGGACTTTCTTGCTTGCTACCAAATATCATGTATTCAGACTTTTACATAATTTTGATGCCTATGTGCATACTCAATTTCAAACCAGAATCAAGGCCTTTAGGACAGATCATGGAACAGAATTCTTCAATCAAGAAGTAGTTCCTTTTCTCACAAACCTTGGTATCATGCACCAATCTTCTTGTCCTATCACACCACAGCAAAATGGTGTTGTAGAAAGAAAGCACAAACAATTACTTGAAATGACTAGGGCTTTAAGATTCCAAGCAGGACTTCCCAAACATTTCTGGGGTTATTGCCTTCTTACTGCCACATATTTGATAAATAGACTTCCTACTAGTGCCACACAATTTAGAATTCCATATGAAATCCTACATCATACCAAAGTTGACTATTCCCATTTGAGGTCTTTTGGATGTTTATGTTATGCTTCAGTTCATCAGTCAGACAAACTAGAACCTAGAGCCATCAAATCTATATTCCTTGGCTATCCTCCTGGTCACAAGGGATATCTCCTTTATAATCTGGCCACAAAATTTGTTTTCATTAGTAGGCATGTTATTTTTCATGAACACATGTTCCCTTTTGAATCTCAGTCAACATCTACACAATCAGCAGCTACACCATTTCCTATTCCTACTGAGACTTCTGTTCCTTGGCCTGTAGATGACCCTCCTTCCACTACTTCTGATCCACCTACACCTCCACCAACTGTTCCACATGAATCCATTCATATTTCACCTCCACCTCCAGTAGTTGATTCTCCATCCACTACATCTGTTCCACCTCCACCTCCACCATGTGATCTCAATGAACCTATTCATGTTTCTCCCATGCATAATCCTTTTTCACCTTCTACATCACCTGCACATGTTCCTTCTCCCATTCCTCTCAGAAAATCTACCAGTGACCAAGACACCATCTCTTGTTAAAAGATTTTGTCATGCCTTCAGTTCATAAGCCTAAACTTCCACCTCATACTTCTTTCATCAATGCACTAGACAGTCATGTAGAACCTGTTTCTTATACACAAGCAGTTAAGAGCCAGGAATGGATTGATGCAATGAAGAAGGAATTAGCAGCTCTGGAAGCTAATAATACCTGGCAGGTTGTACCATTACCATCTGGCAAGAAACATGTGGGTTGTAAATGGGTATACAAGGTTAAATACCATGCAGATGGAAGTGTGGAAAGGTATAAAGCCAGGTTGGTAGCAAAGGGATATACTCAGTCAGAGGGAATTGACTATCAGGAGACTTTTTCACCTGTTGCTAAAATGGTGTCAGTCAGAACTCTTCTTGCTCTTGCAGCAGCAAAAGATTGGGAGGTGCACCAATTGGAAGTAAATAATGCTTTTCTACATGGGGATCTCAATGAGGAGGTTTATATGTCCCTACAACCAGGTTATACAGTTGGTCAGTCTAAGGGCATGGTTTGCAAGTTGCAAAAGTCCATTTATGGTCTAAAGCAAGCTTCAAGGCAATGGTTTGCCAAGCTTACTGAAGCTCTTCTGCAGATTGGGTTTGTCCAATCACATGCTGATTATTCTATGTTCACACAGGTCAAGGACAAATCTTTTACTGCCATGCTTGTGTATGTGGATGACATAATTGTCACAGGAAATGACCCTGATGTTGTTGCTTCCCTCAAGAATTTTCTGGATGCCAAGTTCAGTACCAAGAACTTAGGCCCTATTAAATATTATTTGGGGATTGAGGTCTCTAGATCCTTACAGGGGTTTCATCTATGTCAAAGAAAATATGCCCTGGATCTGATTGCCACTGCAGGCCTCAAGGATGCCAAGCCTTTGTCTATTCCTCTAGACCCTGATGGAAGAAAGGAAGAGACCAAGTCCTGGTGGGACAACCATTGTTTGATCCTAGCTTCTACAGACAGTTAGTTGGGAAACTGTTATATCTTACCATCACAAGACCTGATGTTGCCTATGCAGCTCATGTCCTCAGTCAGTTTGTTCATGCTCCAACTACAGTTCATCTCAAATCCTTAATGAGAGTGTTGAGATATGTTAAATCCTCACCAGGACTTGGCCTCTTCCTTTCTTCCATCAATGATTTCAGACTCAGGGCCTATTGTGATAGTGACTGGAGTGGCAATCCAAATGACGTAAAAATCGCCATGTGGTACCGTCTTATGCTTGGTGATTCTTTGTTGTCCCTGTCTAAGAAGCAGGATCGCTAGGTCATCTGGCCGAGGCGAATACTGAGCCTTAGCTATCAAGCGTGAGGTCTTGTGGCTTCATGCCCTTCTCAAGGATCTGCAGATTCATATTCCTCTTACTGTACCTGTATACTGTGATAGCTCAGCTGCTATAGCCATAGCTTCCAACCCAGTCTACCATGCTAGGACTAAACATATTGAATTGGACTGCTATTTTGTGAGGGAGAAGGTTCAGCAGGGTCTTCTGAAGCCTCTCTACATTCCTTCAAAATTACAGGTTGCAGATATCTTCACAAAATCACTTGGCAAAGTTCCTCATTGTTTCATTTTGTCCAAGTTGAAAGTGTTTGTTCTACCTCCACTTTCAACTTGTGGGAGGGGTATTGACAGTGCTGATGCTGAAGCTCAAGTTCATAATGTTAGCAGCAGAATTCATCCCATAAAGAGAGATCTGCAGAGGTTATTGAGAGTGATCAAGGTTCCTTTCATCGATGTTTGGAGATAACACACACGAATGTTAGTTAAAGGGTTGTTAATGTAATTTGTTTTAATTTAGGACAAGGGGCAGAGTTGTAATATGTAACAGACTGCTAGTGGGAGTTATGTAACAGACTGTTAGTGGGAGTTAAATCCTTTGTATTTAGAGGCCCTCTTTCCACTAACTGGATTCAAGTTAGTTACGATGAAATGAAACAAACTCTCTGCCCAATTCTTTTCCCTCCCAAAGTTTTCAATAACGGTATTCTACTAGTTTGTTTAATCCGGAAAATAACTCCTTCTGCAACTCCACGTGCAATTCTCGCATTCTGTTTTGGAACTGGATTCTGCGTCCATGAAGTTAGTTTTTCCTTGGTGAATAAAATAATATATTATCTTCAAAAAAATGATTTTGATATGTGTTGGCTGATGATTACTATTGAATTTTACGATCAGGTTTACACTTTGGTATCGGCAATGGTAAGGATCCTCATCTCTTGGCTTATGCTATGTTGAGCCAGTGACTCCAGAGTAGCAAATGGACTCTCTTTTCAGGATATAAAATCAAGGCCAGTGGATATTTCCTAATGTTTATGTCCAATCTATACACCTCTATTATTCCAATTAGTTTCGAGAGTCTTTGAACTACGGGTAAACAATCAATGTGATTTGGGGTGTTCACTTTGAGGAAATACTATCAAGGCACAGTTTTAAGGCTTAAAAAGGGAGTCATTCCGAGTGAATTTCTCCTTTCTTAAATTTAAAATTTAGTACTGCGTGCTTGCTTTGTCCGCTAATATTTTGTTTCAATTCATAAGAACATCATGCATGTTAATGAAACTTCCACGGACTCCATGGCCTTATTCCTAATGTTCATGTTCAATTGAGAGTCTTCCTTGGGCAACCCGAAATGGGTTGATTACTCATTTCTTTTATTTGAAACGTACTCCCTTCAATCGTTTAGATCTATATTTTTTTTCCATTGATGGTAAACGTTAAAAAAAAAAAGTAAACAAAGAGATACTCCCGCCTTTCCGGGCAAAAGGTCTCATTTGAAAGTCATTTTTTTAAAAAAAATGACACTTTTAGTAATTCATTACTGATTAAATGACACTTTTATGTCTTAATTCTTAAAGTTCAATTTTTAAGTGAAATATCTCAAAATGAAATAGTGGACTTTTTGTCCGGAACTGAATGAGTACTTAACATACTCGGAATATAATGTAAAATACTATGAAAACATCGTAAAAACTATTAAATATAAAAAAAATTAGGAAATATAACAAATTTTGAATTTACAAATAAGTAATTTTTTAAATCATAAACAAGTCTAAACAAATCTTTAAGATACAAGTATGCAATTTTTAATCTGACAAATCTTTCTAAGTAGTTTTTAGGATAACAAATCATTATGGTTTAAAGATATTGATATTGAAAAAGGAAAACAAACGAATAAAACAACAAATGTTAAATTATTAAGTTGTAGATTTTTTAGACATGTTCTATTTTTTATTCATTATATTCTTTGCTAAGTTAATAATATTTGTCAATAGGGCTCCTTTTAAAAAAAATCATGTTTTTAGACAGTCATTTGTATGTCGTTTTGTTTAGAGTTACCAATCTTAAACGCCTTCAAATTTCAGTACATGATATAGATAATGATACTAATCACACAAGCTCAATGACCAATACTAATATTGTATAAAAATAAGTATTTCAAAATGTATAACAATCTTTTTTATTAATATAATACTCTATAATGAAATTCACTTTTTTAAAAATACGTTTTAATTATTTGTTTTCGTTTTCATATATTGTAGTCACTATTTTCTTTTCTTTTTATAAAATCTGTGCATCGCACGAGTGAGATACTACCATGACATAATATAAAGATTGGTCTGAGAATGGTGACAAAATTAACCATTGTTTCAAAAGGCATATTATTATTAATATTGGAGAGTTTAAAAAGAAACTAAAAAATGGTTGATAATGAAAGAGAATGAAAAAACTTACTATACTTCTCCTAAAGTTGATCAACTAAAAGACACCCAGACCTACTAGAGAAAGTGATAAAGGGTGTGTTTGGTATGTAGATGTAGTGATTTCTTTTTATAATTAAAGAATAATAAAGATAAAGCTTATGAAACCAGAGAGAGAGAGAGTCTAAAATCATAAATCTAAGTTACTAAATCTTGTAAGAAACTAAACAACAAAATAAAGCCCAAACAAACCAAGCAAACATATACAACGAAAGTAAAACCAATCTGCAATTCGAAAAGCCCAAGCTAATTTCAGATTCAGCCCAAACTATGAGATCAACCCAACAGCCTTTACTCCAAATCCAAATCGCATGTCAATTGTCATGTAGTGATTGCAATGCCCGAACAATCCCTACCACGACAACAACCCAGCACTAGCAGTCCAACTCCATGTTTTGTAAGCGGGAGCAGATTTGTAATTTGCCACAGAGTTGCATGTCATGTATTTGTCTGAGGAGTGAGGGCACCCATCCAAGAATCGCTTATCAAAATCCCCCACAAAGTAGAAAATAAAGGTTAAAGAAAGCCATCCTATACCAAAATCAACATTGGGAAAAGGAAGCCGACATATGAATCGCAAGAAGAGAGCAGGGGGAAAGGAGTTCAAACAATAAGAAACTATCCAGAGTTACTAGCATCGGCAGGTTTCAAACTCTTAACGTTCACTAACTCCACTTTCAATGAGTTTTGAAGTTGCAATCAATCACAAGAAAACTGAACGCAGACCAAAAACCACTTTAAACTGAAAACAATTTCCCTCACCCAACCCATCTGAGCTCTGAGCTGTGAGAGAATAAGTCCATCTTGCAAATTAAGATTTATAAGACAATTTATTATAAGTCCTTATATCTAGGAGTAGGTCTCATGTGAGACACTACGGATCCTAAATTGTAAGATCCCAAAATTGTAAGACTGAACCCCCATTATCTCACAACTCAATCCCCCAACACAGTGGGTCAGATTAAAAAAATTCATCTTACACAAAATACACCATCTTTCATAAGTTTTTACCATTATCTAGTCATCTTATCTTATTAATGTGTTGAACCCCATTCCTTGCATAAAATTCGTTCCAACCTTTTCTAGTTTTCTTATGGATGGGTGGGGGTGGACACACACACACACACACACACACATATATATATATATATATATATATATATATATATATATATATATATGTTGGCGGCTCAGCAGGATGTTATTTTACGAATGGAGGTGGAACTCCAACAAGGCTGGAATGACACTCTTGCAGATCAAATTGTGCAGGCCAAACAGACTCTTGTACAACTCAATGCGTGGGATGCAGAATTGAAGCAACAACAGTCTAGACAGAATTGGTTAAAGGATGGAGATTGGAATACGGCTTTTTTCCATGCAAGCATGCGGGATAGGACGCGTATAAACACGGTTAGGATTCAAAACCCGGATGGTTCGTGGTGTGAAGATGATGATCAGATAGGTCAAATGGCTGTCAATTATTTTTCTTCTCTTTTTTCGTCATCGGGTGCAGAGGTTAATGATGATTTGTTTCAAGGTATAGCTCCCAGAATTTCTGATCATGATAATAATTTTCTTGGCAGCACTCCAACGGAAGATGAGATTTGGGAGGCGGTTAAAGGGTTGAACCTTCATAGTGCTCCTGGTATAGACGGGTACACGGGGTGGTTCTTTCAAGGATGTTGGAGTATTATTAAGGGTGATGTCATCCGGGTAGTTCATGAGTTTTTTCGGGGTAATGCTTTGCATAGGGGCATCTTTTCTACCGTAGTCACTTTGCTGCCTAAAGTGGACTCTCCTAAGGGTTTAGGGGATCTACGTCCTATAAGCCTGTGTACTTTCACTGGGAAAATTATGTCGCGCAATGTAGCTTCTCGGATTTCTACTTTTCTCCCTAATATAGTGTCGGTGTCGGATGAACAATCGGGTTTTGTGCAGGGCAGGAACATTCAGGAAAATATTGTTTTAGCGCATAAGATGGTTCATCGGCTGGACAAAAAAGCTCGGGGTGGTAATGTGATTTACAAATTTGATATGTCCAAGGCATATGACCGTTTGGAATGGGGATTTCTATTACGGGCTTTGCAGGTGTATGGGTTCAATGAAGAAAATTGTAAATTGATTTTAAGGCTGATTGAGAATGTTTGGTATACTTTTCGGATTAATGGGGTCAATTACGGGTTTTTCAAATCTTCCAGGGGGGTTCGTCAAGGTGATCCTCTTTCTCCCTTGTTATTTATCATGGCTTAGGAGATCTTCACCTACAATTTAAACAAAGCTATCTATGAAGGGAGAATCAAACCCTATTGTCATGGGCGCGGGGGGATACACATTTCTCATCTTCTATATGCCGATGACATGTTACTGTTTAGTAACGCTAGCAAACGGACCATAATGGCTCTTAGGAAGGTTATCTGTGAATATGAGAAAGCTTCAGGGCAGCTTTTAAACTTGCAGAAAAGTGGTTTCTATGTGGCTGCCAGTTGCTCGCATCGGAAGGCGCAGTTGATTGCAAGATGGTCTGGGTGTGCTCAACATTTTTGGCCCATGAAATATTTAGGTATTCCTTTATTTAAAGGGAGAGTTAAGCAGGTGTATTTTGAAGACTTGGAAGCTAAAATTTTGAGGCGTATAAGTGGTTGGAAAAGTAGGCTTCTGTCGTTCGGGGCTAAATTGGTTTTGTTAAAGTCGGTGCTTGGTAGCATTCCTGTATTTTCTTTAGCAGCCATAAAAGTTCCAAAACTTGTTCTCAATCGCATTGAATCAGGCATGGCTAATTTTCTTTGGAGTAGCAGTGGGGAGCATCGTAGCCCGTGGGTTGAAGCTGGCCGTGCTAGAAATCGTTACCTTAACCGCAAGGAGGGGGATGCCGAAGGCGGGGCTCGTGACTAAAGTGAAGTCGTAACAAGGTAGCCGTACTGGAAGGTGTGGCTGGATTACCTCCTTTTCAGGGAGAGCTAATGCTTGTTGGGTATTTTGGTTTGACACCGCTTCACACCCAAACACCTTCACTTTCACCTTTATCTTTATCTTTATCATAATCATAATCATAATCCGGAACATTCTGTGCAAGGTGATCCTCGTCATTAATTTTCTTTGGAGTAGCAGTGGGGAGCATCTCGTAGCCCGTGGGTTTCTTGGAGTAGGATTTTTCGTCCTTTCGATGAAGGGGGTTTAGGGATTAGATCTTTGAAACAAATTATGGAATCTTTGCATGCTAAACTTGCATGGATGGTGCTTCAAGGGCAAGGGTTGTGGGCTCGTTTTGCTCTTGCAAAATATGGAAATTCTTTTGGTGCTTTTATTCAGCCTATGCATGCGTCTCATATTTGGCGTGCTGTCATGCAACAAATGGGCATGGTTCAATTACATAGTAGGTGGATTATTGGGACAGGTTTAGTTTCATTTTGGAATTCAAATTGGAGTGGGGAGGTGTTATCTGGTCCTAGACCCGTGGACGTCAAGCTCACTATCTCAGAAGCTTTGCAGTGTATCGATCAGTTCCTGCCTCTAATTCCTACTGGCCTGCACGCGGTTATTCAAGGGGTTCGGGTTCAGACTGATGTTCCTGATAAGTTAGTCTGCACTTTAACTTCGAATGGCGACTTTGAGTCGGCTGCTTATTTGAATACGGTGAGAGATAGATTGCCGCAGGTGGTCTGGGGGAAGAAAATCTGGCAGAAATGGATCCCGCAAAAAATTAGCATGTTTGTTTGGAGGATATTTCATCGAGCGTTGCCTGTGGATCTGTTGCTGCACAAGAAAGGTATAAGTATCGTCTCGAAGTGTGTTTGTTGTGCTGGGCAGCCTGACCAAGAATCTATTGATCATTTGTTTCTTCGTTCCGAGATTGCTGTTCATCTTTGGGCTCGGTTTGCTCGGCCTTTTGGTAACATCCATCACTATGTGAGTATTATGCATTTATTTGAGGTCTGGACTAGGGGTATATCTTTACGGAATCAGGCAGGTGCTTGCTTTCTAGGTATTCCCATGTTCACGTGTTGGGAAATTTGGAAAGCCAAATGCGCAGCTGTTTTTTAGAATACTCCTATGAATGGTGATGTGATTTTCAATCGTATCCGCAGTCATTTGTTTGATATGCATCTTCAGCACACTCCCAAATCGCGAGTTAATCTGTTGGGTGGTCTTGGTATTCAGAATCTTGGGTTGCATGTAGTTCATTGTAAGCAAAGGAATGGTCAATGGTTACGGTGGCTTCCTCCGGTTGCTCATAATTTTAAGCTTAATACTGATGGCTTGAGCATTGCGAACAATTGTACAGGGGGTGGGGCTATTCGGGATAGCCAAGGAAGACTGGTTGGTGCTTTTTCGAATTTTTATGGTGTTGGAACTAATATGCGGACTGAAATTTTGGCTCTTCGAGATGGGTTAATTCTTTGTCATAATTTGGGTTTGGACTCGGTGGAGGTTGAATCTGATTCTTTGGTGGCTGTTTCAGTGCTGCAAGACAAACAAAGGTCTCCTTGGCAATATACGTATGATTTGAGAGTCTGCCGTGATATGTTGGGGTCCTTTGCTTTGTCCCATGTCTATCGAGAGCAGAATCATGTTGCAGATAGGTTAGCTGGGAAGGCGCATAATCATCAGGGGTACTGTGTCTTCACCGATAGGTCTGCTCTTCCTTGCTCTGTTCGGTTGGCGATCATTCATGATGAGAGGGGTTATTATAGTTTTCATCATTGGGGGCTTGGCTTTTGGCTGTATGTGTTCTTTAGAGGTCAGGCTCCTTGCCCGTTCTTTGGGTATGTATGGTTGTCCCCCTCCTGTTTGTAGTTTCTCAATTCTTTTTAATAAATTCCATAGGGTGCCGTCCCTGTTTCTTTTAAAAATATATACATAAGAGAGTATTGAATGAAATTTCCCTTTGCTATTGTACAACACAGTTATTGTCCATTACAGAACTGTGCCACCAAAAAATTAAGGCTAAACTAAAAATAATACATTTGAACCTAGTTTCTACTCGCCAAAAAGCGCAAACTATAAAACTGAATCGAAGCTCAGCTTCTATATTACAAAAAAATCATGCAGCAGATTCCTCATGAAGCTCCATTTTGAATATAGAGTACTCTCTCTCGAACAATAAAAATTCCTGAAACAAGGAAAAATTCCGACAATGTCAGCTGGACCCACTGTGACCGCATCCACAAAATTTGCAAAAAGTTAATATAGCTTACCTGCAATTGCTGCTGACTAAATAATGGGAGAAACCCAGTTTTGGGGCATGCTACTAGTTTAATCAACTCGTCATGGCTTTCAGGTGGATTGCCAGACTCCACCAGCGAAACAGAAACCTAAAGATGTGAAAAGACGAGAAATAAATCTGCTCGTTTATAGTTGCTCCCTCATTATTTTTCTTCTAAGAATTTTTAACATAGCATCTCAAAAGAGCATATTTCAAAACGGATGAATTCACATTAGGTTTCCTACTTGACGAAGAATACCTGCATACAGCGGAGAATGACTTCTGGAATGCAGCACCTGCGACAAAGACCCCGTAGGATATAAGTTGCAGGGCCTTCTAAAGAACCATCACTGCTGGAATACCAAGCATCTAATCTAGAGATCTCCATTGTTACTCCAGCTTGAAAACGGACAAGCTCACCTGTAAAAAATACCTCATTCATTCCAAAGCAATAGAACCAACCCTGATCGTAACTTTATATTGAAATCGTTCAATAATAACAATTTCCAATTCTATTTAGCTACACATTTTGCACTAAAATTCTTAGCAATTACATAATATGCATTCTCTAAATTTCATCCGACTATAAAGTGATTTACTCCCTATAATCCACTCAAAGGATCCTACTTTTACCGAGAAGTCCACTCAAAGAGTCTTATTCCAAAAAACTAATACACGCACGTAAAATTTTAATTATCCTTGATAAATTAAACTGTATATTATCAAAATTTGTCAAATCCTTACCAATAAAAGTATATATATGTAAATTTATGTTAATCCTAAAAATGTTGACTTTGAATTATCGAGTCTTTGAACAAAACAGAGGGAGTAATAGGTATGACATAAGTGTGGTTAATGTATACACTCCCTCTGTCACAGTCTCATTTGAAAAGTCAATCTTCTAATTTTTTACTTTTAAATCTCTATATACCTTTCAAATTGCATAAAAGCTACATCTATTTTAGTATGACACCTAAGCGAAATATCATGCCATCGTGAAGAAACACACAAAAAATAAAAATAAAAAGGAAGCATAATGAGTTATAAGCTCAAATTTTGTGGGACTAATATTTTTGGGACAAACTAAAAAGGAAAATAGGACAGAAGTTATGTTGGGTAAAGATATTCCATATATCTACACATGGGCAGCCAGGAGGGAAAGCTGATGCAGGACAGCTGCAATTTACGACATTTAGATGTCAATAGTTTAGGACGCTACTTTTCTCTCATCTTCGTTCAAGCTTGATCCTAAGAGTGATCTCTATCATAATATCATTTCCGTATCTCATCACGTTGAAATAGGGAGACTACAGTGGGGAAATTGACCACATGTAATCCAGCACTGCAAAAGAATGAGGGATGAAGGAAATAGCTTTTGACAATTTTCCATTGACTGCATATATACACAAAGGCCCAAGTAAAAAGTATAGTGAGAAGATGAGCGAGGGCCAGTCATAAGTACAGGGGCAAAATACTTGAAATGCTAAGCCAAAAAAAGGCAATGAATTATTGGAATTTTTAGGGGTCATCCAAATGTGTAGCTGCATGCAAGCACACAAATTAGTCATAAGAATTACTTCCATGGGATACCAAAACAAATATAAGATGCATGAATAAAGCAAGGACATTTACAGGACAAAGGCGGCCATGCAGTATTCTGGACTGACATGATGATAATTAGCTTGTGCAAGGTCACCCACGTGTGACTTATCTGATTTGGCAATATGAAAGGAAAAATCAATAACCAAAAGCCCACCGGATAAGCCAAAAAAAAATAATGCTGCTGACAGAGAGAACTCTCTCGGCCGCAATATTTGTCCTGTTTTCAATCAGCAGTTGCAAAATGTACGTGTATTACAGTAAATGTAAATTTGAAACGGTATTAATAGCCAAAGTAGTACACTACCTTTAAAGCCGGCTGCAATCACAGTTGCAAGAACACCACCATCATTGAGTTCATGTGGCCCAAGTCCATCACTTTCTGCTGCCAAACAGCGAAGTACAACCTCAATGGAGCAACTGTCTGTTGCTGAGATAGAAACATTCACCTGCATAGCAAATACACATTTATAAGGGACAAGGGGAGGTCCTTTTAGAAACACACACTCACAGAGTTAACTAGAAGTTCCATGCAATGAAAAATAACTATCAATCACATATATCAACAGTATCACTTCTTTCCATTTTTTTAAGTTGGAACTTGGAAAGCGCTATAAGGAAATAGATTAATAAACATACTAACTAGATACTTTCCACCGCATATATCAACAGTTCAATTACTTTCAATTTTTTCTTAGGTAGGAAGGCGGTTAGAAGGAAATAGATTAGTAAGCATACCATTAATTGTCGATTTAGCACAATTTCCTCGTTCACGGAAGAGTAAAGGGCACTCATTAATGTTGTGCACAAGGTGGCATCCGGAGACATGCATTCACCAGAAGGTAGACAGAGCATTGCAATGGCATGCAATTCAAGGAATACAGGCTCCACTGGTTCATAAATACGATCTTCAGCGGGAACCAGCCACAGATTTTCCTTTCCTAAGAGAAAAAATTGAGCTATTTATTTTTGGAGCATCACATTCAATCGTGGAAGCTCAACATGAAAGAAAATACTAATGAGAAGGGTCCCCAATCGCCAACTTTAGGGGAGGACCACGAAAACGTTTGCCAAGGTGGATATCAGGATCCTTCCTCATAATTTAAAGTCCTTACTTAGTAGCAGTGAGCATGATGAATTTATTGTTTCTATGGCTGCATCTACAGCTTTTTGCCTCTCCTCATTTGACAGTTCAGTGGGAGCAACTTCAGCATTCTCTAACTCAATCTTCAGCCAGTTGCGGTATGTTGCATCACAAGAGTAGTACTCGCTCTAGTCAATAACACAACAAAATATTTACATGCAGCGCTCAAAGTGAATAGAAACTGATTACCAATATCAGATTTAAAACAGCATTAGCAGAACAACAATACATAGTTTCAAAAGCATACCCAGTCCTCAAACTCTCTCAAACTATCAGAAACTTCATCATCAACCGTGGATAAAAGAGCTTCTGTCGGCTGTTTCAAAGGCTCGGCAAGTAAACTAAGCAAAGTATGAGCCCCAATGGGCATTGCTGGCACTCTCCACATAGAAATAAGAGCAAACTCCCGGAAGAGTACATTGCTGTAAAAAGATAACCCAAGATTAATGTTCAGCAGAACAAGGCACGCACTCACGTGTGCACACACGAAAGATAACAAAAGAGAAGAAAATGTTAGGATTAAGAAAGGCAAATTACTGTCTAATAAACCCAGCAAGCCACTGGAAGCTCAAACAATTTCAACTTATGTATCAGGTGGATCAAAGATAATGATACACGGGCATTTCTTAGAACCCTTAATACCAAGACATCACCAACAGTGTATCCTTCATTCATAATATCCAAGGCAGTAAGGGTATAAATCAAAGCTTCGAGACAATCTTATTATTCACCAAAGCTCCATGAAGTAATCAATATTCAACAATATCGCATAAAAATATCATTAGAACCAAAATAACATTAACAACAATTAATTTCCTTCATATACATTGAAAACAATTAGAAGAATAAAAGGACGAATTACCTATGCATCAATGCTCGGAGAAGAAGTTTGGTGCCAACTGTCTTAGCATCATTAATAGAGGAGGGAGGTGTAAAGCAGAGCCACTGAATGGCCATAGCTTTCTGCAGACTCTGCAACCGGCATTGTTCCGCAACATCAGATGGCTTATCATACTTTCCGCTCTTGATTTCTCGTGATCTTGATAGAACCCTGTAAAAGAGAACACCTTTTATATTTTGAAACAGCAATACTAGAAGAGAATTCAGTCTGCCTCGGACAATTGAAGCCACTGAAGGAAATGGAGAAAACCTCTCAATAATTTCTTCAAAACTGCCTTTTGAATCATCTCCAGGAGAAAACGGCAAGTATAGAACAGCAGAAAGGAAAATTTTGTACTTGACATGCACACTGTTTACGATCAAAAGCATGAAATAACATTAGACAACAATTGGAGCACACCTCGAAGCAGGAAAATTAAATAATTCTTTCAAGTTAGTGGATCCAAATAATATAGCCATGTGCAATGGCAAAGCAACAATAATCTTGGTCACACATTATTCAAGCCAAAAACTAGAAGCACATATGTTAAAAAGAAAACCATGAATATGATGTTACTGGGCACCTTAAAAAAAATAAGCATCAATAAGTGGCTCATAAGAAAAAAGCAAACACCGTTGACAACAGTTTATGCAACTCTTCATGGACGGAAGCTAGCTTAGAACTGGGTCCATGCTGACTAAAATGATCCTGCCCGGGCACTTAATGCTTAGCAAATCTTCAAATCTGAGTACAAAAATGACCTTCGAAATTTCCCCCCACTTATTTTCTACAGATTGCTGAACCTTAATTCAGCACAATTCACTGAAACACAAAACTTCTTTTGAAATGAAGAGTATATAATATGCAGTAGCTAATAAGATAGCTAACTCACAAGGCAGTAAATGTATTTCCTCTAGTCATTTGTCTGCCAGCAAACTCCTTACATACTACAGAAGTAGTGATGACATAACACACAAGGTGATGCTACCTTTTACACAAAGTACTGAAGCTCCAAAAATATTTACCAACCGCTAAAAACAAAGCAACTGCCATTTGGATTTGACCGTGGAGTCTGGGAAAATCTTGTCCAGTTGCTGAAGGTGTAAAGTTCTTGATAACGAGGTACAAGATGAAACCTCGACGCTCGTTACATGTTTTGTAAATTTACAAAAATGCCATCACAAGATAATACAAGTTTGACCAAAAGTGAAGTTTATTTTGGGACCGAGCAATTTATCCTGTCACAAATTAATAAGCAGTGAAAAAATTACTCAAATGTATGTCACTAGTTACACAATTGACCTATCATTTCCTTTTCTCGGTTGCAAGGAGAAAGGCACAGCTAAATTGTCTCACAGAATGTGCAAACGGTTCAATTAAAATTATGTTCACAAACCAAGAGCATGATTAGCAACAAATTATTTACATAATCACCATTTGTCATGCAAAGTATGCACAAGAACAACATTCCTGTCTGTTGACAAAGAGCAGGACTTGACTGGAAACTACACCAGGCTACAATAATGTTCCACGTCGCACATGTACTTTGATTTCACCGCCTTGTAAATGCATAGCATTAGAGATCAAGTAACGCATGCGGTAACAGCTGATGATACCATTCTTTTTCTGTATGAGGGGGTTAGGGGTCTTAAGAATGTCCTGACTGTTCATCAAATATTTGAGTTGGTTTCCAGACTGAAGGACAATCTGTCGAAATGTGGTTTAGCCTGTTTAGCTGGGATTAATAAGGATAGTTAGGTGTTAAGTGAGTATCTTCTTTTGTCGGTTGTGGTGTGAAAGAGTGGCCTTTCACTTATCTTGGTGTCCCATTGGGTGGGATCCTTGATCTCTTAGTTTTTGGGATCGACTCGAGGAGAGAATGTCACAAGTGTTTGAATGGGTGGAAATGGGCTTATTTTTTGCTGAGGGGTAGTCTTACCTTGATTGACTCGTGTCTTTCTAGCATTCCAATTAAGAATATTCCTCTCTTTTAGGTTCCTATTGGGATAGCGATGAGGTTGGAGAGTCTTCCGAGACATTCCATGTGGTCTAGACTGGACTGGGGATGAGTGGCAAGATCATTTGGTAGCGTGGGATAATGTTTGCATAGGCAAGATCATGAGGGGTATGCAAGACGCTCCTATTTCTAGCTTTCTCGCTTGGGACAACAACAATTTTTATGGCGATTACTTTCTTTTTTTTATGTAAGGAAAAATATTATAAACAGGTGACAAAACGGGTATCGTGTCCTTTGTATACAGGGAGTATACTCCAACAAAAGAGGCTATGAAAAAATAAATACATCTAAAATGTTAATCACCTGCTCCTTCACTGTCTTGTGGCGGTGGAACTGTGGAATCTGATCTTCACTCTCCTAAACATTTTGTGGGTCATGCCCAGATCCACGAAAGAACTCTTCATGAGTTGGTCACTTTACAAACATAGGAGGAATTCTGCTTGGGAGACAGCTCTCTAATGTGTGTGCTGGGTCATTTGGGGGGAAAGAAATAGAAGGGTAGACAACGAGAAGTCTACGGCCCAACTGAAAGATATTTTGCTTCACTTATGGTTTTCATGATGCTTGGAGTCAAATGATACAGATTCACCTTGTAGTCATTCTTTTGTAAACTTTGTCAATAGTATTTCTTTAGATTAGTCCATTTCGTATACTCCTAGTGTACAAGGACGCGTCACCCGGTTTGACGCCTTTTGGTATATAATACTTTACTTATCAAAAATATATATATATAATAAATCTATCTAGAAACTCAACAAAAGAACTCTCCAAGCTCCGAGAGTTCTCCATACACCAGAATCTGATCGACTCCAAAATGCTTTCCTTAACTTTGTCCATATGTACCCTACAGTTGCGTTCCATCCATATACACCAGCACACCGCCAAAGGAGTATCTTCCCAAACATCATGTCTCCTCTTCATCCTCTTATACAAAGACCATTCACAGAACAGGATGTCATTTTTAAGGAATTTAAATGATAGGGACGCTCAGGACGTCATTGCTTTGCTTGATCAATTCTGATCTTTCTATCCTTCTGATCGTTTCTGGTCACAGATCATGGGTTCCGGATCCTAGTGCTCTTTTCTCCATTAAGTCATTCATGAAAACTCCATCTACTTCTGATTCCTCGAGTCTTTCCTACATCTGCATTCACTTGGAAGTCCAACGTTCCATACAAACCTAAGCCTGGTCCATTGTGCTTAACCAGTTGAACACTAATGATTGATGCCAAAGGTGTCCGCCCAATAAAGCCATCTCTCATGATACTTGCATCATGTGTACGGGGCACAAATATCTGGTTTCTTCGCTAGTTCGAGAGGTTTGAGATGGAGGCCCTCTTTCTCCTTTGCTGTTTATAGTAGTTATGGAGGCGATGAGTCGACTTCTAGAGAAGGCAGTTGCAGGGGGGTGTATTCGAGGTTTTAAGGCAAGATCGGACAGTGTTTCAGCATTGGAGGTGTCTCATTTGCTGTTTGCGTGAATAAGGAACAGCTTGGGTATCTTCATCTTACTCTACTGTTCTTTCAGGCAGTTTCAGGTTTGAAGATCAACATATCGAAATGTGAAATCATCCTGGTGGGTAAGGTGGACGACATAGAGCTGCTAGCTTCCTTCTTTGGCTGCAAATCTAGGAGTCTTCCGACTAAGTATTTGGGATTACCACTTGGTGCGCAGTTTAAAAATGCAATTATCGAAAGATTTGAAAGGCGTTTGGTGGGATGGAGGAGACAGCTTCTTTCTAAAGGTGGTAGACTTACTCTGATTAGGAGCACTTTGTCTAGTCTTCCTACGTACTTCATGTCTATTTTTACGATTCCTTCCTCAGTTGCTCAAAGGCTAGAAAAGCTCAAACGAGACTTTTTGTGGGAAGGGAATGGGAAGGACTGAAAGTATCACTTAGTGAATTGGGACATGGTCTGTTCTTGTGTAAGAGAGGGGGGATTGGGGATCAAGAGATTAAAATTTTTCAATGAGGCGCTGATGGGAAAATGATTATGGAAATTCATGGTAGAGCCCGAAGCTTTATGGAGAAGAGTTGTGATGGATAAGTATGGCGAAGGAGAGCATCATTGGTTTCATAGGCTAGTTTCGAGCCCATACGGGACTAGCGTGTGGAAGGGGATTAGCAAAGGGTGGAGGAATTTACGAAAATTCATTTCTTTTGAGGTTGGTAAAGGAAATTCGATTAGGTTCTGGAAGGATAAATGGTGCGAGGGTAGGGAATTGAGTCGAAGATTTCCGAACCTATTTTCCTTTGCCGAGGATGTGGATGGGATGGTTAGTTCGATGGTCCAAGTTTCAGGAGATAAAATCAGCTGGAACCCTTTATTTATGAGGCATGTGCAAGACTGGGAGCTTGGAGAAATAGAGCAGCTTTTTGAAATTCTGTATGGTACCCATGTTGATCTTGACAGGGATAATAAGGTCTTGTGGGAGAGAACAGTATGCAAAAAATTCACAGTGAAATCCTACTATGAAGCCTTTGTCGGAGAGATAAATTCGTGATTTTCCGTGGGAGATCATTTGGAAGTCAATGGCACCTAGAAGGGTGGCATTTTTTTGCGTGGGAGGTAGAGTTAGAAGCTCTTTCGACCGGAGATAACTTGAGAAAAAGAAAGAAGGTATATGTGAATTGGTGCTATATGTGCAACTAGAGTCTTGTGGTCTTGCATCTTCAGCTTGTTCAACATAGCCAGGGTAATGCCCAGGACAGTGAAAGAAATGTTCTGCAAATGGTCCTTTTACAAGAAAAAGAAAAGGAAGAAAGATGTTTGGGAAGTTGCTCCTTTAGCGGTTTGCTGGGGCATATGAACTGAGCGCCATCGCAGAGCCTTTGAGAACATTGAGTTGAGTGTAGACAGATGGAAAGAAAGCATTGTAGAAACAATCAGGTTCTGGTGTACAGACGGAGCTCAAAAAGTGGACAGTTCTTTTGTTGAGTTCTTAGATAGATTCACTATTGTATAGCTTTATTGTAGGTGCTCTTTGATTGTATACATAGGCTGCGCCACCTGTTTTGGCGCGTATTTATATTAATATTACTCTTTACTTATCAACAAAAAAAAGTGGGTTTGTCCCATTCGATGGAGTAAATGTTTTCGGTTTGCTACTTGGGTTTGGGAAGAGTAGGAATGCACAAATTCTTTGGCAATGTGCAGTGTTTGGTGCATTATGGGGTATTTGGAGTGGGAAATTCTCGTATCTTTCTAGATAGGGTACTTTCTTTCTCTCTTCTGTGGGAGTCTCTTATGCTTCTCCCTGGACTTCAGCTTTAGGTGCCTTTCGAGGGGTAACTATGGTGGATGTTTCAAGCAATTGGAGAGCTGTTCTTCTTTAGTTTTTTTTTCTAGCATTCTCCCTTTCTTCTTCTTTTTTCTTTTGTAATTGATTCGGCGGATGCCTTGTCCGCTGTTTTGTATCTTCTTTTACTTAATCTAACATATATTCTTCTTCTATCAAAAAGAGAAGAGGAAAAAAACCAACATGCGGTTGCGGTAACAGCAAGAGTCATTCTAATCCTTTGTTTCATCATATATGGGGTGGAAGAATGGAATAGGCATGACTCAGTTAAAAATCTTGCTCTAACAAAACAAGGCACTTATGATAGATAATTGGTACTAACAATATTAAAGCTCACAAACGAAAATTCACAAAGCTCTAGGCTGAAAATTTAGAAGGCTAAAACAGATTTGAATATTGCATTGAAAATAGACCTGCCATTCAGCCGTAATTCCATCATGTGCACAAAGAGATCAATGCAACGGTGACCAGCAAGCTGAGATGCATAGATTCCAACCAGCTCCTCGTGTTGCTTTGAAAATAGAAACATTGCGTACCTGAAATTCTAAATCACACTTGAGGAACATTCACCAAGCAGCTAAAATCTAACTTAATTTATAAATTTATAATTGACAGTCTCCAATTTGGCCAAAAAGGACGTATACTACATAAAAGCAAGGACAAATCGAACCATATGTTGGAAACAGACTGGCATGTTTACTTTTTACGCCAAATCAAATTGCTCAATTCAATATTTTTGTTATCAAAAGCTTCAGCTTCATAAGGATATTTTTTGTAGAGAATTTGGAGGAAGAGTTGTGTAGATCTTTTCCTACTCTGTTTAACCTGACAGAGGATTTTTTTTTTTTTTTTTTACAATCAAAGGAGTGGCAATGCCATTTGGGAGACAGCTCCGGTGGGTGTGCAGTGGACTATATGGAAAGAGAGAACTTGGAGAATTTTCGACAATGTTCAAACTTCGATGGCCCAATTGAAAGATTGTATTTTGCACACATTGTTTCAATGGTGCTCAGAGTCAGATTTCTCTCTTAGTTTGTCTGGTCATTCTTCTGTGGATTTTGTGAATAGCTTTAGTCCTGGGTAAGATGTCTTTGTATATCTCTAATGTACAAAGGACGCGTCACTTGGTTTGACGCTTTTTAGTATATATACTTTATTCATAAAAAAAGAGGATATTTTTCGTACTAAAATAAGTGTAATGAAAACATCAATAAGAAGTATTGGTTAATCCTATTTTTATTTTTAAAATCAGAAAAAGAAGCTTTGGCAAGCATAAAAGTTCTAATGCAGCACGCCATCAGTCCACAATATAGGCCTTTTTAACTCAACCCATCATTTTAGGAGAGTGCATTAAATGAGCTGTTTGCCATTAATAGTTTTACATCATTCCATCTATACCCCTTCAGTATTTAATATCAGCCTTTCATGTTTGGTCCTTATATTGTAAGTTCCTCAAGGGTAAAGATATATAAACAACACCTGGATTACATAATCCGGCGTGCGAACTGGTCACTTCTTCAATATCAGGTGAAAGGTGATAACTAGATGAGGATGATAGAAACTTCAGATCTATGCTTTAGACTCGTGGGTTTTCAAACTGGTTGAAGAAGAGGAGAGAAAGAGAACTATTAAATAAATCAAATTGGCATAAATTTTGAAACCACTCTATTTCCTTTGACAAGATGAGCGGACATGGATCAACCAGATGACATCTTTCTCTCATCCTTCACAGAAAAACAGGTTCAGCCATTTTTCTTTTCTTTTCTTGGTGTTTTTTTACAAGTAAAGATATTATATAAACAAAGCGCCAAATCCAGTGATGCGCCATTGTACACAGGGAGTATACAAGCCAAAAGAATAGAAACCTAAACACTGTCCATAATATTAACAAAATAATCTCCTAAATCAGTTTTTTCTTGGTGTTATCCCAGTCATTTGCTAATCATAACAATAATCTTGTTACTTCTTTATATCCCTATCTTTTTCATATCTACGTTTTCACCTTAAACTGTTATATATTTACAATTATAACACTTTTTACATGTAATTTAATGTTTGGAAGAAAAAAAACATTTTAATAACAAACCAGAATTTTTATTTATGACAAAATTATATGTAAATAATATATAAATGTAATTACTATTTACGAACTGAGACGTAGAATACATACATACATATATATATATATATATATAAAAGTTCAGGCGCACGCCCTTAGCCAATTTTTATTTTTGTATCTCTGATGCTCTCACTCATGTTCTGCGAGATCTAGATAAATATTAGCATTAAATGAATGTTAAATTTAGAAAATTGACGATATTTTCGGACATTACGAAAATGAAAGATGTCCAATTAGCAGTGAACCGACGGGAGGGAGTATTATTCGTTGACCTTTTGAGTTACTGTACACTATAGTGATTACTGTTGATAGGCATAACTATCACAATTCACAACTAATGAAGTAACCACTTACATGTGAAGAATAAGGTCACCAAGAGTCATTATCTTCTCTTTAAAGGCATCCTTCAATTCGTCTGCAAGTAAATATCGAAGAACAAGAACCAAATGTGCCCCAAATCGAATCATCTGAGGATCACCATGAGGCCTGACAGAGAGAATGCACATACAGCCCAAACACATGAGTTTTTACTTGATGAACTGTGCACTTGTTTGTAAGTAGAGAAAGAATATGTTATGAGTTTTTTCTGACTGGGTGGGTGCATTGGTGAAATTCTGTCAGATTAAAAGACTTTCTTCAGGGAACAACCATATGTCTTCTCCAAGCATTTTAACAAGGATAAATGGTACAAATAAGTGGTCACATTTGAAAGAGTCAGGAACGTCGAAGATACAGTATCAGGTGCAGAATTCCATCTGTCTACTGGAACAAGTCAATGAAAATTACCTGAAGACATTTTCTTCATCTTCCGAAGGAGATATCCACAACCAAATAAGGTCCAGCAGACGTGGTATATCTACTAACATCAGATTCATCTATTCAGAAGCCTAGTGTTAGAAAGGCAACGAATCCGAAATTTAAAAGAAAACGAAAATGCTTCTCACATGTTCAAATGATGAAGCACCTTGGAACTACAACAAATAAAGTTTAAGAAAGTCTCAACGATTTTTCAGTAGCGACCAGAAGATTCCAGTAAGAGCACGAGTTTTCATCATATTGTGATATATATTAAACAAAAAGGCTAGAAATATGAAAGAAAATGTATAATTTATGTGATAAATTGCAATATTTTACCAGAAAATGTAAAATAAAGTTGCCAGAAACCGACAAAATACAAGGCAGCCAATCACCATATAACTTGTATAGAAAATTTTGACTTTTCAAGGAGAATTGTTCTCAAAACCCTTTTCAGTTCAATTATACACCTTTTGCATGCGACAACAATTTTGATACTTGAGGGATCAAATTAGTGATTGGATTCCCCTTTTCTAAGTTAAGCACCCAAACAACATCATACCAGGATCATCACACAGCATTAGTAGTCTTATTCTTCTACATCTTGTATGCAAGTGTGAACTAGAGAAAACTTGCTACACATGCCATGCATGCCTAAAGTAACACACTTCTGTCAAGGATAATTATCCATTTTATTTTCCCATGTCCCATGCATTTAATCTGGAGTTGCACAAATCAGAAACTTTTCCTTGCTTACAAAAATTTCTAGGTAGTGCTGCTCCTCTTATGACCAGCAAGAGGAGGAAGAACTCTTTCCTTCAAACAACTATAAAGATACTGTAATCAACTACGAAAAATCTTGGTCACCAAGTCCACAAACTTTTCCCAGGAACTCAGTAAGCAGCAACACATTTTAGAACCATTTTTCATTCGGAGAAATAGACTATCGCTAGCACCAGAAAAGAAACAGAAAACTAGAATCATTGAAGAAATTATTTTACCTGAATTTGCCGCTGCTGCTCCTTGCATCCTCGAGCAACAGTTTCATGTACTGAATCACTAGATTTACAGAAAGATAAAATATACTAATGAAAAACAAAAGAAAACCTCAGTGCAAACTGTATGTCTTACCTGGAATGGAGTTTTTGAAGAAGAGCAGAAAGGTTGCGTGGTTGTTGATTCAAAACCTGGAGAGGCCAATTTTCCGATCCAACCGTTGGTTGAGAATCAAAATCCCCCTGTCCACGACTTCTCTCCATAGCATCATCAAAACTCTTAAACTGATCCATCCCCCCAGGTTGCAAGCGGGCTAGCTCCACATCAACTTGAACATCAAGCCACGACTTGGCCATTGCCCAGCATGCAGACTGCAGAAATAACTTTTAATCTTACTGATATTAAAAGCACTAAAATCAACAATGCAAGGAAATGACAAAAGAAAGTTCAATATTCGTTGTAATTGCTTACATTGAGAAAAGTTAAGACTGCAAGATTGAAAATGCAGAAATAACTTTTAATCTTACTGATATTAAAAGCACTAAAATCAACAATGCAAGGAAATGACAAAAGAAAGTTCAATATTCGTTGTAATTGCTTACATTGAGAAAAGTTAAGAACTGCAAGATTGAAAATGAGCAGGAAGGTAATTTAAAGTAAATAGTAGTTCAAACTCTTATCTAGATGACAAGCTAGACGGCTTACAATTTCCATGTCACACATCAGTTGCATGAAATAAATTGCTTATGCAAAGCCACTTGTGCTTTGGTAATAAGACTAGCCACTCAATTAGTACTAGTCAAGAACGCACAGAGGGGGCACCAAAGAATACACCAGCACAACAAGAGATACCACCCTCATTGAACCACACATCTAACATAGTGGTCTTTCAAGGTGTAGGGTAGGTATCCCCTACCTGGTCCGCACATGACATGAACGTGTGGGCTTTGAAGTGCACTAAGGCATGCCCCGCACACGCATCTTACCGCAACCTAGGGCCAGCACATTGTGTAATATGCACAGGAACACTCTGCGCATCATACCTTGATAGCACGGTTGCCACCCACTTTTGAATATTTACTGCAAGTACCTTCGAAGGACACGACTAAGGTAACGCAACTTCGTGCGGGGCCATGGAGTGCCTTTCACCCCACATTGGAGATCACCAAGCAGTTATGGTTTGGAGGCTAGAGTACGGAACTTAGCCACGTGGTCCAATAACACACTTAGCCTAGCTGTGGCCTAGAGGAGAACTGCAGACCCGGCAGTGTCACAAGGAATTGTACGAACAAGCCAATGAGAGGGTGCCACCCATAGTAATCAAAGGCGAGCGCCTCATTCGCCTCAGGCCCTGGTACTACACCTCAGAGGTATCCAGGCGAGGCTATTTGGCCTTTACGACCTAGAGCGGTTGTCTTTCCCACCTAGACGCAAGGCGAAGGGCTTGAAAAGGCAAGGAAAGGCAAGCAATGAAGGATTCCGGCCCAAATCTAATCAACCTCATTCCAGATCTAGCTTCCGAACTGCACTATTCACCAAATCTAAGACCACCGATGCTATCACCCTAACCTGGCGAACTGATTGTGGCTTCGCCATCACTGGAAGTTACCAGAATAAGGCTCACGCACGTGCGTTGGAGTTTTCTCGTCAGACTTCCACAGACATGGTCGCTCGCCCCATTTGAACTTCGTCATGTGGTTGGTTTGTTGGTTTTGGAGATTCAACCTAATTTCTGTAATTTTGTTTATTTATTTAATTTTTTGTTTACCTCCTAGACTCCTAGTATTGTGCTTCTTTATCTTTACTGTCTCAGCTTCTTTTGGAGTTTTAGTCAGCTCAGAATTTCACATTTTGCTATGGAATTGTAGGTTTGGATGTTGAATTTGTGTTGTTGACTTGTTGCTAATATATGTTAACTTAATTTCATATTTCTCATTTAAACATGCTTTTGAAATTTGTTATAATAAAATAAATTAATATATATGATACTATTTCCTTAATTTCTCGCCTTTCGGCCGCCCGCCTCTCGTCTTCCGCATTAAATAACTATGCTGCCACCCCGCCGTACGGACCGCACATGGTCTGTCACAAGCACCCCTCACCACTTGCCCATAGATACCTCTTGCGCCTCATTAATGACACACGAAGGAAGAGCAACTCAATTGCTACATTTGAGGAGAGCTATCCACAATATTGTTCCTCGCCCTAGTCAAGCCAGTCAGCACTCTCGCTCCCTTCCAATCTTCCATTCCCTTTTGTGGTCCCATGTGTAACGCCAAACTGTCACCAGTCTTCTCTTTACGATTTTACCCATCCACAAAGACTAGGTGCAAACACAAGGTAATAAGACCTTTTCAAAAATACTACAATATCTCTTCAAAAAGAAAGAGTACACGTCAATTTCGCATATGAAAATAGACTAAAACAGAATATAAATATTTATGAATGATATAGAGGTAAAAGGATACCTCCCAGTCTGCACAAATTGGGAGAATGCGCTTCAAGTTACTGCATTGAGCGGCATATATTGCTGTTTCATATTTCCCACCCTCTTGTTCCGCAATTTTCTTCGGAACACACATATATACATATAACAACAGGCACAACAGGAAAAGACGAAGGGACAGAAATAGAGAAGCTCGTTAGTTTATAGAAACAAAAATATAGTGTGCATTAACTATACTTGTAAATACAGAACTGGCACTTCTGAAACAAAAATAGTTCATGGAAACTTGAAATTCAAGGTGCTGCGTTCAATTTCAGAAAGAATATTGCAAAAATGAAAATTTGAGAACACGAACCAGTACAACATAAAAACACGGGACGATATAGAAAATATGAAAGAAGGGGGAAAAAAGGATGAGAAGAGTAATATAGGCAATGCTGCTCACTGAAAAAGGTAAATGAAGTTCTCTAATTAAAATTTCTCCCCTACCTCTGATGCACAATAGGAAGCCCATTTCCAGAGACGCCATTGATGACCAATACCACTTTCCAGTTCAATAGCTTGCAGAATTCTGTTCTTACCATTTTTTATCAGGGCTTCAGTGGATGGAGATTGGTCACATCCTCCGAAAGGGCATAACGTTGCAGACCTCCATGGCTGTGCAGACAGCAAGTAATATTAGTGGAGGAAAAACATTGGCAACCTCACACTTTCAAAAACATTTGCATACCTGTCCTGCAGACCTGCAAAGATTGCATGCTTCTTCCACTCTTCCAGCCCTTAATAAGGTCCAAACATCTTCCAACAGAGATTCATCTTGTTTCTGTCGATGTAAAACACAAGCGTCAAGAAAATCTGAGATTAGATTTTACAATGTCCTTCCAGATTTACATAACTGGGATATTGCATCCAGCATAATGAATGGTAGGAGGTATATAACACCACACCAGTGACCATATTTGTTTGTTAGGGCAGAATCAAGAAGCAAAATAGGCAACAGTTCAACCACATATGTGAAACAAACTAGAAAGTATAGCCATGGTGCAGGATGGCCAAGAACCCATACAATGAGCCCTTGCTCTCCTAAGAATCAAACCACTTAGCCAAACAATCAAATTTGCCAAAAAAAATTGATCAAACGGGAAAATGAAAACCCTTCTGTCCTTTGCTGCTGCCTAAAATGACTACTTACTTCAGCCTCCCCTAAAATGCCTCACACACAAAACGCCAATTCTTTTAAATATTCAGTACAATTGGCTTCACTAACATCCCTATAACCATCCAGTTTTAGCAACATTTCTTTCCTCAGCCTCCCCTAAGATGCCTCACACACAACGCGACAATTCTTTTAAATATTCAGCACAAGTGGCGTCGCTAACATCCCTATAACCATCCAGTTTTAGCATCATTTCTTTCCTCAGCCTGCTTTAAGTAGTCAAACAAAGAAAAACATATTCCTGATAAAAGGGTCTTACAAATAGTAGCTAAAGGCCACATCCTATAAACACGAAAACATAAATGGATACATTAAATTAAGATGACCAATAATAGCCTTAACGTTCATGAGCAGACAGTAAGAGAGAAGAAAAAGGGGAAGGAGAGTGAAAGAAGAAATGCACGAATACGAGATATACGAGAGATAAAACTCCCACCGTACATTCTCCGCAAACCCCACCCAAAGAAAAAAAAAGTATACACTTGTACTCATGTGAGCCTTGTTCGATCTCCCAACTAGTTCAGGCAGCTACAAGAATCCTCTTCTGCAATTCAGCTCTACTGAAAGCAGGATCTTTGGTTAACCAAAGGTTACATATTCTTCTCAGCTATAGCCATCCATGTTAGATTTGGTCCTCCTATGTTACTAGAACACACTTCTTTCCAAGTAAATAGTGTACCGAATGTTCCCAAACAAGGTAACACTTCCATTCCAGAACACTAAATTAGACACAAACATTAATCGACAAGATTTATGTAGGATGCTCAAACTTCAAAAATTTCAACATGGTTATCTAGAGATCAACAATCTTATAGATGATCACTTCGTACTACTAGATCCTCACAACTGGTGCACTTACTGGTACACATTCATATTGTATGTGTGCAGACCATCTTAGGAAAATTTCTCTGAATATGTCACCTAATCAGGCTACTTCTATCATCTTTGTTTGATAAGTAAAGATGTATAAAGACTACGTCAAAGCAGGTGATGTGTCCTTTGTACACTAGGAGTATACACTACCAAAAGAGATCTCTACCCAATAAAAAAGCTACTTCTATCATCTACAAGTGTTTTTTTTTTCTTTCAATTTTTTGATACCTGTACAAGGAGACAAAGCTTAATACCACAAAGCATATAAACATGTTCTTCATATGCTAAATGTAACTCGTACTTAAGTGTCAACGAACTTGAAAAGATTCTCAAGTGACCTCTAGGTAAATAAACTTAATTGCATTTTTTTTATTTAAAAAGTTCAAAAGTAGATAAGTTTCTTTTCTATTTCATTTTACTCTGTCACGGAAACAACAGTACATGCACAACATTCCAAACTGAACACAAATAATAAGCTCGGCAAACAATGACAGTCGCAAAAGAATACTTTGTCATCGGGTAGTTGTTGAGCACGTTCACGAGTTGGAGCATCAAAATCCAGGTGACGAACTGTTTTCTCATTTGAGGCACCTTTCTTTAGAAACCTTTGAGTATGATTCCAAACTCCGGAGCTAGGGAGGTAAGTGCCGACATGAGACCCTCGTACCTGCAAAATATAACCAAACAACTCTTGATAAAAATTACAGTGCTTCTAGAGTACAAGGGTTTCGCACCCTTGGCTTTCTTTTTAACACTTATCAAAACAGAGAATATCACAAGGAACTTTTATCCAATAGGGAGCCAAAAGGCCATGGTCCAGTGTTTACCAACCCAAAATGTAATTTATTAAGAAGCAGAAGAAATGTACAATATTGCCATCTGTAAAATAAGCAGAATAATTAACCAACTTATTTTCGGAGGCATATATTTCTAGGCGTTTCAGTAAATTGAATGCAGCTCATTAAATCCTCATAAGCTGATGAAGAAACAACCAAACAAAGTGTAGAAGAGCCCATGGAACTGATATTGTACAATATATGGTCATATCTCATCTTGTGCTACATAATCATCTTAAGATACCAAAGGTATGTTAAAGACTTGAGAGGTGGAAAGTCAGTGAGCACATTGGTAATGAAGACCAAAGGTGGTTTAAAATTAGGGAAAATCAATGAACAAAAGAGCCTGCAATATCACTCCAGCTCAGGCTAATTAGCATTGAAATCAATTCAGTGTTTTAGCCTTTACCATATTTTATGGAAGTACTAGAAGTTGTTTGCTTTTTTTTGCTATCATGCAATACTGCCACTTCAATACTTTGTTCCTTTTTCTTCTCCTACCGATGTTCCGATATAGGACATTCTTAAGTGACAATGGGGAAACCAAAGCTCTTGAATCTTTTCTTGTCCACCCTCAAAAGCAATAGCACCCAACCTCAAATAGTATTCACACAGTAACAACACCATACCCCTTTCAATTAACACAACAAACGCTCACACCTCAAACAATCCTGATAAATGATCAGACCATCAGCCACTACTATCGACTAAACTATAGCACTATACTTGCAACTGACAGATGTAGCATTCTTTTCATGAATTATCGTAGTGGTCGACAATAGGTAGCCTCTACAAAAGTTCCAGCTGATGTGAGGCAGCATAACAGTTTGAGTTACATGGAAAAACTGGTTGAAAAGAAAAAATAAATGTAACGATAGGACCAATCAGAACATGTATATTAAATCAGCCGATATTTACTTGTCAAAAAATTGAAGCCATTATATAGTCTTGATTATACAGGATCCCAAGCATTATCAAACCCCAGAGTTTAGCCCAACTCTAACCATGTATAAGATCTAGGCAGGGAAATCAAACATCAGTACAAAGCCGTCACCTTCTTATCCAAATCAAGGGCTTTGGAGGCTAATCCTTCAAGCCACTGAATAATTCGAAGGCATAATTGTGATGTATGATCTGCTGCAACAAATTGGCAAGCCTCCAAATGTGACGTTGTCGGCAGCTGTTATAAAGCAGTGGAGTCAACAAGATAATATAACAGTATGTTCAAGGAAAATACCCAATTAACATTCCGAATTTGGTATAATTAAAAGGAAAAACTGATAAACAATGAAAGATGCATCACCAGAATTAGATTTTCAGGAATTTCTTCATTTCCTGCAAGAATATTAACTATATTATTATAAAATAAAAAGTTCAGATAATGCCAAACTTCAAAAGGGTACAGCTCAGAACGAACAAAAATATGAAGTAAACATAAAATGAAGGAGAATATTTCAGTAAACATAAAATAAAGAAGAAATTATTAAAATAAACATTATAATTCTTGAACACAAAAGAAAACAGCATATAAGTTGAAGAAACTGATTGTTTTG
Source organism: Codonopsis lanceolata (assembly GCA_013146195.2). NCBI lineage: Eukaryota > Viridiplantae > Streptophyta > Magnoliopsida > Asterales > Campanulaceae > Codonopsis > Codonopsis lanceolata. The sequence continues at coordinate 7,792,620 of CM028378.1, read as the reverse complement.
GGACAGAGATGATGACTTGGTGGCGGTGCTTTACCAACCAAGTAAGATTGTGCATCTTTTCTTCATTCTTATTTTTGCTTTTCTTTTTAGATGGTGGGGAGGGTGTTGACAGCTGGACATACAATGATACAAATTTTTCTCTCATTCAACAAAGTTGCCAATAAGTGTCAGCTCATTTGCCAACTGGCACGCGGTCAAAGCCCCAGACTCCTCCCACTGCTTGGGATCTTCGCATGTTCTATTCCATTCCACAATGAAAGTTCTTTGCATCATTCCCTCACAGCACCATTTTGCTATGGCACATCCAGGAGTATTTTTACTTATAACGTGGTCTTTACTGATTCACACCGGATTCCCGTCCCATGCTGCTAGTACTGCTTTCAACTACAGATCTCTCTCCATACATGGTGCAGCACTCCACCAATTCGCCTTATAGCGTAATCCTTTCACGGTTTAGATTGCTTCTCGCTTGCTGCTTTTTGCTTTGTTTCCTCTGGCAACTAAGATGTTTCACTTGGCCAGGCTCTCTCTTGCCTGCCCAGATATTCAGACGCAGTTTGAAAGTTCAACCTATTTGGAGACCTCCGGATCTCTGCTGATTATTAAGAAACATAAAGGTCATCGTGGTAGGTTCTGTAAAAATAATAAAAGTAAACGAAGGGTAAATTGTTTAGTGTTTGGTTTTATACTATAAAATCAGTAAGATCTTGGTCAGTTTTATACTCCCTCCGTTCCACCCAAAGAGTCCGCGTTTGAAAAGTCTAATTATTAAGGGATATACAACTAGCATTAAAGATGGTCCTAATTACAAATATGTTTGAGCATAACCAATATGTTAGTATTGAACGGTAAAGTTGAAATGCTATTGAGATGATAAACATAATTTTTTGAAAGTGAACTATTAAAGTGAAACATAACAGAATAGTATGGTGGACTCTTTGCCCAGAAGAGAAAGAGTATTAGTTTTCTTATACTTCTAGGAATCAGGGATAATTTGGTAATTTTGAGTTGTTTGCCAGAAAGAGTCGTTGCTTATTACTAGATGGTTCATTTTGTCTTTGATATGAATTGAGAAGGTTTCTCTTTAATTAGTGTCAAGAAAATAACAAAACTTCATTTGGGTTTAGGACTTGGAGAAACCTATATACACCCATGTTTGCTTCAATTCGAGATAGAGTGGCTGATGATAATAATTTCCCAGCAGCAACTATGCATTGCTTCGTTCGAATTGTGTGATTCTCAAGATGTTGCACCCGTACCTCAGCAGATCCTTAAGAGTTATAAATCATATAAACGTCAATTCTAGGTATGAAAGTTTATAGGTTATAGATCGATTGCCTTTCCCATATAGATACCACATGAGTGACCAAGAGGCAGCCTCGTCAAGCAGCATTCTAGCCTTCTGTCTCATCAATTTATCCTCCACAATCCTGTGTCTCTCACTGCTACCATACCTGTAGAAGTACAAAAATATAAGCCGTCAACCTATAAGGACGGTAATATTTCTTAAATTAAGCTTGTACGAACAACAAAGATGTTTTCTACGAGTTTTTCAGTATCAAGGCCAAAATGCAATCAGAACAAGGTGCACTTGCATGGAAATCAGATAATAAAAGCTGGAGACAAACGTTGCATGTCAAGCTTCTTTCCTATACAGAGTTTCAGGCCTTGTATGGGATAATACTCATAATAGAGGAGTTAAGATAAAGTGATTGCAGTTGTCAAAATATTGGTAGTGAAGTGCCAGGATGTTCCAAGAAAAAACCTTCAGGAAGACCGTAAAGTAAAACAGATCACCCATGAACTACTGTAAGATTTACATGTTGAAAAGAAAGTAACTAGTAAGAATGGAAGATTAATCTACCAATTTACCACATGTTCTTTTCTTAAGTGATGATTTGATTTCCCATGGAAGCGTTTGACTCTGGATTGCAGGTTATCTTTAATCAAAGCCTTAAAAGATACATTTTCTCAGCTAGATAATATATTTGCATACTGTGATTTTATGCAAGCTGTCTGATCAGATATTTTATCTAGTGTTGGTTGTTATTTAGTTGGTCTGGTGTGTTGTTAGTTTTTTTTTTTTTTTTGGTTTTCATTTACCTTGGTCCCAGGTTTATTATTGTTGGTAAACCTTGGGTTTGGTTAGTGTTAGATGGCTAGCCGTTGAATCGAGTTCGAGGCATCTATGGTAAGTAAGTTTTGATCTGTTGTAAAATTTACTGGCATTAATGATATGTCCATCCGTTTACCCAAAAAAAATTCTAACAGAAAGATACTTTCTTTTTTCTTTAATCAGATCTAATAGAAAGTTACTGGAATATGTGAACAACTGCCACAATAAATTCAGTCAGAACACAAGCTAGAACGTAAGCTATTCTTTGTGAAATGAATTTCTCAAGACAATAACAGCATCAATGAACGAATGAAGAGAATATTCCATAGTTTGAGACCCTGATGTCAATGTCACAATGAATAGTTTAGAATTTTATCATATTTCATATATTTAAAAACAATAATTAAAATATGATAAGAGTATAGACACAAGAAACTCCCTCCCTCCCTCCCTCTCTCTAGCGAGAGAAAGACAGCTAATTATGAAGGAAACACTTTCAAGCACATAGTTTATGTACCTACTACTTGAATATAATGTAAGTTATCACGTAGCACTAAGTTTCAGCTAAAGAACCACCGTGACCAATATTCAGCGTTGGATGGACAGAGCCTTTTTTTGTTTTCTGTGTATTTAGTCAAAACAAGAAAAATTTAAACCAAGATATAACTTATTTTAGGTTGTATGTGACACACCTAATTGACTCGGAAACATCTCGGCAAGCTGTCTCAAGCCTCAATATCAAATCAGGAATGGACATCAAATCTGCAAGACGCACACTGCAAATAGTCAGGTACATAACTGAATTGAACTAACTGTTGTTTCATGGAAAGAATACTTTTCACAATAGCATATAATTCTAAAGTGTGCAGGAAACCAGATTAAAAATGTACTTGACTATTTTCGGTGCCCTACCCTCCACATACTGTCAGCACCAGACATCAAACCAGGTATGTTGAATCAACTCTCCTTCTCAATTCTCAATTCTCATCAAAAAGAAATGAAAAAAGACTCAAGAGTTGACATTCAAATATCTCGAAACACGGGTAGAGATGCTCCATATCTCCTAGTGACTCAATTCAACAAACTTTAAATGATTAAAGAGGTCCAGTTCACATCTTACAACCAACATTGTTGCTGTTATAAAAGTATAACCGTACTCGTCCACAAGAGAGTTGGCTCAGCTCCACATACTGTCAGTTGGTTTTACTACAGGTCCGCTTGCACTAAGATCACAAATTTGACACCATTGAAATTCTGAAAATTAGTAAACCATTTTGACCTTTATATTGTCTATACTTTACAAGTTCAAATGCCCTCAGTCCAACTGTTATTATTTCTCTACACAAAATTATCCACTATTTTGTTTTTTCACAATTAGGATACGATTGGGTTTTATTGGAACATCACATCCAAAATTCATCAGGCCATGCAATTCACTGTCCAACACTGCTATAGAGAAGCTAACATGGTGGCTGAAAAGCTTGCTAACTTTGGCTGTAATCTTGCCTCCGATTCTGAATTCTCGGGCGTTCCCACTTTCACTTTCCAACTTTTTTTTTTCTTTTTTTTAACTAATCAAAAAAAAAAGTTTGTATTTCTTTTTTTCATATTAACAAAATTGCGCAAGGTACCGTCCCTGTTTCCTTCAAAAAAAAATGTTGAAGAGAATCATACGTGTTTTTTCAAGCAAAGAATCATACATGTTTTTTGCGCAGGGTACATATTGGATATTAGCCCCTTAAAAAACAAATCGAGCAAAGAATGCTCAAAAGGAAGGCACCACAAGGTTCCTTCTAGCATGTATACAATGAAAATTTATGAGACGTAAGTGGATCGCACAAGTGTGCATTTAGAAAACACAATATTATGGATCCATTTTAAGTCATGGTAGTTAAACCTCTTCCTTAGAACATTTTATATATTTTTTTTGATAAGTAATTAGAACATTTTATATGCCCCATTTATTATAATTATCAACAAACATAAAAGATTTAAACCCAAAAAAAAACTTTGATAAGAAGAATAAACAAGCACCTTGAAGAGCAGAATCAAGTAACGAGGCAAATAAACTAAAGGTAGTGTCTGCACAATCCACTGCTTCATCATCCTGCTTCAAAGCTTTAAGGGAATGAATTCCAGCTCGACAAACTGAATCAGCACCAACATCAACCTCAGATATATCCCGACTGTCAATCGATGATCTCCTCTTCGAAGCAGAATGTGTCTTTGCAGGTGTTCCTTCCGAGTGATCAGCATCAAAACTCGCAACCTCTTCTTTAATATTTTCAAGAAAGAGAGCAGCATTACTGAACCTTGAAGCTGATCTTTCTTGGTGCGGTGATATGCTTGAACCAGAAATCCTTTTCCTGAACACAGTGTGTGTCAACTAGTGATACGCGCCTTTTCAATTAGACAGCAATTCCAACTAGCAATATAATTGATGCTTAAAAGTGGAAATGAGAGCAATTCAAAGTCATGGTCACCAAATTTATGAAAGCAATTCAAAGTCATAGTCACCAAATTTAAATTAAAAGACGAAAAGTTTATAATTAACTCTTTTAGGAAATTAAATATTTTCCCTTTCAACAGTTCAACCCTAATTCTTATGAAGGTTTTCTAAAAACACTTTTACAATTGAATTTTACACTTTCCCATCCATACTGTAAACCCCTGCTAGTACGAATACCCCAAACATTACCTGTCAAATGAATTATGTTCGCCAATAGTTCACCAAATTTAGCGTTTGTGCAAGTAAAATAAAGTAAATTTGAAGCTGAAACTTGACAAAGTACCCGTAGCGACGAAACTTCTGTCTGATACTGAGATCTTCGGGATCGAAATAGCTCGGAGAAGTATCCATATCTATGTCCATTTCGCCGAAATATGCAGCAGAGTTGATCTGGTGAGAAGCGCCTGAGATTGAAAGTTTTGAGTTGCGAGGGTTTAGATGGACGGACGCTAGAACCCTACCGCGGGAAGAAGGTTTCGAACGTTGGGACCCGTATCACGTTTATTTAGGTGGTGTGGTCTCGGGTATAAACCTCGCCAGCGGCTTATCAAGCTTGATGATAGCCACGCCCTTGAACTTGGGAAGTCTTGATCCAATTCCAGGGATACTAAAGGATGATTAACAGCCGGGCCTAATCGTCTAAATGCTCCCAAGTCCCGATTCCTTTAAAAAAATAAAAATCTATATTATAAAAGAACTCAGGATCTAACTGACAGCCCTGATCGAATAATGATAAACACAACTGATAATTCAGATTTTATGTAAGTATGTGAGTTACAAATGAACCTCTTAATTATGATTATGTTTGAATTACCCCTCTACAATTACATATACAACTTTCATTTGTGGGTTTTATTTGAATTACCCCGCCAGTTATGGACTTTGTTTATCCCGACTATTCATTGAACTGATCTCATATCGACACCGTGCATATGACACAGGCACGCATACTAGTAAAAATAAAAAGGAATCATTGGTTTTTTGGTCGGTTTATAAATAAAAAATTCAATCTTTGTTTTCGCAAGTTAGAGAGTTATCTTTATTGTTTAACTCTTAATCTAAATTCTATTTTTAATTGGTCGAGTTACGGTCACCGGTGATATATGGGGGAGGCAAGAAAGGGGCCACCAAGTGCCCTTAATTTTTTGGGGTCCCAAATTTATATATACCCTCTACGTATATGGTATTTATTAATTTTATGTCTCACTATAACTATCTATTAGCATTGAAACCTAATTAGGAAAACTATAATTTACCCAACCGACGTTTTGAAAGTCGAATTCATTGTCTTTTCGTGTCTCTTACGCATCACAGTCTTTGGTCTTCACGATTTCACCAAAGATTATCACTTCTTCGGTGCTTCTTGTTCCTCAATCCATAATTCCTTTCATTATTCTCTTGTCTTTCTTAGTTTATAATCTCATTCAGTCATTTTTCTAATGTTTCTAAAAATTTTAGATTGTTTACCTAATGTTTGTATTGCATATAAAATTTTGTTTACTATGCTGATTACTGTAGCATCAGCAAAATAAGTTTTTCGAAACTAAAATTATTAAAATCTTACTTGCATTCAAATATGTCCCAAGAAATATTAAATTGATTAGCGATTTTATTTTTATGTATTGAAAATTAGACGTTGGAAAAACTTAATTTAGATGACCTTATCGATGATTTTGTATCTCAAAACGCTAGAAGATTAAAAAAAAACATGAACTATTTGATACATATTTTTTCTTGTGCATTTGTAGTTGTTGCATTTCTTAAATACTTTGGATTTGAATGATGAAAGGTAACAAAATAAATGATTCATGTATAATTTTTAATCTTTTATGTATGTAAGGGCCTTATATTTATTTTTTGTCATGGGCCCTCAAAAGTTCAGGGTCAGTCGAGTCACTCTCACATGAGTACTTTTGGAAAATACAACTATCATAAGCATTACTTCATCCGACCTAAAATTATTTTCACGTTTGACCCGACAGACATATTTAGAAAAAATAATAACTTGATTATTAAAATTAGAATAATGTGTAAATTTTCTTTGAAGCACATGCAGTGGTAGACCTACATGGTGTACATGAATGTCCATGTACACCACTCAAAGCCAACAAAAAAGGAGTAATTTTCTTATTTTTAACCAATTGGACCCCTCCCAATTTTCCCCCATCTACCAATGCTTGGTACTCTTTCACTTCCAGGTTTCTATCTTTCTCAATTTACACTCTATTTATCTGAAATTAGGTTTTTGAATTTGAGGTTTTTATGGTTAAAATGTAAAATTGTTGATTTTATTAATTGATTGATAATTTTATATAGGAAAACAAGCTTTGTTGCCTTTGAAACTTTAGTTGATGTTATATTGGAGAATTTGGAGCAAGTTGAAGGTAAAATTAAAAAATTGATTGTTGAAATTATTTGTTGTTTTGTTGGGTTTCTTGATTTTTTTTTAGCTTATAAATGAAATTAGGAGGTTTTGTCTTTAAAAAAATTAGTTTAACTTTTTGTTACTCTATCCCATTTAATTGTATGCGATTTATTGATTTAGGGAATTTACTTGTGACTTGAGTGTGATGTTTTAAATATAATAAATTACTCTAAATTTAATGTTTTTCGTCTATTCGACAGGGTTAGTGGTTTTGACTTTTGAAGGAATATGGAGAAAGTTTTTAAAAAAAAATTGTCGTAATTTTTTTAATGATTCTTTTGTATGTTATATTGAAAAAGACTTGTTAATAAATGTTAGTGATAGTGATATAATTACGCATTTTCAACGTATGAAAACACAAAAAAACAATTATAATTTCTAATTTTTTTGTATGTAATAGTTAAAATTTTGGACACTGCTTAACCCAATTTCTGGATCCGCCATTAAACACATGTGCATGTGGCCTATAATTAAAGTATGAATAGAAAGTATGCGTAAAATGATAAAAATATTATCCAAAAAATGAAACTTTCAAATAATATAATATTTTTGTAACAAAAAAAAAGGAAGACAATAATTTTGGAGGGAAAGGAGTTTTGTTTTTTTACCTCCAACTATCATAATGTCGATTATCTTTTCTTAATTTATGCAGGTGGTTAAACATGACAATCTTTGTACTTTTGTTTGTCATTTTGTCTCTTCATATTGTTTCTGATAATTTATTGTCAATAACGAAAATGTCCTTATTTGTTGTATTCATTTTCAATAGATTTAATTAATTTTTTGGTCTCTCGACTTTATAAAAATCACTTATTTGGTCCATATACTAAAAAATTAATTCATTTGGTCCTACATATTGGCGTTTAACATCAAATTTCCCCTCATCCCGTTAACGTTAAACTTTTCGTCAAATTATTTTTCAAAATGCCTAAATTTCCTTGCATGAGTTTGCAACAAAGTAAACACACATTCAGCATCATAAATTTCAAATAGCAAAAGAATTGAGAAATTCAAATTGAGGAAACTGACTATGTGTGTGTGTGTGTGTGATAGAGAGAGAGAGAAATTCAGACATTTGATCTTCATCTTCAAAATCTTCAGCAAAAGGAAGATTTTCTTCTGCTTTGTATAGAAGGAGTAATCTCATGTTTACCCGGTTGCCTTGATTTCCCAACCGCCATGATTGATACTTTTAACATTGCAATCTGAAAACCAATTACAAATTTCACACTAGAAATAAGAAATAGTGAACTCTTCATGGGTGCATTACCCATAACTTTCTATTCAAAATAGCCATTAACAGATCAAGATTCCATCTCTGTTTGGGGCCAATATCATTTCCATCTCCGGCCATCAATAGATCCAGATTCCAACCATGTCTCACCAATTTTCGGTTTCACCATCACCGGTCGCCTCTCGTCTCTAACCAAGTCTCCTTTCGTTCGCCATCATCACCATCTTCAGTCGCCGCCCCAACTCTGATGAAGACTTGTGTAAAAGTCTTTCCTTATACCTACAAATGTGAGACATAGAGTTTAGATGATGAAGGCTAGAGTGTCAGCTTGGAAGTGAGAATGAGAGGGGAGAGATGGGACTTGCGTTGGGACTGGATGGTAAGGCTAGGCCAGTGGGTATGGTTAGAGTCATAGAAAATGAGGACGTCGGATGCTGGGGGTGAATGTTGTTGGTAGGCCAGAGTTTGAAGATGGTGGGGGCAGAAGGGGAAAGTGGAAAAGATGACTGGTGTTGGGCTTCCTGTAAAACCTCAATATTTTGTCTATTTTACTTTTCTTAAAAATAAATGAATTTGTTAACACTCTTGACATATTTGACCAAATAATATATTTTGTTGACTTTTTAAAATCCATACTACTTTAAATAACAAATATAATAATACTTTATCATATTTGACAAATTAAAATTGGGTTAGTTCTACTCTAAAAATAATATTTTTTAAAAGCAAATAAGCAAGCTAGTCTAATGTTCATATTTGTCGAGGAGAAATCTTCAAGGAATCATAAGTTTCTGGGGATTTAATCGAGATATTCCTCGATCTCTTGTAGGATGTCTTCTCCCCTTCAACTTTTTGACGATAACTCTGACCACGAGCAAGAAGCTTATGATTACGACCATGGTGCCCAAAGAAATCATGCACCGACAGATTTTGAGCAAACTGGATCTGAAGGATGTGCTCCAGAGGGAAGGAATATCCAAGAGGCGAGCAGCCGAATTCCTACCGAGAGAGTGGTGAATGACGTGACCACCGATCAGGATGAGGTGGATGAGACGAGCTCGAGTGGGATCCCAAGCGATGAGGAGTTGGTCGATCGACCTTGAGCAGGAAGGAGACACCTAACGAAGATTACTATAATTTGAGCTCGCTTGCTCACTGGAAGTCAATTGACTCGGTTGTAGAGGTTAGGAACTGGTTCAGCTCGATTGAGATTTCCGAGAAGGATTATCGAGGAGTTCCGTATGAGTCCGAAATGACTCCCGTTCAGATGAGAAGCAAAACGAAGATGATAGTTTTCTTATATGACTTTTTCCGCGTCTGGATGCATTTCCCGTTAGACCCTTTTATTATCGAGTTCTTGAGGGAGACAAACGTTGTTCCATGTGACCTCCAACTCACAACGATGTTAATCTTAATTGCTTTCAGCGCGACCTGTCGGCTGGTCGGATTTGAACCAGAGATGACCATACTCCGTAAGCTCTTCCAATTCACCAAGGACAATAGATCGGGCAAGATTACTGGTCGTTCAAAAGTTGGGGCGTTGAAGTTGTTTACTGAGTTTCCCCACAAGGTTGACAAGTGGGATACGAGATTATCGTTGTGGAATCCCGGGTTAGGTGGCCATTTGCCCCAACCCCTTTCGAAATGAAACCTCCAACCTATGATCGACATGCCACCTTCACCGGAGAGGATAGGTGTATGACGATGTTGAGAGACGCGCTGGGGGTGACCGAGCAGGGTCAACAATGGCTGATTGATTGGAAATCAATCGTGCAAGATGCAAAAGTCTTGCATCTGACCGGGATGTATCCTGCTGCCTTTGAGGGTGTAGAGCTCTTGATCGCTGTAACACCCGAGCCTGCCCATCCTTTTTGGGGGACGTGGAGGCACATGTGTTTGGCTCGTGACCAGGATTTGGGCCGAGCTCATCAATATCAATTCTACAATCCAATCCTACACCCAATTACTCAAATATCAAGGCGGGTCCCATTACAAAACTTACCAAGGAAGGAAGACTTTTATTTCAACTGTACTTCCATTTCATTGGTGGTCAACACTAACGATGCTCCCTCCTATTCATGTAACGATGACTCTGTCTTTACCCACACTAAGCAGCTCTCCAACTTTGGTTTCGATGTCTTCATGTTTGATGCGTAGGAAAATTCATAAGAATTGAATCAAAATACTTACAAATTACTATATCATCCTCGTCAAAATTAAACCCAGTAAACCCAAAATCAAACCAATCAACCAATAACCAAGCAATTTTTAAACCCTTTATTCTTCGTTCCCAACCCCATCCCCTACTATTTCATCATGGCTGCCACCACCGGTCCACCACTGTCATTGCCGACAAAAAAATGAAGTAATTGTTTATTAAAAATATTATGGGTTTGTTTCAGATCTAGGTCTAATAAATTCGAGCTTCTTCTTCCCCCGACCGAAGCAAAAAAAATGAAAGAGGAAGAAAGAGGTGAGGAGAGCGGAGAGAGAGAGAGAGAATGGGGGAAATCGAAAAAAAAATTTAAAAATAGGGTATGCCATGGGAGCACGTGCTTCTTTTTTCGACTAAAGCAAAAAAATGAGAGGAAGAGGTAGGTGAGGAGTGCGAGAGAGAGAGAGAGAGAGAAAGAGGGTAGGGAATCAAAGAAAAGGAAAAAGAAAATAATGGTTGCCATCATTGTGTGCGAGATAAGAGAATTGCCATGTTGGAGCTCATGCCTTAAACCTCAAATTAATTAGTTTACTTGGCAAATTTTGCAAAGTCCAAAATTAATCCCTGTACTTTTTTGTGCAGATAATATGACTACTTTACCCCTAATCAATGTCACGTGAGACGCACTTGCGTTGACTTAATGGAAAAAAATAACAAAATTGAACGGAATGACCAATTGCGTCAAAGCTTTTCGTACAAGGATCAATAAGGTTTGTTTTTTTTTTACAAGGACGAAGTTAAAAAAATGGTAAAGTATAAGGACGATTTGTGTAATTCGCCCATGTTTAATTAGCTTACCCAAATTATGTTTTTAATTATTTTTACAAAAAATGATAATTTCCAGTCCCATATGTATATCCTCATTCTTTCAGCCATGTATTTGATTCAATTGCCAATGATAAGTTTGAGGCCGTCAATTGTAGTCTAATGTCTTCGATTCTGTAGCAAGATTTTGGAAGTTGATTGATAGGAATGGAAGGTACATATAGAATCCTCTCGCCGTCACTGTGAATATTGAAAAGATTTAATTAATTTTTTGGTCCCTCGACTTTACATAAATCATTTATTTGGTCATTGTATTAAAAAATTAATTCGTTTGGTCTTACATGTTGACGTTTACCATCAGACTTTCCCTCACCCCGTTACCGTTAATATTTCCGTCTAATTTTGTTAAAAATGTCCAAACTACCCTTATATGCATTAAATTATCGTGCACACTTATCTCCTTCTCGCTTGTGTCTTCCCTTATTCACAGCCAACCTTCGTCTTTCATCTCCATCTCCTCCATTTTTGTTTGAATAAGTGTCACGCCTCAAAAACCACCTCGAGGCGTGAACCAGCTCACACACATCACAACTGAAAAGAACCCAAATCAAAAGCACGTAACTCGCAGTGGAAAAAATAAATAAACAACAATTTCTCAAAAAATACCAATATTTTATACAAACATATTTTTAATACAATTTATGATAAACCCAAATAGAATAAATAAATATTTTTTACGAAAACCGAGTGCCCCGATAAACCTCGAGCACACAGTTGCTATCCAAACCCCGATCAAATCTCAACTGCACAACCAAAAACTGTAGGGGTGAGCTTGTGAGCCCAGTAAGAAAGGGGGTACACAGTACCACATAATAGAACAATACATATTATTCAAATACCAAAGTCCATAAATATAAAAATATGGACCAAGGATTATTAACCGAAAGAATGATACCGAATGTTATTCAAATAATAACCGATCACAAGTTACAATTCAGTATACCAATCAGCTTAGGCCATAGTAAGATTACTAAACGAGCACAACACACACGGGCACTCAATCACACGAGTCCCAATAACAGTATCTTGAATGTTCATGGTCGTTCTACTGATGAATATCACTAAACCATTCCAAATAATCAATCTATGACCAGATAGTTTTAAATAACAGTTTCTCAAGAAAACAACTTGATTGTTAACATATAATTATTTCGAAGTCAAATCAATATCAAAGGTTTAGTGATAACAATAAACACGTTTCAATAACAAGAGTACGAATCAAATAGGAATATTATAGGACAATCACGTGATTAAACTGACACAAAATTATTACTGCATAGTTTCCCTTACCTCAAAAGAAGATAATATCTGCCGATACAACCATGATACAAGCCTTCCATAATAATCATTGAGTCAAACCTGCAAATAATAGGGAGACATATTAATCGATCATAGCTTAAAACTACGAAACCCACACACATGCACAGTCTCCCTCTTTTCTTTCAGTTCTCTTTGAACTCGCATTGCAGTAAAGGAAAATGAAAGGATTGCTTAAATAAGAGTGGGTCACAAAGTGGAAGCATGAGGTGGAAATAACAATTCTCTCTCTCCCACTCGACAGCATGCATGGAAAACAATACTCCCTCCGTCCCTAAATTATCGTCCTCCTTTCCTTTTTCGTCCATCCCAAAATAATTATCCAGTTTGAAACTTATATTTTTAGAACATCACTTTTACCACTTTGCCCTTACTTTTTCACCCTACTTTAATTATGAGCCACATACACATGGGCTTTAAAGGAAACTACACATTAAACCAATATAAATAATCAAGTCAATTTTTTTAATATGTGCGTCGGGTCAACTAGGACGATAATTTTAGGACGGATGGAGTAGAATTCTATCAGAGAAATATAGATATCTGATGTTACACAAATTTGGTCTTGGGTCGTTCCTTGCGGTTTGTAGGATATCTGGGCTTATGTGAAAGTATGATCTTGTAGAAACCTGTCAAAAGAAGAACACCTTGGAAGGAATGCAAGGCAGAGCCTCGCGAAACCCCTCAGATATGAGAGTATGTATTAAGCTTGTTGAAAGCAAAATAACAAAGTTTTGGTGTGTAAAGAGAGCGTACCTTTCAAATTAAACATTGTGAGGTATATATAGCCATTTTAAGAGTGAAATCCAAGCTGAGTTATTATTATGGAGGGGATTTAGGCCTTTATGACCATAAATGCGGGTTGACCGCGTAACTGACGAGGTCACGACTTAAATCTCGGGCTCCAGAGTTATCTGACAGTTAAGCCTTGGAATGGGTTTCTGGCTTATTCGAGCAGCCTTGCTCCCTGCTCGATCAGATTGGTGGGAGGATTCCTGCTTAGTAGATATGTAGGATGTTATCCACGGGTTATCCTGCTCTGGTAACCCTTTTTCTGGTCCCTGACATCCACGTGCTTATCACGTGGATGCACATGTGCTTGGCTCGTGACCAGGATTTGGGCCGAGCTCATCAGTGGCCCCCTGCTCCTTATTCGTCGAGTATTTATGCTCGGTGTAAGGAACATGCTTGAAATTTTGTTATGGCTTGAATTGGGGAGCAGAACACTTGTTTGTTTTGGTTGTGGTAGAAGTGAGGGGAGTTGTTTTGTTGGTGACAACTGGTGTACTCGAAACGACGGTTGTGGGAAGCTAGACGGTTCCTCTATGATGACGGCGACTGAGTGCAGTCATGATGGGTTGCGTGTTTTCGAGGTGTGCATTAATGACGGGCTTGATTGGATGTATTGCAGCCGCCATGGTTTGAATTTCGGAAGGCCTTGGGCGCGTGATTTGGGCGCCTTTTCCCCCTATTTTTGTCTATAAAAGGGGAAAACCTAAACCCTTCGTGCTTTTTACTGCCTTCCTTCCTTCAAACTTCCCACATCTCTCTCTGGTTTCCTTGATTTCTCCGGCGGCGAATCTTCAGGTAAGCAAAAACTTCCTCTTTATTGGCAATTCAGGATCAAGTTCAAATTTCTCCCTCCGGCAAATTAATCCCCGTTCAGCACACAAGTAGGTGTCTCTTTTGCTTAAGTTTTCTTTTTCTACACTTATACGAAATTCATTCTTTTTCTGGGCTTTTTCTGTATGTTCTTCACGTTCGTTCTTTCTGGGTAGACTCTTAGGGTTTTGCCTATAGATCTGGGTAGTTTATTGGCCGGTTGGAAGCTTCTGAGTCGTGATAATAACCTCACTATCATCACAAGTTGAATCAACAGATAGCATATCAATGTTAAGATCCAACATCTCAATCGATATATATGTAAAAACGAATTGGGTGTTTATAAATGTGTATGGTTTAGCTCTGAAAGTTGAATTAATCAACCCAGTTTAGTTATTTTTTTGCAGAGCATTTGAAGGTAGCTTCAATGGTGAGAATGGGTTTTTGTGTGTGTGAAATAGAGGGACACAAAAATTTAAGAGGGGGTGGAGGGTGTTGTTATCTAAAAGCTACTACTCGTTCGTTCCAAAATTATCGTCCGAGTTGACTTGGCGTACAATTTAAGAAAACACATTTGATTGGATTATTAATAGGACGAATTACAAGCTGGTACATCTTTTAAAACATGTTTTCAAATGAATCAAACTATTTTTAGACATATCTTTTAGGTACAATTTTGGGACGAAAGTACGTCACTGCCCTTAATAAAGACACATCTCTCCTTCGTCACTTCTACGAGTTCTCGAGTCAAATCACAGAGGAACCCTCTGTAATCGAAGAAAGTCCCTACGCCTTTCTTCAGGAGATTCTTCCCAGTCTTTCTATTACATGTTTTTATGCTTAAAAGTGTGGTTCGAGGTGATAGCCACTTTGTAAAACGAATAATTATCCAAAGACCAGTAAATAACAGATGAGTTGAAAACCATATCATACAATTATTTCCTCCCCCTCTACCCAAACTTGATGGAGGATGAAGATCCCATACCCATATATTCCCAGAAACTTCATCAGATGCTTGTTGAGTACAATATTATACAACAATAATGATTTTTTAGAATTACTGTCTATAAACTACCACCTCTTATGTATTGTAATCCATTAAATTACTGCAAATTTTTTTGTGCAATTATTGTTTCCTTAATGGAAAATTTTAAAAAAATGTTGTTTACAAAACACTAAACTTTGTTGAATCTGCATCTGATTCTTATGTAGGAGTTCCCCTTTATTTTATATCCTAATACCAATTGGACCAAAAGAGTGGGCTTTATGTTAGTCTCAAGCCATGCTTACTATTATCTTATGGGAAAGGACATGTGCTATCACTTGTGATGACAGTGTAATTTAACAGTTCTGATGCATGTGTTAACAGTTCCGAGACATCAACATTTTTTGATTTTTTTTTTGTTTTGAAAAAATTGTTAACAATTCTGATGTTTGTCCTTGGCGTCAGCATTTTTAGATTTTTGCTGGTCTTGAAAAAATTGTATTAACACTTCTGATGTCTAACATTAACAGCAACATTATTAGATTTTTTTGTCTTGAAAAAACTGTTAACAGTTCTGATGCCTAGCATTGACATCAACATTTTTGAATTTTTTTTGTCTTGAAAAAACTGTTAACAGTTCTGATGTCTAGCATTGACATCACCATTTTTTGATTTTTTTGTCTTGAAAAAACTGTTAACAGTTCTAATGCCTAGCATTGACATCGGCATTTTTGAAATTGTTTTTTGTCTTGACAGTCCGGATGAGATTTGTCTTCATTAATGATATTTTTGTCATTTGGCAACCAATTTGTTATTATATGAAATGACAAAAAAAAAATGAATGACCTAGATGAAAACATATTTCTAAAAAAGGAAAGTTTCAAACAAGACAATAATTTTGGAACATACAAAAAATGAAAGTAAGACAATAATTTTGGGACGGAGGTCGTATGATTTAGCTAGTTTTAAATAACAATAACATAAGTTTATTAATTATCTAAAATGGTCCTTAAACTCTATAATGTGAACTATCAATTATACCCTAAGACAATATCATGTGAGACACACGTGCGTTGACCTAACGAAAAAAAAAGTAACGAACTTGGACAAAGGATCAATTGCGTCACAAGCTTTAGTAAATGGACGATTTTAGGATTTTGGGACGAATTTGAAAAATGTGTAAAGTACGTGGACTATTTGGGTAATTCTCCCAATAAACAATACTAATATCATTATGAAAACACCAATTGAATCATGTCATTTAATTTTATTTGAAGGAAAAAAATTTGTTTATATGATTGGGTTTTGAACATCAATTTAATGGATTGCAACTGGTTTAAGGGAATTTGTATTTAGTAAGAGTTGAATATGAGATATTTCGTTAAATGAATCACTCTATACAAAAACTCATGCATGATCGGGCTCTTAAACATCTTCATATCACCCATACCATTATAACGTGCCACCATGTGTACCAAATTTTAAAGATTGATTTAGACTTTCAATTGGAAAATAATGCGTACAAATTCTCAAAACTCTTTGATTCATGACCTAGGTCCTCTTTCAAGATATTGTAAATTTGGAGTCTTGTTAGGGTTTTGTTGTGAGGTGGCGAAGCAAAGTAGACGATATTGAAGCCACAACGAAATCAGTCTTTTTTGCAATTGGTATTTTAACCACTGAATCAACAATTAGTAAGGCACTCGCTATATATATACACGACATGGTCGACCCAATGGTGAAGTTAGGTAAACCAGGGCTGTAGGCCTTAGTAAATAGGAGGCCTCAATATTTT
Organism: Codonopsis lanceolata; assembly: GCA_013146195.2. NCBI lineage: Eukaryota > Viridiplantae > Streptophyta > Magnoliopsida > Asterales > Campanulaceae > Codonopsis > Codonopsis lanceolata. The sequence continues at coordinate 7,775,597 of CM028378.1, read as the reverse complement.
TTTTTACTATTAGTACTAGGTGACTCTTAGATTTCCTAAACTAAATAAGAGTTATTTTTTATTTAATGCAATAATTAGTGATTAACTGATTAGTATTTAGTGATTAGTGATTTAATGAGTCAGTGACTTACCAATTACCGATTGATTAGTCTCTTACAAGTTATCTCCCTCGTCTCTGACTCTTCGTGTCCATCCGTGACTCTTCTAGTCCTCCGTCTCTTACTCAGTTACTCTTCCTTCGTCTCTTACCCAGTTTCTAGCACTAGAAGTGATTGCAAACCATGCTAAGGCAACCACACCATCTTCATAAATCATATACAATCTTCTTTCATTCTTCGGATCTTCCCATCCTGAAGTGGAGGATCGAGACTCATCGAATAAACGAAGAGGGCCTTGTCAGGTCGCGACCGATCCCCGACCAGGTTTCTTTGTTCTAACTTTTTTTTTCTTTAGTCTTGTGCCTTGATTTGAATCATTTGATTTATAGTCATTTAATTTAATTTTGTCAAAATACATTCTTTTTTATTTTATTTTAACTTATAAGTTATAGAAATGTTAATTAGAAAATTTGAATCTGATTATTCGAAACTAAAGAAAAAGAAAAAAAAATAGAAGCTTTAATCGAATCACAAAAAAGGGGCCATTGAGAAATTGATTTGCACAGTCTCATTCTATAGTTAATTTTAGGCCTCCAAAACGGTTGGGCCGACCATGTCCCCTTATGCCATAGGAGAGTTGTACTAAAACAATATTTTTTGCAGTTTCATGTAATTTTTCCCACCCTATCCCCTTATACGTGACATTCAAATGCACATCTTTTACGTTTTATTTTCTATAATATAATAAATTTTAATGCACATATTTCAACGGCCTTTGAAAAAAATAGAGGTATCAATATTTGATATAAGAACTTAAATTATTTTATTGTTTTACTTATTTTAGAATAAGTTGTGAAATGCAATTCATAAATGTAAATTCATGTGCATCTCACATAGGTATCACTCCCTCCGCTCTTAAATAAACATTATGTTTGGCTGTGCATACAGATTAAAAAGACTAATTGTCTACATTATAAATATTAGTATAAAATATACTCCTAGTTTTTTTAAACCCCTTGTATATATGACCATGTTTAAAGTGAAGAGAAAAAGTAGGGGTTAAATTTTAAAAATGTTTTACTAAAAGGAAAAATTTAGAAACATGACTATTTTTGGAACGAGAAAAAAGAAAAAAAATATGATAATTATTCAGGAACAGACGAGTAATATATAAGAATATAATATTATTTAACATTTTGTTTTACTGTGAATGAAAATTATATTCTGATTCAAATAACTATTAACTAAAAAGACAAGTCTTAATTCTAATACGGTCACCAAATAAGAATTGGGGCGGGATGGCACTATCCACGCAGACAAACAGACCCAAAACTACCCCCAGCTATAAGTACTTCTGGCGAAGATTACGACTTATCCACAATGGCGGTGCTGATACGTTGCTCCTGTGTCGTCTCCCGCCCAAGTTGCCGCGGATTCTCCCGGCGAACTGACCAAGTCTCCGACTATACTCATGTATCCGGTCAGTGAGTTTTTCTATGTAGGTTTATGGTGACAACTCTGTTACCATTTTTCAATTTAATTTAGCTTAATTTGTTTAATTTGTTTCAATGGGAGATATAAACTTGACTTTCTAATTTTGTCTTCTTTGATCTCATTCTGTGCATTGATTAATCCTTACATAATGTATCTTGCAATTAACTCGGCTTACAATTTCTCTAGATTGCGCTTCTTTCGGTCAGAATTTCAGCACATTACTTTAGTGCTCGTTTAGGCAAGAATTCCACTGTCATTCTAGTCCAAATTTCATACTTGGATGGTTAAAATAGCATGGAAAATTGGAAATTAACAGCAATTTTTACTGTACCATATGAGTAGTTAGTGTACTATCAGGGAAGATAGCTACATTGATAGAAATCAAGATGGGAATTCGTTAAAACTACACTTCTGTTTAGCAAATTGCAGTTAGGTTAATAAAGGGCCTTCAGGCTTGCCTTGTTATGTCACGATAGATGGACCTTTTAGCTGTGTTTAATTTTCTTGATGTGATATTAGAACTCATGAATTGAGTTTCGCATATGATTTTCACTTCTTTTTAGTGGTTGATTCTGCATTGCCTGGATTCTTGGTGGCAATCTTGCATGATTAATGCTTAACAAACTTTGTTCATTCACATTTTGCGTTCTAACTCAGTTGTCATTTTATTTCTTATTACGTTGAACTTTTTTGGTTTTATAAAATCAGGAAAGCTGGCTTCTCTCCCCGTGGATGTTGGTAAATTTTCATCATTTCTTAGAGATCCTAGCAATCCTTTCGGAACTCGCGGAGCATTCCTTGGCAAGTGGCATGTGCATGTAAAGCCAGATTATACTAGCTTGTCTCGCCCATCACAAATCTCTGATGTTGGTCATATGCAAAAAGACCAAGAAACCATTAATGAATGCCTAGGTGTGCATCAGGTATGACGGTGAGTCATCCCATATCAGTTCCCGACATTTCTCATACCGATGTTGCATAGTACACAATATGTGGGACTCTTTCAAAAACTAACCCCTAACAAAACTCTACTCTCTCAATGTAAATGTAACTTTTGCCTATTTGCTAACCATATGTACACGTGAACACTGAATTGGATTTGTCATGATGTTTTCTAATTCCAAGCTCATCATTTATGGCAGACGAAGGGGCTTGTAAGATCCTTGTCTATGGGACTTCTTTTCACAAATGCATTGTTGTTAGCTACTCCTTTAATATCCCTGGCAGAGACCTGTGAAGCCACTCAATCCGTTTTCGACATGAATATGCCTCTGCTTCTATTTGTAGCGCTTGTAGGGGCCACTGTTGGAGGTAATGTACCTTAAATTTCATGGTAATCCTCAATTTTGTTCCTCATTCATTGGCTGATGTGGAACAATCCATTTCTTGCAACAAAGGACTGCTTGCACGACAGCGGAAAGGAGAATTGCAGCGTCTGAATGAGCAGCTGCGACAGATCAATGCGGCTCTAAAGAGGCAAGCTAAGATTGAGTCTTATGCTCCGACTTTAAGCTATGCTCCTGTTGGTGCTAGGATAGCAGAGAATGAAGTTATTGTTGACCCAAAGAAGCAGGAGTTACTATCCCGCCTGAGAAATGGGAAGAATTTTTTGAGGAACCAAGAGCCAGAGAAGGCATTTCCGGAGTTTAAGACAGCTCTTGAGCTTGCTCAGAAACTTGAGGATCCAACAGAGGAGAAGAAGGCTGCGAGAGGCTTAGGTTTGTCACATTTCCTAGTTTCAATTGTTTACATTCGATTTACCAATTTCAAATTTTGATTGTTTCCTTCTTGTTTTGGATTCCCGCTAATGGAAACTATGTGTCGATGTGTAATTGTGTGGAAACTTTGTATGCTGATGGAAATTGGATCTATGCATTTCAGGAGCCTCACTGCAAAGGCAGGGCAAGTATCGGGATGCCATTAAATACCACTCAATGGTTCTTGCAATTTCAGAAAGAGTAGGAGAGGATTCTGGTAACACCGAAGCTTATGGTGCAATAGCAGATTGTTATACAGAACTCGGAGATCTGGAACGAGCTGGTACCTTTTATGATCAATATATTGCAAGGTTGGAAACAGACTGATATGGGTGTTTTCAAGTTCAAAATATTTAGTAGAGTTTCCGTAGACGGCAACTGCTGGTATTTGTTTTGCATTATGTGGTAGTTTTATGTTCAGTAAATGTTGTTTAGTGGTCAAAGTAATAAGTGTATTTAAACCTAATATTCGATGGAAGAGTGCTGATAGCTACCCAATCGTTTCTGACAAATAATCCATCATATATTATTTTTATATGTTTCACTTTAAAAGTCTACTTTCAAAAAATTATGTTTAGCATCTTCATAATATTTCAAATTTACTCTCCACATTTGATATTAACATATTGATCATGTTCAAGTATTTTTGTAATTAGATCAAGTTATATATTTTTTAATAATTAGACTTTTTAAACATAATTTTTTTGGGTAGAACTGAGAGAGCATTATTTTAATATTATTACTCCATTTGTTCCTAAATACCATGTTCTAACTTCTGAAGACTTTTAATGTACATGTGCTACTAAAATATTCTAAAAGTCAAATTTCCTTTTAGTGAAAAAATAAATATGGATATTGATTTAGGGAAGGTGGGAGAACTAATTTTTGACAAAATAAATATTCCTTCCATACTTATTTTTCACCCGGAGAGACTTCGTACTCGTTTGTTACAGCTTATTAGGAGTGACTTTTAACTTTTGGCTTTTGAAAAGTCATATTTGGAGTGTTTGTTTCAGCTTATAGCCAAAAGCCAATAAGTAAGGTACAACACTTTTTATGCATTGAAAAGCCAAAGCTAAAAAGTCAAAATTTTAAGTTTTTTTGGTTTTTTTTTTAAAACATGAAGACAAATATTCATTAATAAATATTTGATTATCCTCATTTCATCCTTTTATGAAATATACATAAAAATATGAATACTAATTTTCAACTTTTTTTTTAAACAAATAATTATAACAACTCACAAACAACTTTTCGACAGCTATAACAAACAGTCTATCATGCAATCAGCCACAAGTCATTCAGCCACCAGCTTAAGTTATCAGCTATAAGCAATCGGCTACAACAAACGAGCCCTTCTAATGTTATACTTATATATTTATAACGAAATAATTCTGAAAAGTTCCGTCTGCGATCTGCCTTAGTGGAAAAATCTGTTCATATTCAGCCATGGTTGCTCGACTAACCAATACCAATACCAATACCAAATACAACCATAATACCTAGAATAGAAAGATTGTCCAACATTGATGGTGCTCCATTTTATCATGGATTATATATAATTTACTCCCTGAACTTTTTTATTTTTGATTTAAATGATAATTGATGTTAAAGATTTCTTATGGTGATTCTTCAACTCAACTTTAGATTTCATGTGAGTCCATCGTGACAATATATTTGGATGAAACATTAATTTTTTGTAAAAGGATAATTTTACCCTTACTTAATGATGAGCAAGATGTCTATTAAAAATTATTTTGGCAGGAAAGTCTCATGCCAATAATGAATATATTTGAGCTGCCCGACCCAAATGGCCAGAGCAGCGGTCGCGTGTCAACATGAGATCCCTCTACCACGAGCGGGGCACGTGCTTATCTTCGGCTACAAGCATGATTTTCTAACAAGCAGGGATTCATCCTTAGCCGGGGGCCAAGTATGTAGCGAATGAGACATCATAGCGAGCCGAGTCAGCCTGCTCAAGAGTATTGATAACGGTCGTCCATAACGTGGGGAGTTAATGTTGAGAAATCCGCACCCACGTTCCGTACGTAGCCTTAATTGTGTCAGTCTTTTCCGCTCGCACAGTTAAGGCTCTCACCATGACCTTCATAGCCAAGCCTATATAAACCCCTCTGGCAGAAGAGGGAAGGTACGTTCATGCCAAAACTTTGTCAAAATACATACGCACTTGCTGGTTGTCTGACTTTCACACCGGAGTGCTTTTACAGGGAAAACCCCTGCCCAGTTTACGTTTGATCTTGATAATCTTGATAGGTTTGGGCCGCACAAAATTAAAGCCCAGATATCCTATTTGTTAAGCCCAACATATCTAAATATTTTGGATAAATCAGTTGGTTCCGTTGCTGGGAAACAAAGTTTTTCAAGTTTAGAATATTTTTCCGATGACTTTTAAGCTGTTATCATGGCTGTTAATGGTGTTAACTTACCGGAGGATAGTCTCCCGGCTACGCCAAGTGTGGAGATGCATGCAGCTCCACACGATGCCTATCACCAGCTTAATTAAAGACAAGGTTTGGAATCTCTGGCCCGCAGTGTTGTGACCACGGTTGGCCTTGCTTATGAATTTCATGAGGAGACTTTATGCCAACAAGCATTATACCTGGGACAGATACATCAACTGAATCAACAGTTGATTGTTATGGGTAAGCCTCCGCTACCCATTGAGCCAGACCCACTTCCAACCGTTCTCGCACAGAGTTAGGTGTTGAGTGTCTCCAGGTCTGGACGAGATCCCCAGAGGCCGGTGGAAGTTCATTCTGAACGCTGTGAACGGGAATCAAACAGGGGACGCAGTCACCACGAAGGGCGAGCCGGTCACCGAGTTGTTCCAAGTGTCCACTCTTGCCTTGGTCCTCGAGCATGGGAGGATTCTGCATAGTCTTGTCGTCGCCAGAGATCACCATCGCCGAGGAGGTCGCATGCACATAGGCACCATTCTCCATCACCATGTAGATCGCATGTATGCCAACACCGTTCCCCATCACCAAGGGGATCTCATGCCCGCAGACACTGATCTCCCTCTTCACATCAGTCAAGGGGAAGTCGGGAGCTACCTCCCCCCAACACAAACCAACAAATTGGGGGTGGGAACATTACCAAATCAAGTACAACAGGCCGCGGGAGGCCCCCAGGTACAGGTGGCGTAGGCCATGGGCATAGTTCCACCTTTGGGAGCTATGGGACCCCCATAGGCCCTACTTGTACCTAGTGTTCAGCTTCAGCCCGCCGGAGGTGTGCCCGCCGTAGTCAATGCCCAGGATTTCGAGGAGCTAAGGTTGCGCATGAAAGCATGGGAGCAGGGAAAGGCCCTGGATGACAATTTTTGGGCATTGCATCTAGCCTTTTGGTCTTATGGATCGAAAATTTCCCTTTGGCACAAGGCTGCGTCTTTCACAACATTGACAAGTACAAAGGGAAAACCAAAGCAAGGGACTGGCCGATGTCCTTTGAGTCACAAATAGGTCTGGTGACCTCCAACGAGGCCTTGAAGATCCTAGCATTTGTGGGTTCTTTGCAGGGAAAGGCTCTGGCAAGGATGGGTGCACTCCCTCGTAGGTCGATCACTAATTGGGTGGACCTGGGATCTAAGTTTCTAGCCGATTTTGGGACTTCGAAAACCATCGCAAAGACAAGGGCAGACTTGTTTAAGATCAAACAAAGGGCTCATGAATCTACCTCTAGCTATTTGGAGAGGTTCATGAAGATGTTTGAGCAAGTGTCTGACCTGTCTGAGCAAGAGGTCACTTTTTGTTTTGAGACTCGGTTGCTCGAGGGAGAAGGCGGCCTAAGATCGAAGTTGAGTATGAGGGGGCCCAAAACGCAAGCATAAATGTTGATGCAGGCTAAGAAATACTGCACGGGAGAGATCACTAATAAAGAGAAGAAGGAGAGTACAAATGCTAGTAGGAATGACAACACTGGCAAAAGCAACAGGCATATTGGAAGGGGTGGTTATAATCAAAGCAAATATAGGTATGACCGCCCAAAGGAATTCCTCCGTGAGAGTGACGTCAGCTCGCTTAATACATTGCGGGAGAATATCTTGTTTGAGGTACATGATGAGCTCCCCCGTGCGCCACCCTTGCACCTAGATAGTGCAGGAACCGGGGATCGCTCTAGGAAGTGTGTTTATCATGATGACTATGGGCATACTACAGAAGAATGTTGGCCGCTGAAGAAGGCCATTCAAAAGTTGATCAATGAAGGGAGACTGGATCGCTTTTAGTGGGATGGAAATAACAGGGGAAATGTCCCTTGCAAAGACGCACCACCTATTCGTGGAGTTATAAATGTGATTCTCGAAGAGGAACCTAGTCTCACGTAGCTGAGAAAATAGATTTGTGGAGTCATTCATTGTTTCGGCTGTAGTAGACGGATGGGTGGGGTGGTGCATCAGATGCTCGTGGATACTGGAGCATGCATGGATGTCATGTACTATTCATGCTTTAAGGGATTAGAGTTGTATGATGATTGTTTAAAGCCATATGTCGGGACTTTGGAAGGGTTCACCAATTATAAGGTGCCGGCCAAATGGATGGTCGAGCTGGGGGTGATGATCGGGCAAGGTAGCTGGTCAAGAATGGAGAAAATCACTTTTATGGTGATTGATTTGAAGTCCCCCTACAACATCATTTTAGGAGTACCTAGCATGACCAAGTTCCAAATGGTGACTTACATTCCCCACCAAAGGGCAAAGTTTTACAACGACTAGGGGGTGAGGGTCCTGAAGAGTCAGCCCTGGGCAGTTCTTGAGTATGTTAGAGACAGCCAACAGAAGAAGCAGGAGTTGACCTTGTCGACTGAAGATCAAACACCATCACAATCAGTTACAAGGAAAGATCTCTGATCGTGTCTTATTTTAATTATTTTCCTTGCAAGTGGACAAGACTATCATAGGACAGCTTGGGAAGCAAGGGTCGAAGCATAGAGACACGAAGAATACAAATAGCAAGAATATCGGTAACAATTTTAAACTAAGAGGGGTTTGTTTATTGATTTTATCTAAACTAATTATTCTACTAACATAATAAATCTAATTAAACTACGCAGTAATCACAGTTTGTAGAGATCCGATGGAGGAGAGAAATCTAGGATTATGGTTTCACTTGTATCTACTATATAGATTATTTAGATAAAGTATCATTCAATAACATGGGTTCGTTTACAAAAGATAGATATAGTCTGTCGAATTACCGTTCAGTCTCCATCTCCAAATAATTCATTCATTCTATATCCTAGGCACAAGAGCATATGGATCCTAACTGTCACTTAGGTCATATATAGAACCTGACCCTAACTTATCACTCTCGTGCATCGATAGGTTCAATTTATCATGATGATGAGCCAGTGTACGACATATGCATATGACCGTGTAGGTATCCCTACCTCTAGGCCTTTATTACTTGCGATTTCATTCATTTGGTCAAAGCTAGATAATAAATGGGTTGATAAACACCATGATCAACAAGAATTGAATGAATAAAAATATATATTAAGCCATATATTCGATACAAGTTACCTCCCAACTCCTAGATTAATGGACGTTTAGTTCATCCTTGAAGATGAACTGCACAACGAGATAAAGGAATACATGAATCGATCTTCAAAACTGTAATTACAACAACTAATCTACGTAATACAATCTAATTCCTAAGCTATAGCTGTTTTCTAACACTTCTTGGACGTCCTTTGGCTTTGGCTACCGTCCTTTATTTATGTCAGGATGTTGTAGGGGAATATGAGGTTCAATCCAAGTCAAAAACCCCGTAAAGTCAGTTCTGGGGACCTTGCGGTCGCATTGGGTCTTCACCTTGCGTTCGTAAGGGTCTTGATCCGGCTCTTCATGTTTCTGCCTACCTTGCGAAGGCAAGGTCTTTTGACCTTGCGGCCGTAAGGTGGCCAGAATGTCCTTTTTGCGTCTTTCCCGATGTTGCACTTTGCACCCTTCCTCGAAATCTTCACTAAAAGCTTCATAAATCTCATAAATTCACCTAAACCCCTGAAACTCATAAAATAGCTCAAAAACACTTATCAGTAGCCAAAAGCCTCGTGGAATTGCTCATTTTAAGTCATAAAAGTATCCGATAAAGACGTATAAAATACGTCTATCAAATACCCCAAAACTTAAACTTTGCTCGTCCACAAGTAAACAATACTTATAAATACAAAATTAAGCAAACAAAAATTAAGAAAATCTTTTTGGAGGGTGACACTATTTACACTCCTCCAGAAACCTACAAACTCAAGGAGACTCTAATGAGCGACTCGACTATGCAGATAAATACAAAAACAACTAAATACAAAAGCAGGTAAAAATTTCTCTAAAAACAATAAACACAAAAATCTTTTTGATTTCAACCTCAAGTCATAAGAGCATGACATACCAAAGTAGTCTCAGTCAGATGCTCACCACATATGTGCAGACTAATTCACAGAACAAACTGACTTATACTCAAACTGCTATTAGTCTTAATTTCTCCGTGTGTGTGTGATCACCAGTCATAAAAAATATCTTAACTAAAACAGTTTTATTAAGCTAAGCACCACATTCATTAAAAATCAGGATTTAAATAAAACCAATACAACATAGAGTATGAGATCTACCATCCAAACCCGGTCTATTACAGAAAGAAAGATCACCAATGATTTTAAAAACTTATACATCCATCCCATGCATTTCTATGTATGACATACAATGCTCTCCTGCCCCAATTACTTGCAATAGCTAAGATTATGCTAACACAGTGAGCTTGCGAATAATATGAATATGAAGTGGAGATCAATTTACATGCCTTACAATCAAATCAACAAACACAAGCATTGGCAAGAAGATCAATAGGTTTTTAATAGCTTGTAATGTAAGGCCTTGGTGCAGGGGGATATGATGGAAATGGAATAGAATACAAAGTGAGAGAGCAAGACTACCCTTTACCCATAATACTTCCAAGCAAAAGGAAAATTTTTCCCAATTAGGCTAGGACCTGCAAAGACCACAAGTGGGGGTTTTCTTTTTTTTTTCTTTCTTTTTTTCCCCAAACTTGTTTTGTACAATATATCCAGCTAAAAATATATAATATTCTTTTTCAGCAGAATTTTTCTATCATATTTTTCTCTTGAAAGCTATGCTTCCATTTGAATCTTCTTGCACTCTTCTTCTTCCGTTTCATTTTTCGTCGATTTCTCTCTTTTGTTTTTGTTTTTGTTTTTGAATGAATATCAATGGGGAAGAAGAAGTCTTCGAAAAACTTTCTTGACTGAAAATTGGTCCCATAAAATTAATTCTCCACCCACATCCTACTCTCTCAAATGGTAGGCTAAAGTGTTTAGGCTTTAAGGTTAAGTTAATGTGGGTAAAAGAAACGAAGTCGAATTGGGGTTCAATGTGTGCTTAGCATACTCCATTATTTTTAATAAAGCTCAAAGGGGACACTTGGGATATTTTTAGTAAAGGTCGGGAAATATTTAGGCTCAAACGATCCAAAGATGGCCAATATCATATCTTAATGCCAAAATAGTCATGCAGTTTTTAAGAAAGTAAAGCACATAAAATATTATATCAATTATGGAAGTTATGGAATCGAAGATTTAGCATCACTAGATTTCACATAAGCATTCGCTAGAACAGATGGTAGGGACAATCGAGACTAACATGCAGACACGGTTTGAAAGTGTGCTTGAGATATATTAGCAAGAAAAATCCAAGGAATCTAACTTATCATGCAATTGACCCTAAGTTTCAATTCAATGCAACAATCATGTTATGATGGCTATTCATCATATTCTTGTGCATATCTTGTTGCGGAAATAAAATGTGTGCTATAAATATTATAAAAATGTTCCAATCAATCCATAATCATGATTGATGTAAGTGCGCAAAGATTTGGAGAAAATCAAGAATTTTGCAGAATTAAGTAAATTCCAGAATGATCTATGGAAAAGTTATGTGGTTCATTGCATTAACTCCTTATCGACTGGAATGACCACACAAGGACTTGAGGATGAAAATTTTGAATTAAAACATTTTTTATTTTTGAAAATTTTTGAAAATTTTTATAAAAAGAAATTGGAGATGGGCGATGACGATGACTCTTTTGAAGGGTCCCCGAAGGAACTAAATATTATAGTATTCTGGTTACGGCAACATCTCCTAAAATAAGAAAAAAATAAAAATCAAGAAAATAGAGTGGGGAGACGAGACGATAGAGGAACAAATTTTTTTCCCTCACCCTAAAAACATAGCCCAATTCCACTCTTCCTTAGGCTGGGACCTGCAAAGGCCTTGGGCTTAAATTCCCGCCCCCCCCCCCCAAACTTGAATTCTATTTTGTCCTCAAAATTGAGAAATATCCTATGAGAGGGTTGATGGAAGAGAAATATCAAAAGGACAGAGCTGGCCCACTTAACGAAAGAGGAAGAAACTTGGGCTTCGACTCATGGTGAGTTGGGAGGAAATAACGAAGGAGGACGAAACTCGGGGATCGTGCCAAGTGGCATCCCAAAATATGTGGAGACATTTTGCCCCACCTGGTTAACCCAACCAAAAAATTGAGTCTGGTCGGCACGCACTTGCGCTAACTGCTGACTCATCATCTCATTTTGGAGCATGAGTCCTACCTATTGGAGATTGCCTCCAAGGGATCCTCCTCCTCTGGCAGCTCCTCATGTGGGCCTCTCTCGCGTGGCTGGCGAGGGTGCTCAAACAGTAGCGCCCTAGAAATGTCGGGAACTTCCTGAATTCTCTCGGCATCTGGAGTCCAAACGGCTCCATCCCTACTACACAGTCCGGTAATCAAACTCGGGAACGCGAATCCCGCGTTTGTCGTACCTCTAATAAGGGTCTGAATTTGGGCGTTGATCAGACACCCAACATCGACAGACCCACCGGTCAAGATGGTGTAGATCAAAATGGCCTTAGGCCAGGACACCGTGTGCTGGTGACTGGAAGGCATGAGACGTGCATATAAATTTGAACACGGCCTTGACCGTGTTCGTGAGATGGGTCTCGTCCATGGTGCGGGGGCGGAATGGTGGATTTTGGTTGTAGGTCCAAACCACATTAGGTGTTGCGATTTCCGCATTTACCACTGGAGAGAAACAAGGTCGGCGATGTGGAGGCTGTACTGGTCAGCACCCCTCGCGAAATTGATAGTGCCGAAATAACGGTTAATGCTATGGGACGAAAAGTCGACATTCCTAGCCCTAACATCAACAACATCTAGCACCTCGCCAGTAATAAAAATTTGTCCTGTTGGCGTAAAATTCTCGGACTAAGGCCACAATGGCCACGCCGAGGGTCGCAACAAGATTGCCCCACCTTCGGCGTTTGAAGTGGGCAAGTAGAGCAAAGTCTTGAGCCAAAATTTTTAACTGCTAATAATTGTTCATCAGGAAAATCTTCATTCATAGAGATTTTATTATCAAGAAGTTGACGTTTAAGTAAAGGTAAAAATTCCAACCTAGACAAATGGTCGGCTACAACGTTTTCCTTTCCCTTTTTATCTTTAATAGTAATGTCAAATTCTTGCAATAATAACATCCATCTTATGAGTCAAGGCTTTGCCTCCTTACTCAAAAGATATTTTAGGGCTGCATGATCAGAGAATATGATAACTTTTGATCCTAACAAGTATGATCTAAAATTTTCTAATGCATACACAATTGCTAAAAATTCTTTTTCTGTGGTTGTATAATTGAGTTGTGCATCATTCAATGTCCTACTCGCATAATGAATCACATGCGGTTTCTTGTCTATCCTTTGTCCTAACACAGCTCCAACTGCGAAATCTGAAGCATCACACATGATCTCGAAAGGGAGAGACCAATCAGGGCTGGTTAAAATTGGGGCTGATGTCAATTGTTCTTTTAATAAATTAAATGCATTCAAGCACTCTTGGTCAAAAATGAATTCGATATCTTTTGCCAACAGATTACATAAAGGTTTACAAATTTTTGAAAAATCTTTTATAAATCTTCTATAAAAACCTGCATGTCCTAGAAAACTTCTAACACCTTTGACTAAAGTTGGAGGAGGTAGTTGTGATATAACTTCAATTTTAGCCTTATCAACCTCGATTACTTTGTTAGACACAACATGACCTAAGACTATTCCATGTTTAACCATGAAGTGGCTTTTCTCTCAACTTAGGGTCAGATTAGTCTCATAACATCTCTTCAAAACCGATGTTAGATTTTCTAGGCAATGATCAAAAGAATTTCCGAATATTGAAAAATCATCCATAAATACTTCTACACATCTTTCCACTAGATCGAAAAATATAGATATCATGTATCTTTGAAAAGTAGCTGGGGCATTACAAAGTCCAAAGGGCATTCTCTTAAACGCAAAGGTACCAAAGGGACATGTAAAAGTGGTTTTCTCTTGGTCTTCTGGTGCTACTGGGATTTGATTATAACCAGAAAAACCATCAAGAAAACAATAATATTCATGACCAGCTAGTCTTTCAAGAATTTGATCAATAAAGGGCAAGGGAAAGTGATCTTTCTTTGTTGCCACATTTAATTTCCTCAAATCTATGCACATTCTATAACCAGTGATAGTTTGTGTGGGAATTAACTCATCTTTCTCATTCTTAACAACTGTAATTCATGATTTCTTAGGAACTACTTGGACTGAACTAACCCATTTACTATCAGATATCGGGTAAATTATACCCGCATCAAGAAGCTTAAGCACTTCTTTTCTAACTTCTTCTTCCATGTGAGGGTTAAGTCTTCTTTGTCTTTCTCTAGAAGGTTTACTACATTATTCTAAATGAATTTTATGCATGGGTGTTCGGCGAGGGCGATTGGACTCATTCGGAAAAGTTAATCGGCTATGAATACTAACTTTGGGCGTCTGCTCGCTCATCCAATCCCCTAACCAGGACCTTACAGTGGGCTAAGGTACGCCTTTTTCCTTTCCTTTGCCCCTTGAGGTAACCTTTTGAAGGACTTGGGCTGGCTCCTCCTGGGGTAGGGTATTGGTCGATGCCTTCATTTTCTTCTGAAGCGTGAATATTTTGAGTTCAACCTCTTGAATTCCTATAAGGTAAAGTCTCTGGCGTTCCCAAAACTTTGCCTCTGCCAAGAGTTCGTCCTGCTCGGTGGCCTTATTCTTTTCTAACTGAGATTGTTCCACCTGGGCCTCATCCTCATCAACATCAAAGAAAGTGCTCGGTTGGCCGGTGGCACCTCTCTGTTGCGAGCATCCTCTTGGTTGCCCTTTCCTCCCAACGTTTTTGAAGTAGTAGTGGCGAGGTCCATGTCAGTTACTTTGCTGGCGGGTGAAGGGGGTGGTATGTTCATTCCTGGCTGGTTTTGTTTTGTAGGAGTTTGTTTGCCCATTTCTTTAGAATTATGGTTCATTGATAAAATATAACGATTCCCGGCAACAGAACCACTTGATCACGCCACAATGATGGGGTGACTATGATGGTGGTCCATGTAATGGACCTGAGCTGACGTGTCTTAGATCAATGTCCACGTCGATGTGTGTGGGTACTTGATGTACCAAAGTTGATAGGATACCTGGGCTTTATGCTTGCTATTCAATCTTGAGTGACCTGAAATAAGACTACGATTAGGGTCTTTGGGGGTTTCAGCCTCTCCCTTCCGGTGTGAGAGTCGTGTCGGGGTTTAGTTTTATGTATGCGACCCTTTTGTAGGCGCTTAAGCTTAGGTGGGTGTTTAGTAATGACCCTTTTTGTGTCTAATGTGTGCAAAAGCTCTTATAAGTCTTAGAATGCAGAGTAAATCATACCTTTTCTCTAAGGGAAAGGCTTCCTTTTATAGTAGTTTGGATTTGAGGTCAAGATTGAAATGGGGGTCCTTGATGGTGGGACTTGTCCACTGGTCGGCTTGCTGGCAGTTTCTGAGTGGTTGACAGGTAGCGTGTGATATACCAATTGTGGGCGATTGATGAGCCGTTAAGTTACAATGGCTTGCATGGCTTGCTCGCCTCTTGTGGAGATGACACCTGGAGGCTATGTACAGGCTATAAGTCAGGTCTGTCGTTGTCATGGAAGGTTGGTCTGCCGAGCATGGCTTTGATCTTTGCTGTGAAGGATGGTCGGGCTTTATCCTCGGAATGGTCCCGGGTCAACCTGAGGATAATATGCTCGGCCAGATGAATCATCTTCGCTCATGATCGGCCCTTTGTCTAGACGAGCTATTGAGAGATGGGCCCCACTCAGTCCAGCTGGAAGCCACATGTCAGCTCCACGTAGGAGGACCCAGGTTGGGTCCCTTCAAAATCTCATTTCGCTTCTTCGATTGCCATTCCCCAAACCTTTCTCTCACTCCATCTATTCCATGTTTTAAAATGCGATTTCAATTTCATGAAATGAAGGGTGTAGAGGTTTTTACAGAGGATATATATATATATATATATATATATATATATATGGGGCTATCCGTCTTACTGGTCAATAGCTCTTTATATGGTTTTACGATCTAACCAAACTGGTCTTATGGAAGAAAAAGTTTAATTTATTTCTATATGGAACTCCACTTTGTCTCGATCAATGTCTATCTATTAGGCAAAATAGACTTATCTGCTTTTGCATATATATTGCCATATTAGAGATAAAGTTGAACTCTTTCCATCTTAAAGAAAACGACTCTGAGCATGTGAGTTGGCGTAAGCAGGGATCGAGCTTTGAGCAATAGCAAAGGCTTGGTTCATACTTGAAGAGAGAGAGAGAGTAGATCGAAAGTTCGGATCGAAGATTTTCCCGAGAACCCTCGGGCACCATAGCATGTCAAGAATTGGGGGGGGGGGGCAACACACACACACACATATATATATAATATAATATTTGAGTCAAAGTTTTGGTTGATCGAGTCGAACTGGGACCCGTGTGAATTATATGTTAAATTTGTAGTTTTTTCTGTCATTTGTTGGTTGCGTGGATCATCACCATCAAGTGGGGGCAATTTTATAATTTCACAAAATTTTTAACGTCCATTATTAAGATAACGCGATTAGAGACTAACATTCTACCAAAAGTTAAGTTGAATGACAACTACGGGAAATTTTCAACATTAGTCACCATTTAACTCAAAAAGGTCAAGTTCAGGGACCAAATTATATATTAGTCCTTTTATCTTTTTCCCCGACATTGATGGTACTCCATTTATCTTTTTCCTTTTCTTTCAAGAGGAGCTCCATTCGTATTAGCTTAATAATTTGCTTGACTTCAATCTAAGCATGTCAATGGATCGGAATCAGTCAAATCCATATCCGATTTGTTAAGAAATTATCGAACTTGGATCAAATTATTTTTTGGATATTTCAAATCTTGATCCATATCATAAATTTTTTGATTCGGATCGGATTCGGGTTTTATTCGCCCTTTATTAATGTACTAAATAAAATTAATATCGAGGTATTTTTGCTTAACCAAAAGTCGAATACAATTAAAAATTCATGTTTTCATCTTACCCAAACATAAATAATAAATTATAATGAGCAGAAAAAATTTATTTAGTCAAAATAATAATGATTGGTTAGGTTTTACTGTAATTTATGTGACCAGCAAAGAAACTTACTCATCTCATACAAATGGCTATATTGACGACTCAAAAAAGCCCATTATATTTTTTGGCCCGAGTGACCACGATATTAATCGAATCAATTATGAAGGTTTTGATCCCTAATACGTTAAGGTTTAAACAAGCCACTAAAAATTCAAACATGACCTTAGCTTTTTCAATTTAAACGAATCAACCTATTTGGTCTTATCAACATCTCTAGCTGCAGGTTTTGGTCTAGCCCACAGTAACCTGGATGAAACTTAGTCTAGATAGTCCTGCAACATCTAAACAAAATAGATTTCCACCAGTTCTGTTTGTCCCTAGGTACTCCATAATCAGTATTCAGCAAGATAAACAATCTCAATCAAATAAAATTGGATAGGACAAAAAAGTACGGAAAAATAGCCCATCACTGACAAGAACAGTTGGATCTAAGAGGAATATCAGCTTTCCAAGAAGAGAAGAGAGTAGAAAAACATAAAAATAAAAAGGAATATAATCATAGCCAAGAGAGATGAATACCAAACACTCCTCGTATTCCAGTTAAGCCATAAATTGCTAACAAAAATGCTAAAGAAAATTAAACCTCTTACTGGTAACACCTCATCTCATACTCCCAATAAACTTGTTCAATCTCATACTCCCAATAAACTTGTTCAGTGCAAAGGCATACCCCACTACTCGACAATCATTACTAATAAGCCAACTTCAATACTAGTAGGCACTCATCCCTACCTAACCAGAAATATAAAAGGGTACATTATATGTATCATACAGATGACAAGCATACAGAGGTTGGACAACAATCCACAATTGGAAAGAAAAAAGGAGGGGGAAAAAAGAAGAGAAACATCAGAAAAGCCTCCTAAAATTTTTAGGAACTCAAACATAGCCTGCAAATGCAGGCAAAAGAAATCAACGTTACACTAAATAATCCCTCACTGGTAGTACATGAGTTGTTGGGCAGCTGCAACGTTCTGGAAGCCACCATCATATATGGCTTGGCTTGCTCCAGCGCCCATTCCCATGGTTGCTTGCTTCAGATGATGCTGTCCTTGAGGGTGCATAAGGGCATGTACTCCACCCATCTTGCCCATTGCTAGTTGCCTCTCGTAAGCTAACAGGTCACTTGCAGAAAGCAAAGGTGCAGGTGCAGGAGGAGGGAGTGGGTTTGAGCTTGTTCCTGGTGGTGTGGGCTTGCTTCCCCATGAACACTAAAATTCATAGAAAACATTGAAAAAGAAAAATCAAGCCATATGCATGTTAAATTATCACATATTGCTCCATAACTAATAATCTCACCCCACTCAATAACGGGTTCCATGGAATATAAATTAAAAAAAAAAACGAATTGGGAACATGAAAATTAAATTCTCACACAACTGCACCAGAGATATGCAATAAGTTCTCAAACACATCTCCTTTCCAGCATAGCCCAAGTGATGCTCTTTAGAAACCACTTAGTTTAAACTTATAAATAAGACAGCCGAATGAATCTTCTTTTAAAAAAAGAAATTGACATTGATAACCAAAAAATTCCTTATGAAACACAGTGATATGAGGATCAATAATTTATAATTTATTTTAAAAATAATTAAATTACAAAGATCAATGAATGAGGATTTATATTCATCATCACATAAATTCCCTATGAACATACCTTGATATTTTAAATGCATGGATTTCTTAAAAGGTTTTTTAGTTTTAGTATTGTGAGTGTCTAGTGTAACAAGCCTAGAAAACAGCCTTGCAAAAGATCCAACTAGGTAAAAGATGCACTGCTACAATATTTGATAAACCCACATAATAGCAGTCAGAAGATAGCCCACCAAAGCCAAAGTTGAAAAGCTATTCACATAAAAACCAAAAACATTGCATCAATAAGCACAATTATCACACCTTAATTTGCTTGCCATACAGAATCGACTGAGAATTTCCCATTTGAATAGCCAGACCCGCCTCAGCATGGTTGCTGTATCTGACAAAACCAAACCCTTTGTCACGCTGCACTCGGACTTCCTCAATGACTCCAGCCCCGAGAGAATGGAAGTGACGATGAAGCTCAAGTTGAGTTACCTACAAATAGCATAAAAACAGTTCTCTGAGATTACTGCTGTCTTCATCATTATTTCCAGAAATTTTTACAAAGTTCACAACCAAATATACCAAATTAAGCTCTACTTCCTAGAAATCAGTAGCTCTCTACGCTGGTAATTAAATATATACATAGGCAGGATAGAGATTATGCATCTTCATTGGGGAGATTTTCTCAAAGGGAAAACTGGGGGAAGGAGTGGTGGGAGAGAGATTGGTATTCATTGCTACTACCCGTTAACGGAGAAAGATTGTTTCTTACCTCCGGAGCGAGGTTGCCCACGTATACAGTGGTATACTGTGGGTTATTTTCTGGAGCATCACTATTTGTCGGCTCTTTACCATCTTCTGCAAAAGTAAGACCAAAAAAATGTTTAAGTAAAATGGCCCTCATCAAGACCAAAAACATCAGCAAACAGGAACCAGAAAGCATTCCACTGATTTAAATCTTGAATAGAATGATTGTTCTGTATTCAATGGCTACAAACTATACCCTATTATACTGAGTTCACATAACAACAAAAAACTTCAAAACTTGTGCAAGATAACAGACCTGAGCCATTTGTTAGTTCTACCACACTTTTAGAGTCCGAGCCCTGCTTGTCATCACTAGTACCAGCACCTTTTGTAGCCCAGTTGCAGCGTATCTGTCGGCTCCCAAGCCACTTTCCTGAACAATGAGATTATAACAAATGCCGGTTCATGTAAAATGGACCAAATACAAATAAAGAAGAATCAAGAATATATACAATTTAACCAGATAGCTGAGAATGTATTTCCATATAAATTGGCAATTGCAAAAATAAGTCCTAGATATCCAAGGATAACTTAAAACACTGAAAAATAAACACTATACGTACCAGTCAGGTCATTTATTGCACTTTGAGCATCCTGCAAAAGAGAATTGAGAGGATCATCTCACAAACTAAAATCTAGGTTTTACAAAGTTCCAGGCAGTAAATGGCACCTGTTGATTCCGGAACGAGACGAATCCAAACCCTCGGGAACGTCCAGTCTTCTGATCCCACATAACTCTCGCGTCACTATGTAACACGAGTGATCAGTAACCAATTTTCATACTGATTAATGAAAGGTAAGAATAACCTAACATGGTTTATGGAACCTTACTACTTCTACATTTTCTACCCCTACCCTAGTTTGTTCAGCATTCTATACGGGAGGAAGTAGGAAACTAAATAGGAACCAATCCTGCATTCTGTAGTTAACAAGTAAATGTATGGAAAAAAAAAAGGGAAAGCAAGTGAAAGTAAGTTTTACATATCAAATCAGTTTAAATTTTAATAAATATGCTTGGAAAAATATCTTCATATAGAACCCCACAATTTTCATACTGATTAATGAAAGGTAAGAATAACCTAACATGGTTTATGGAACCAAACTACTTCAACAGTTTCTACTCCTACCCTAGTTTGTTCAACATTTTACAAGGGATGAAGTAGGAAACTAAATAGGAACCAATCCTGCATTCTGTAGTTAACAAGTAAATGGATGGAAAGAAAAAAGGGAAAGCAAGTGAAAGTAAGTTTTA
The DNA here is from genome assembly GCA_013146195.2 of Codonopsis lanceolata. Lineage (NCBI taxonomy): Eukaryota > Viridiplantae > Streptophyta > Magnoliopsida > Asterales > Campanulaceae > Codonopsis > Codonopsis lanceolata. The sequence goes on along the minus strand of CM028378.1, from coordinate 7,755,051 downwards.
CATATCAAATCAGTTTAAATTTTAATAAATATGCTTGGAAAAATATCGTCATATAGAACCCCCCCCCCAAAAAAAAAGAACTGGAATTCAAAAATTTCCCATTCTTATACATGAACCGCTAGATAGCCATCAATGTACATGGTCCACAATGATTCATACAAGAAAGAAACATTTAAAAAATAAAATTGTTTTACATCAAAGAAAAGCAGTATTCATTTTATTATATTTTTCTGATACCAGGCAGCATTTGAATAATTTGTAGTCAAGAATACAAATCAGAGAGAGAGAGGGGACTTACGAACAACTGGGATACACAGAAAAGCATGCAAAAAGCATTGCATCAGTAACCTCTGGGCTGAGATCACCAACAAATATGTTGTAGTGACCTGGAAACCAAAACAGTAGCAATTTATAATAAGAAAACAGCCCAAAATATATAAACACACTAAAAATGTTTCAAGTTACTCGGAAAAAGAAATATGCAAAGTGCATAAGACCTACTTGAGGTGTCCTCCCTCTGACCACTGGCATATGCCCAATTGACTTTAATAGGCTGTCCAAACCTGCAAATGGCATCAATAAGATGTAAACATTCAATGAAAGTATAAGAGTGCAGCACAAATGTCCAAGATTCAACTTACAGATGCCGCCCATTTAGAGAGAATATAGCAAGCGCAGCAGATCTACGATCGAAGTAGTGGATAAATCCATAGGATGACTGCAGATTGTACAAAAGGAAAAACATGTAATCGTAACGTTAAGGAAAAAGTACACCATTGACACCCAAAGAAAAACCTTAAGGCCATCCATTATTCCCAGCTCTAAACAATTGACCAATGATATGTGTGGAGGAAATATGGAAAATTTAAGAAAGACAATACCTTCTCCTTACGGATGAGTTTACAACCTTCAACAGCACCGGTACTAGCAAAAACCTCCTGAAGAAGCGGTTCAGTCACTTGCGTATGAATGTTTCCAACATACCTGCATTTTCTCAAAAATAAAGAAGCTAGAAATTTTAAAAAAAGAAAACAAAGAAAATAATTTTAGCAATAAAACCTTCCAAGTTGTCAAAAATCACATAACATATAAGCAACCCGCATTTCACAACATGAAGATTAATTGTCAAGCTCAAATTGGTAAATATAGAAGTATGACAAAAGCAAATCTAAATATGGATAGGAAAAAATGAGACCACTGCGACTTTAAAGTAACGAGAATTATGACCTGTTTGATGCATAAGCATGCAAGCGAAAAGACTAAAAATAAGAATATTTGTCGGAACAACACTCACACACTGCGGCATGTGTTTGGATCAAACCCAGGAGGCAGATTTCCACTTGGGATAGGCTCAATCTGCAAAATAAAAAAGTGAAAAAAAGAAAAGAAAAAAACAAGAAAAAAATAGCAAACAAAAAAAGACAAGGCAAAAGAACCCTACTATCTCTGCCCATGTCGAAGTAGTTCAGACTCAAATAAGATGTAGAACGAGGTCAGTTTCAAAATGTATCCACTGCTAAACTATTCTAGCAACCATAAAAAGCTAAACTATTCTAGCAACCATAAAAAGAGACACATGAAAAATGGAATTATCCAGAATCAAAAAAAGTAAACAAAAGTAAACTCTATTGCAACAGAACAAGAAAAATAACTTCCTATACCCCATCTCCATGTAGAAAAATAACAGGCTTTTTTCACACTCCATGGCAACAACTTTATAGACCAAATTGCCCAAAGTTGGGAAAATCACCAATTCAGCTAAACACTAAAAGCGCATAAGAATACAAGACACTCAACATCCTGAATCTACCAATAATGCAAAATACATTTCGAAACCTACATTACCTCATTGAAGTTGAGTTATAAAGAACAGTTTCTTAAGAAAACAAATGGCAAGATCAGAACCTATATAACTCACAAACACTAAAAATCCAACTAGGATATAAAATGAAATAAAATAAAAAGGAATTACAAGACAATCCTCATAAAAATGAACAAGCAAAATAATCTATGGCCAGCAAATAAGTTTCGAACTGAGCATCTGCGTTATACGTAAAGTATACATAGTACAAATCCTACTCTTCAAAATTTCCTATTTCAGTTATTCAGCTTCTACAACCACAAATATTTACAACCGAAATGCCTTGATTTGATTTTATAACCCTCGTTGAAAAAAAGACAATCAAACCTAGCCGATATCTACATGCTTAAAAAAGGCCACACGGTCACAACGTAATAACCAATCGAACAACAACGAAGCCGTAAGAGGCGCAATTACACCAAATCAACGAAACAGATACAACAAAAATTCACAAATCAAAGCAAAATACACAGAATAAATGTTTTATGAACCTGAGGGGGAGCCAATAGGCCAGGATGGTAAAGAGATTGCTGTTGAAGGAGCGCGGCTTGCTGCATCAAAGCTTGCTGTTGTTGTTGCTTCAGCCTCTGATGCTGCATTCTTCGAGATCGATTCGATAATCGAATCAACGAAGGGTTCACGAATTTGGGGATTTGAATGAATGTTAGGGTTTCGACAGTAAAATGGGGAAAGGGAGAAGAAAGAAGAGAGAGAAAGGAAGGGCCTCGAACAAGCAAATTTACCACGGAAAGTGGGGGATAATAAATAAATAAATAAAAGGTTCTCGTTCCTTTGATAATTAATACGGAGTAGAAAATTTAATGTAACTGGGGTGACCTGGTTAATTTATGACGCACAACCCGAATATTGATTTCCCCTGTCCCGGGTCTTTCTTTAAGGAGAGGTTAATCCGTGAGGGTTGTGCTAAGAGTTGGAATCAAACCTTTGAAAATCATTTTAAATTATTATGATGCAAATCAAAACCAAATCATAAAATTAATTTTTGATTTAAATCTCCTTTTTGGTATTTTAGCAATTCAAAAAATGTTTTAATTTTTTAGTTTTTTAATTTTTTAATAAAAAAATAGTACACATTTTTATCTATAAATAAAGATTTGGTTTGTCTCATTTTGATACCAAACTGATTTTCAAAATAAAGATGGTGAGGTATTTAAAAATGTTGGAAATGGTGCTACTGTTTAAAGAGTTTTTTTTTAAATTTGAATCAATTAAGTATTAAATGAATTAATTTATTGATTTTTAATAAGTTGTGTTTGATTTAGTGGAATTGTTGTTCCGACTCTATACGACGATTTTTTTTCGTTTCCCAAATATGTCCACTAGCCTGAAAACCAAATACTAATATCATGAGTCGGGTAAGACCAATAAGTGGTGGTAAAAACATAGTTGCGTTGTTTGTCTAGGCCACCGCGGTTTGTCGCTTCTTCCAATCAAGAGTTTCCAAGTTGTGCTTATTAGACGATTCATTCGTCCTACAATCAAGTTATTTTTTAACTTACATAACATTATATCTCACATCTTAAAACTGTTTAATATCACACTTACTTAAAAGTTAGGGAGAAATTCATGTCGATCCATTGTGGTGAAATGTTAACAAGAAAAGTCCAAGATATTTTTTTTAAGGATTAATATATTATTTGGTCTCTGAACCATTCATGAAATATGTGTTTGTTCCCATTGTTTTTTTTTCTGTATGTGTTTGGTCATTGAACTCGGTTTTTGCTGTGAGATTCTGCCTCATGGGGTTACCGTGAGTTTTGCCGTCAAAATTTAATTGAAATCCTGAATTTTCTCTTAGTAATGTTAATGGTTGAAAACCCAAGCCCCCAATTTGATCTCCATTCTCTCAAGTCACCTATCTCAGATCAGCGATTTTCTTCCTTTCTCATGTTAAATTGCTGCCCCTGCTTATGCCGGTCGTCTTCACCGCCAACTGCTTTCTCCGATTTCTCTTCCTGCCATCGGAACTCCAGTTTAGATCCGACGGTTCCTGGTTCTTCTCCGGTCGTCTCATCTTCCCCGAGCTCTCTCATCATCTCCATCTCCATCTCCATAGATGTCGTCTCTCTCTCTCAATCGCGACTATCTACTGATCTAACCGACCCCACCATCTCACAGCAGCCCCGACCCCCTCAACAGCAGCGAACACCAAACCCAATTTAATAGTTATGATGAAAATCAGTTACAAGTAGGTGCTTGATTAAATGTCATAGTGAACTGTTCTCGTGGAGATGGTAGTGTGTCGAAGGACTAGGGGTTGTTTGTTAGTTATCCTATTAGGGCCGGTGAGAGTTTGTCTACAATTTCTATTGGAAGTGGAATTTCTGAAGAGTTGTTGAAGGGTTACAATCCCAGTTCAAATTTTAGCAATGGGGCTTTGGTGTTTATTCCTGGAAAAAGGTGAATTTTTCAACGTATTTGTTAGTCCCAAATGGCACAATAATAAGCTAGAGGGGGGGGGGGGTTGAATAGCTTATTAACACTTAAAACTTTTCGTAATAATTCCTAGAACAAGCACTTGTAATCTATTAAGAAGATTGAAGTAGCCGAAGACTTGTGAGGAAAACAGACTAAGTCTGCTAGTGAAGCACTACCAGTAGACTTAGCTAATTACTCAAGTTTGCTGCTAAATGGAATAAGTAAATGTAATGAAGATAAGATAAAGCAGTAAGTAAGGAACACATGTATTTTGAGATGGTTCGCACTATAAAGAGTGCTACGTCCACCACCAAAGCAGTCAACCTTGGATTTAAATATGCACTATATTTTCCACTAGTTCTTTTATAGAAATATCAAATGGATCGTGTACAAAATATTTGACTTGTGTTTGGGGGTGAAGAAATTGAATATCTGAAGAAATAGAATATTCAATGTGCAGAAGAATAGTAAGGATTACAACAATAAGAAGCAAATGATTAATAGTTGAAGCAGATCTTCTTGTTGTTGTTGAGGACTTCGTCGATTAGTTAATGATCTCTTGAATGCACTGAATATAAAGCTTGATGTTATTGGATAGATTCAGAGTATTTTTTCTTCAGTCTTTAATGACAGTATTTATAGCTGGGCATCCTTGAGACCGTTGGGGAAGACGAAGTGAGAAACAACTCTATTAGGTTAAATGCATTAAATGTCTGGAGCTGCTTTGATGACTTCATTCTTCAACTGGGACTGATCAGGGAATGGTGAAGAGTGGTTACAACAACTAGTAGGTGAGCGACAATCAGAGTTGCAGACCTGTAGTAGTTGGTACAGTCTGCTTGTGTCAGACTGTGCACCTGCTCTGCCATATTCAAGAGGCGAAAGTCTTCATACTCTTTAGGAAAAGCTGGAGGGACGTGTCTAAGAAGTCAAGCGTTGATTGAAGATGGATTGATTCAAATTCAAATAGAATAAAGCTGAATTTAAATAATCCACTTAATCTTGATATATAGATGAGCTGGACACGTCATGTTGTACGAGTGCAGGCAAGGTCTGCCGCTGGAGGCTGCTGGAGAAGTCTGTCGGTGAAGCCTTCAGCCGAAGTCTTCTGCCTAAACCTGTGAAGTCTAAAAACTATTCTAAGGCAAAGTTCTATACACAATTGCCACGCTAATTGGTACGCAGCCCATTTAGCCACTAAATATAGAACCTAATTTAATGAATGAGCAAATGCAAATCAAGATACAATGAGAAACAACAATATTGTAGGTCCAAAAGATGATATTTTGTTAAATTCAATCAAGTAGGATTTGTCGAAGCTGCTTGTGTGTACATTCAAGTTGTAGCCATAATGAATCTCCAATTTTAGATTAGAAGCACATATAGAGTAGCATGGCTTTTATGAGCAATGCTCAAAACTCAAGTTGTGATTTGGTGCATATACTTATATCTCCATTTCTATTTTTATAACGCAGATCAAAACGGAGTCTATCCTCCCTTAAAGTCGAGGTATGTTAGACCATGTTGATGTGATACTTACTCTCATGTAACTCATTTACTCTTGTTATGCGCTAATATCTAATTGCCTGCTTTATTTTTTATGCAGCACAAAAGGTTGTCTTCTTTGTCCATGGATTCAATGCTACTCCTATCTCAATATTTGATTTTTTAGGTCAAATTCTACATGTTCTTGGGGAGTTCTCATATGAAGAGCTTTCCAATTAAGGCTACCGATGACTTCAGCTTGGTTAATAAGATTGGTCAACGTGGTTGTAGGGTTGTTTACTATGGAGAGCTAAGAGGCGAGGTTTGGGTCTATGCCATTGATACTTGAACTTTGAATCTGTTGCAGATTTGGGATATATTTTTTTCTTTTTTTTCCCCATAAGGGGTCGTGTCAAGGGATTAAACTTGCCAAGTGAGATCATTTACAAATTGGGGGTCTTGGGTTTTCAACCATTAACATTACTAAAGGCAAATTCGGGATTCAATTAAATTTTGACGGCAAAACTCACGGCAAAAACCGGGTTCAAGGACCAAACGCATACAGAAAAAAATAGTGGGACCAAACGCATATTTCGTGGATAGTTCAGGGGCCAAATAATATATTAATCCTTTTTTAAATCGCTAAAGTACACTTTGGGGTAAAATGACGAAGATACCCTTAATGAACAAAGACGCGCGCACAAAAACTTTCGTCCAAAATTGGGCATCGCAAAACACAAAATTGGCATCGCAAGTCATAAATTGAAGTCTGCTACAAAATATGTCCAAAATAGGGCATCACAATGCATAAATTGAAGTTTGAAGTTTGGAATCGTAATGCACAAAATCGGGAATCGCAAATCATAAATCGAGGTCTGAAGTTGGGCATCGCAATGCACATAATCGACATCACAAGTCATAAATTGAAGTCTACCGCAAAATGTCTAAAATTAGGCATCACAAGGCACAAAATTACGCATCGCTGTAAGACCCCGATCCCTCGTGTACTTGACTTGCGTGCAATGTCTGCATTCTTCCTTTTATCTTGCGTGATTGGTTGTGAGAGAGTCTGGATGTGCGTGTATAACCACACAAAGACCAAAACCTTATTGTTATATGTTTCTTAGTCGTTGACTAGTTAGAGTTACAAGTAGTGACTCAACGTTGTTCGTAACTTGACTCGGTTGAGAGTTGACTGGTTTAGGTTGTGTTCGTAACCTCAGTTGAACCCCAGGTCTCCGCTTGGTTGTTATTAACTTGTCTAGAAACAATCTAGTTCATGTTAAAAGTGTTCTTGAGTTGATATTGTGTTTAGGACGATCGTTGCATAGCTTTCGTCTTCATTTAATCGTTTGGGTTCGAGATGTGTTAACAACTTGTCTTTCGGAGTTTAGATACTCTTAATCATTGTTCGACTTCGTAGAAGCGTTCAAGTCTATTTTTGAGTTCCTTGTCATGTTTAGAATCCTCATGTTCTTGCCCGTTGAATCGTTGTTTAATTCGTTACATCGATTGTTAGTTGTTGTGCATTGTTTCGATTTCGTTCCGGGTTGTTTCGAGCGTCGTTTGTACATGTTTTGGATGTGTTTTGAGTGAGGAATCAGCCTAGGTTGTTTGGGGTTGAGTTGGGGACCCTTTGGGCTTCATTTCAAGCCATTTTCATTCCCCCAAACAAGGCGCTCGCCTAGCTTTTGGACCAGGCGACCACCTAGTTTCCAGAAACTTGGCTTGGCTAGATGGAAGAGCAAACGTTTGCCTAAGGACGGGACTAGGCGACCGCCTAGTCCCATTTGCAGCTTCATGTTGTTTTCTGATTTTTGGAGTTTTGCCCATTATACCCTTAATGAACCCACTCTAAACCCTCCCTACTCCACCCTACTTTGTCCTAATTGAGCCCTAACATGTTGGGTTAGATTAATTGATGATTATTGAGTTGGATTAATTGGTGATTAGTCCTAAACCCCCACTAATTGCACCTTGGAAATACCATTTGTGCCCTTTTGTCTTTGTGGAAGCCTTATATCCCCAAACCCTTGTAATGCTCAGCCATTCCTCTTCAGCAATACGTAACTTAGAGATAGAGAGAGAAAGACTTTGGAACCCTAGTTCCTCTTCCTCCGATTCAAGAAGATCTAACTGTCCAATTTTCGTTTCGACTTTGGATTCGTGAAGCCCTCGATGAGTAGAACGTCTTCCACCGATTACATTTCCTTTCCTTTGTTTTTTTTCCAAACTTGTAAGTTACTACTTACTTTTCCTTTTTATTTTTGGCTCATTGACCCTAAGGAAAACAAAATACTTGCTATGTGTGGTCAGTAAGCACTTGATATGTTTTGCATGCCTCCCCTTTTTGTACCCTAGACATATAAAATTGTTAGATATCATGAGTAGGTTAATTTCCATGATAATTGAAGTCTAAACATGCATATTATGAGATATATATGTGAATTATGTATTGTATGAATTGAGTTTGTGTTCTTGAAGGGTTTTATTGTGTTTAGGGCTTGTAAATCAAGCCCAGATGAATTGTGGGTTAATATAACTTTGATTTACATGTTAATGTCGAAAGTAATGAGACTTGGAAATTATGAATTAGTTATTTAAGACTCATCGGAGTCGTTTTAGGTTCAATAATATATTAATTAACTTGAATTGAAATCCTACGATATTCGGGATTCGATTGATTATAATTATGAGGACCGAACATCTCGAATTGTGTCCAATGGTGACATCGATGTTTTAGAGACTCTAATGTCGATGATTATGTAATGTTTTACTCATATAGAAAGTTGTAATGTTGAACCACTTGACGTCCATGATTTGATTAGTCGGATAGGGACTTTTGGGAATTGGTTTAGAGTGTGCTCAATAGAGCACGTGATATTTGGGACCATTCAATGGCCTTGAGTATTATTAAGAAATGATTATTTGATGGGTTTACATCTCATTGAATTAGGCCAAGTAAAGTCCAGGGTGTTCAAGCCTCTTCAGAGGCACCGTTGTTGTTCAAGCCTTACCCAAAGACCCCATTTAGCTACTCACTTATCTTAACGGAAAGGTTGAGTGTTCAAACCCTTTCAGAGGAACCCTGGTACTTCACTACTCTCAACCGAGAGGTCGGGTGTTCAAAGCCTCACCATAAGCACCCTTTGTTCGAGCCACACCAAAGACATCATATATACAATTGTAGCCTTTCAAGACATTAAAATAATAAAAAATTAAGGGTTGGAGTACGGTATATGTCCCCTCCAACCTTTTTAAAAAAAAATTAGGCCGAGTGCACGAGAAGTCACTTGTGAGGTTAGGACTACGTGGTAGTCTCTTCGAGCTTTGAAAGTGAATTTGAGATTGTCAATTATATACAACGAAATGTGCTATGAATATAAGTCTGATATTGTATTGTAAAAACCAAGTATTGGGTCTCAAATAGTGAACGTTAATTAGACTAACTTAGTAGTCTTTGGTTTGATTACGAGTGGAAGATCATAGTAGACCTCATAGTATGATTTATAGTAAGCTTATATGCTATTCTTGATTGAGTTTGTGACTTGGGGATGATGATACCCCAATACGTGATTTCTGGACTAAACTTGTAAGTTAGTTGAGCATGTTAAGTATGTGCAAATATGTGCATTGTTAATTTGGTTTTAGTAGAGCCATGACCTACTTGATTTGGATGAGTCCGCTCTTGTCGGATTTTATCTCTATTTGTTTAGACAAGTAAACACCTACTTGTGATCCTTGTATTGAGCCCAGCTGGCGTTCTTGTTATTGTGTTGGCAATTGGATGATTCATGGTCTTTGGGTAAGCAATAGCTATTAGTCGTTGCATTGGTTCCCTTTCTCCTCACTATTTGGTCAATAGTGGGATGTGGTCTTGTATTAGCGTCATCTAGTTTGATATTGAGCTCTCATTTCTTCATCTTAGGTTGGATGAAAGGTAACGAGTACTCATTAAAGAAAACTGATGAGTTGAGATTGTTCACTAAAGAAGACTAGTGAAAAGTATTGGTTATGATTTGATTATTGGGCTATAATACCCCTAATCCTACATCGGGCAGATGTGAGATTTGTGTGTGGTTTATAAGGTGACTACACACTACCTCTAGGCACTAACATCATTCATGGACTTTTGGGTCGGCTTGTAGTGGACCTGATGACCCAAGGAACTGCGTGCTCAGTGGTCCAATGTATGGGCTACACGTAGCGGACCGGGCTCTCGGGCTCAAGGCATTACAAAATGGTATCAGAGCGGGTCCTAGTTAAAAATGTGGGAACAAAGTGTTGTGCGGGCTAAAGTGCTACACTGCATAAGGTGAGAGCCGCCTTTTGATCCCCGTACAAGAATCCCACATCGCCATGGGTACGATTTGGCCTTGATGAGGACGTCTAGACTCCCAATCCCACATCGGATAGGTGTGGGAATTGCTTACAATTTATAAGGTGGTCACACTCTAGTACTGGGCACCAACATCATCCATGGTCTTTTGGGTCGGCTTGTTGTGGGCCTAATGACCCAAGGCATTGCGTGCTCAGTGGGCCAGTGTGTGGGCTGTACGTAGCGGACCGGGAACGTGTTTGTTTTGAATATACTTTATTAATATTATAATAGTTTTGAGTTAATATAATAATTTTGACCTATTTCGTAACCAATTTAATTAAATCGGGCTTGACCCACTTTTAACTAAGATTTTTAATATGGATGGTAATGGAAGGGTATGATTCTGATTGGTAATTGTTAGAACACGTGTATGTGTACGGTGCGAGTGTGCTTGTGTGTGTCCAGTTGGTTTTTGTTTATTTGTTAGGGGAGGTGTAGTAATATTAAAATATGTATGTAATATATATGTTTAATGTGGGTGTTGTGTTTGTAAATGAGGGATGGCAATTCGAGCATCTTTGGCTAAGCATGGGTATGAGCTGATGATGGCGGGTGCACGACATGTGAAATAGCCTGGGTAGACATGTTTAATATAAAAATAATTATTAAGTTACATGGGTACCCACTAAGTAGATATAGTTATTAACTGGTGTTATGATTAGAATTAACAGTTAGGGTTAATTATTTGAATAATATTAGTCAATAACTTTTGTTACATTGAAATTTTAGACTTGGGAAATCGAGCTTAGGCCGATCGACATGTGTAGCGGAGTATTTGATCGACAAGTTAAATTTTGAAGCATCGTTCATATAAGTGATTCTGTTTCTTTCAGGTCCTTTACAAAAGTATTAAATGCTTTTAATATTAGGCTTCTGCTGATTCTTGAATTTTACGTTCTTTATCATTTCCATGCCCGATCGCATGTCGGTAGTTGCTTTGACTCCGTCGTGTGCCTTTGTTGTATATCTTCGTTATAATTTCGTTTCGTAATTTCATGTATTAACTTGTTTTACATGAAATACCCTTTTAATATCGAAAAACTTCTTCGTGTTTGTAAACTTTATCGGCATACTCATTTGCTTTGAAAATAACGATTTGCAATACAAGTTATGTTTTGATAGTGGTACATTTATAGTACTATCTATGTTTTGAAAATATTTATGATCACAAAGTATGAACAACCTGTCACGGGGATTATGTGACAAACAATGAAATAAATTAAATTGCACCACTTGGCCCGTGAGTGCGGTAATCCGAATATACCATAACAATGTACCATTCGGGGGATTCCTATACCCTTCGGGGGATTTGTGTACGCTACGGGGGATTTGTGTATTCTTCGGGGGATTAGCATACCCTTCGGGGAATTTGGCTCTTGGTCAATAGACCCCTTACGTGATCTTAATAAATGTATTTGATCTTCGGTTGTTACTAGTTGGAATGGGACAGTCAGTAACGACAAGCTTATTCGATCCGCATTTTTGTTTTGCTTTGAACTCTCCATTTAAAAAGAGTTTTAATCGTTCGATACATATCTGTTTTATATACATCATGATTATTCTTTGAGTCACCCCTCCTTAGAAACCGGAGGGGCAACGTATGATCTTATTGAGCTTTGTTCGCTCACCCTTCATATCACTCTTCTTCCAGGTCGGAATTAAGGATAAAACTTGAGGTAGATGATACAAGTGAAGAAATCAAGGTTTTTAGGGCGTACCTTTATGATTTGAATTTTAATAGAGACGTAGTTAGATTATTAGACTTTTGTTCACAATTTATTTTAGATGGTTATGTTTTAAATTGGAGACTTTTGTAATTTGAGTTGGATGGCGTTTTAGTTTAGCCTTTACTTAAGTTTGAATTTAGTAACGTGGCCAAATATGGGCCCATGTAGTCATGGGGCATTACAGATTGGTATCAGAGCGGGTCTCGGCCGAAAATGTGGGAACAAAGTGCTGTGGACCAAAGTGCTACACCGCAGAAGGTGGGAGCCACCTCTTGATCCCCGTACGAGCCACCTCTTGAATCATGCATCGCCCGGGGTATGATTCGGCCTTGACGAGGACGTCAATGATTTAAGTGGGGGATATTGTAATACCCTATCCCACATCGGGTAGGTGCGGGAATTGTGTTCGATTTATAAGGTGGCCACACACTACCTGTAGGCACCAACATCATCCATAGACTTTTGGATCGGCTTGTGGTGGGCCTAATGACCCAAGGTGTTGTGTGCTCAATGGGCCAGTGTGTGGGCTACACGTAGTGGACCGTGCTTTTGGGCTCGAGTTGTTACAAATGGTATCAGAGCGGGTCTCGGCCAGAAATGTGGGAATAAAGTGATGTGCGGGACAAAGTGCTACATCGCAGAAGGTGGGAGCCACCTCTTGATCCATGTACGAGCTACCTCTTGAATCCTGCATCGCTCGGGGTACGATTCGGCCTTGACAAGGACGACAAGAATTTAAGTGAGGAAAATTGTAATACCCCATCCCACATCGGGTACTGGGTCCGACTATATGGGCCCACATTTGGCCACATCACTACAAATTTAAACTTAAGTAAAGACTATGTTGGTCCACAATAATGTTCAAATAGGCTAGAGGGGGGGTGAATAGCCTATAATGTCAATTTAAAAACTTTTCTTTTGGATATACATAAAGCGTAGTTTGGTTGGCAAATACAATTTATCAAGTTGAGTATGTCTGCCGGTAGAAGCCATCGATAGACTTACTCAAAGCAGAAGTAATAACTCTGCCGATAAATTGTTTAATCAAATCAAAAGCCTGATAAAAGATTTGTATAGCAGAAGGTAAAGAGGCTATGATTTGGAGAAGTCAGAAGTGGATGTACACGAATATATGTTCAGAACAACAACACAATTATTTCTTCTTTCAAATGCAGGTTTAGGAGATCAAGTAGAGAATGACTTTTCTTAAGGATAAATCATTTCTAAAAAGCTCATAGACGTATAAGGACTGAGAGATAAAGTATTAGTACGAATATATGAATTTATTCAAAGATAAATTACATATTACATCAGTCGAAATAGTCTATGTCCAGTTTTTTGGCTTTGTCTTCCTAAGTCTCAATCCTTACTTGATTATCCATTCAAAGATTATTAACTTGTAAGGGACAATAGGAGACGAAACCAATAAACTGTTATGAGAAGGAAGGGATTCTTAAGGTCGTTCAAATATAAAAATATATCTGAACGTTTAAGTGTAAAACACTCGACCTTCCATGATGATTGATAATTGCACAATCAACAACATTTGTATAGGAATACAAATCTGAAGATATGAATGCAATATCTACAAACAGCTCTTCATTTTCTTCAGACATTGTCTAATATCAATCTTTAGATCTTGATCTCTACCTATTGAAGTTTCTGATCATTCACTTCTCTTTTTCAAGCTTTTCTTCCTGGCAATCCACTAAAGGTGTTTTGCTAAGAGCTAGATGAGTTCACTGCAATATGTTGTAGAAATCAGAGAATGGATTATCAATCTTCGGGATAAAAGCTATGAGCGTGCTGGTCCAAGATCTAGGCCACTGAAAGCCAGCAAATAACTCTAGGATAGCCTGATGAAGATCCTTACCAATAATATCCCAGCAAGTGGAGAAGAATTTTCCAAAAAAGCCATCAGGGCCGGAGCCATTATCCCCGTTAAGCCCCATAACCGTGGTTTTAACTTCCCCTAAGGAGGGGGGAGAGATGCGCATATTATTCCAGGAAGGAGAGACGAGACTTGGGATAACATCCAGAAGGCTCTCGTCAACGGGAACATCTGAAGATAACTGAGATTTAAAATGACTAACGACAACCTGTTTGATAGAATCTTCAGAATCAAGAGTGTTGCCTTCAGAGTCATTAATAGAATACAGAAAGAGTTTCCTTTGAGCCTGGCGAACAGAAGCGTGAAAAAGCTTGGTATTCCCCTGACCATTATTAAGCCACTTGATACGAGATTTCTGCAACCAATAGGATTCTTCTCGATTGAGCATAAGACAGTGTTGAGCTTGAGCTTCAAGAAGGATACTACGATTATCACTAGAGGGATTTAATTCAAATAACAACTCTTTTTTGACAAACCATGTCTTCCGCCTCTTTTAAAAGAGAGAAGATATTACCAAAGACCTCTCTATTCCAAGTTTTAAGAGCAGATTTAACGTTACGAAGCTTACTGGAAAAGGCGGAAAGAGGTCTACCAGAGACGGGAGCACTCCAAGCATCTCTAACCACATCGAGAAAACCAGGGTGACTAGTCCAAGTATGAAGAAACCGAAAAGAAGAGGGTTGAAGCTCAGAATCTCTAGAAAAAGTAATGAGGAGAGGGGAGTGATCTGAACAAGTCTGAGGAAGATGCAAGACTTTCGACGAAGCGAAAGAGTCCAGCCAGTATGAATTGCCCAAGAATCTGTCAATACGTTCATGAATGGTTCTAGTACCTTCTCTTTTATTCCACCAAGTGAAGGAGGGGCCAGAGAAACCCAAGTCCATAAGGCCAGAAGCAGAAAGGCAAGCATGAAAGTCCAAAGCTTCAGTTCTGTCCCAGCCAGTTCCACCACTTTTTTCTAAAGGGTGAAGAGTGCAGTTAAAATTGCCTCCCACAAGCCAAGGAGAACCTAGAGTTTGAGACCCAATATTGAGTAAGTCGGTCCAGAGATCACGTCTATCCTCAACATCAAACTTGGCGTAGACACAAGTGACATAAGAGAAAGAAGGCCAAGAATAATGTTGAAAGTGGAGCGTTAACTGTTGAGAGGAGCTATCAATGACCTGGCAAGTGAAAGCAGCTTTGACAAAAGTCCAAATTTTACCATTAGCATTAGAGAAACAAAATCTGAATTTAAGCTTACGGGAAATAATATTAATTCTATTTGTATCAATCATAGGTTCAAATATAGAAATGAACGAAATATTATGAGCAGAGATTAAATACTTTAACCTTGCAATAGTGAGGCCATTACCAATCCCACGAACATTCCAGAATAAGGCCTTAATATCCATGGGAACCAGAAATATGAGGGGAGGTCGAGGGCTTGGAAGCTTTTGATCTGGTGAGACGGGCAGATACCATAATGTTTTTTGAGTGCTTCGGCCTTTAGAGGGTAATGGGGTTTCAAGATGTCTTTCCTGATAGAGTTAAAAATTTTGAACTTAAGGGACATTTTTACAGTATATTCCCAACTTTCCATGGTTTGCCTACAGAAGATGCAATATCATTTATGCAAGATTTTGGTCATTTAGTTGAAACTTTTCCTGCAGGAGGATTGACTGACGAAGAATTTAAGTTGCGTTTTCTGCAGTGTACTTTAAAAGATAATGCTAAAAAATGGTTCATGACCTTAGCACCTAGGAGCATATCTATATGGAGAGAGCTATATGATGCATTTATTGCTAAATTCTATCAGCATGCTTCTATTTCTAGTCATAGAAGGAAAATTATGTGTTTTGTAATGGAGCAAGGTGAAACTTTTCACGAAGCATGAGACCGTTTTAAATCTTTATTAATAGAATGTCCCCATCATAACTTTTCACAAGATATTCTAATAACTCAATTCTATGACTCACTCTTAATGCACCGGCAGACTATGGTAGATAGTGCTGCAGGAGGGTCGATCCACGGATTAACCCATGATCAGGGTTATGAACTATTCAAGATGATAGGATCTAATTCAAGACAAAAGAGTGTGAGAGGAAAGGCTAAGACAATATATGAGTTAAATTCAAATGTTGATGAATCCAATGCGTTAGCAGTGGCTAATGCTAAGATTGAAGTTTGATCGATGTTTTATTTAATATTTTTCCTTGCAAATGGACAAGACTATTATAGAATAGTATTGGAAGCAAGAGTCGAACCCACAAAGACAAGTGATCACGAACAGTGCACTTTATTGATAGCAAATTATTAATCTAAATGGGTTTTTATAATTATTTTATTCTAACTAATATTTAAATTTAGAGGTTTAACTAATTAGCAGTAATTACAGATATGAAGATCTTATGGTGGGTGGCAATCTAGGATTCTGGGTTTCACTTGTATCTCCTTTATGTTCAATTCATAATAATTATTATTCAATTTCTTGGGTTCGTTCACTAAAGATAGATATAGTCTGTTGAACTATTGGTTCAGCCTCCATCCCCGCAACATTCATCCATTCTATATCCTAAGCACAAGAACTTTCAATCTAGCTGTCACCTAGATTATGATCTATCTGTCACCTAGATCATGTATGAACCTGGTCCTAACTTATCACTCTCGTGCATCGATAGGTCCAATTTATTGTGATGGTGAGCCAGTGTACGACATATGCACATTGGTCATGCAGTTATCCGCACCTCTAGGCCTTTATCATTTGCGATTATATTCATTTGTTCAAAGCAAAATAATATATGGATTGATAAACACCATAATCAACAAGAATTGAATGAACATATATATGAATCAAAACATAAATTCGATACAAGTTACCTCACACCTCCTAGATTAAGGATGATTTAGTTCATCATAGACAATGAACAGCACATGGAGATAAACGGAAACATGATTTGATCTTCAATACTTGTAATTACACAATCTAACTATGTTATACAACCTAAAAACTATCTAAAATCTATCTAAGACTGTTCCCAGCCGTTTTTCTCTATCAGGCTCTTGGCATCCGACTTCAATATATACCCGGGAGTTGTAATCCAATCGAATCTCTGTGTGAAAATACGAAAAGATCGCATTCTGACCACCTTGCGGTCGCAAGGTGTTGGGTACCTTGCGTCCGCAAGGTCTCCAGTACCTCTGGCCTCTGATTTCTTGCTTCTCAAACATACTGCCCACCTTGCGGTCGCAAGGTCTCCAGATTTGGACTTCCTTCGTTTTTCTTCATTTATTCATCTTTGGCCCTTCTTGGAATTTGCACATAAAACCCTGGAGTTTTGCATATTTTCACTAGAAACCCTGAAACTTACAAAACTCACCGAAAACATATATCAGTAGCCAAAAGCCTCGTGAAATAGCATAATTTAAGTCATAGAAGCATATAAAATCGACGTATAAAATACATCGATCAAAGCTTCTGAAGCCATGATGGTTGCGGCCAATTTAAATTATCCTAATGGTTGCACTTCTAGTGGAAATATGCTTGCTTTTCAAGAACAGGTAAATTCATTGAACTCATACCCGCCACGTCAAAGGAATAACCCTTTCTCCAATACATACAATCCTGGATGGAGGAATCACCCAAACTTCAGCTAGGGAGGAAACAAGCCTTTACAACCTCAACCATAGCAACCACAAGGATTTGGACAAGAGAATCAGAATCAGAATTTTGGAAATCCTATACAGAATTCTCAACAAAAAGAGACCGAAATTCATGTGCAAAAATTGGAAGAAGGCTTACTTGTCGTAAATTCTACCCTACAAAAGATGATGACAATGCAAGGACAAATGAGTGATGATATCAAGGAAATGAAGGGACGTGACTATGGGAAGTTCCCAAGTCAAAATGAGCAAGCTAAAGCAATTACTACTTTACGAAGTGGTAAAATTATTGGTCATGAGGTAAGTGCACATATTCCTTCTATGTCTTCTGAAAAGGTAAATGATGAAAAAGATAACAAGCAAAATGAAAGTGCTAAGAAAGAAAAAGAAAAAGAAAAATCGATTTTTCCAGACATAAAGGAACCTTATGTTGCACCTCCTGCTTATATGGCCCCTATCCCGTTTCCTGGTCGTTTGATGCAGTTTAAGGCTAATAGATAGTTTGCTGAAATTTATAATATGTTATCAAAGGTGAACATAAATTTACCTTTATTGAATGTGATTAAAACTATTCCTGCTTATGCAAAGTTTTTCAAAGAATTAAGTTCTAGAAAACAAAAATTTCTGATAAATGAAAAAGTGATTATGTCTGAAAATGTTAGTGTTGTTCTTCAACAAAATCTCCCACCAAAATTAAAAGATCCCAGTTGTTTTAATGTGGATATTACTTTAGGAAATTCAAAGAAAATCAAAGCGATGTTGGATCTTGGTGCTAGTATCAATTTGATGCCCTTTTCGGTATATAAACAATTAGGATTAGGAGAATTAAAACCTAGTTCAATAGCATTGCAACTAGCAGATCGATCAGTTAAGCACCCATTAGGAATGGTGGAAGATATTTTGGTCCAAGTAGAGAAATTAATTATGCCTGTCGATTTTGTGGTACTTGAAATGGAAAATCGAGCTAATGCTATCGAAGAATCACCTCTTCTTCTTCTTGGAAGACCATTTATGGCTACAACCAATACGGTGATCAATGTTAAGAATGGAAAATTGTCCATGACTGCTATGGGAGAAACAATTGAAATTTCTGTCTTCAATGCTTTGAAGCAGCCGGATGATATGAGTGACCGTTTCTATGTTGATGAAATAGAAAACATGGTGGCTAAAAATTTAGTGCAAGAAGTGAAAAAGGACAAATTGGAAGAATTCCTAACTAACGAAGATAAAAGTGAAAATAATGAAGTTAGTGAATTGACAAAACAATTTGAAGGAAAAGAATAAATAGGAATGGAGAAAATAGTTCGTGAATCCTTAGGAAATTTTAACGAGAAGTCAGTCCCTTCTATTGAATCTCCTCCTGTCTTAGAATTAAAACCTTTGCCTGACCATTTAAAATATGTTTTCTTAGGAAAAAATGAAACCTTGCCAGTTATTATTTCTTCAAAACTGACTAAAGAGCAAGAAGAAAAATTGATAAATGTGTTATAAGAACACAAAGAAACGATAGGATGGACCTTAGCTGATTTAAAAGGCATAAGTCCCACTAAGTGTATGCACAAAATTCACCTTGAAGAAGATGCTAAACCATCAAGAGAACATCAAAGGCGTTTGAATCCTCACATGGAGGAAGCCGTAAGAAAGGAAGTTCTTAAACTTCTAGATGCGGGTATTATTTACATTATCTCTGATAGTAAATGGGTAAGTCCTGTTCAGGTAGTCACAAAGAAATCTAGAATCATAGTGATTAAAAATGATAAAGATGAGTTAGTGCCAACTAGGACTGTTACAGGTTATAGGATGTGTATTGATTTGAGAAAACTTAATGCTGTGACTAAGAAAGACCACTTTCCATTACCATTCATAGAGCAAATCTTAGAGAGATTAGCTGGTTACGAGTTTTATTACTTTTTAGATGGATTTTTTTGGGTATAACCAAATTCCAATTGTCCCAGAAGATCAAGAAAAGACAACCTCCACATGCCCCTTTGGCACTTTTGCGTATAGAAGGATGTTTTTCGGTCTATGTAACGCTCCAACTACTTTCCAATGATACATGATCTCCATTTTTTCTGATTTAATTGAAAAGTGTGTGGAGGTATTTATGGATGATTTTTCTGTCTATGGAGACACTTTCGATAAATGTTTAAATAATTTGACTTTAGTACTTAAACAATGCCGGAAATCTAATCTGACCCTTAGTTGGGAAAAATGTCATTTCATTGTCAACCAAGGAATTGTTTTAGGACATATTGTGTCGAAGAGAGGAATTGAGGTTGATTCAGCTAAAGTAGAAGTTATTTCTAAATTACCCCCTCCAGTCTCAGTAAAAGGTGTTAGAAGTTTTCTTGGGCATGCAAGTTTCTATAGGCGTTTCATTCAAGACTTTTCAAAAATTTGTAAACCTTTGTGTAATTTGATTACGAAAGACACATAATTTATTTTTGACAAGGACTGTTTAGAGGCTTTCAATTTGTTAAAAGAAAAGTTAACAACTGCTCATATCCTATCTAGCCCTAACTGGTCATTACCATTTGAAATTATGTGTGATGCATCAGATTTTGCCATAGGAGCTATTTTAGGTCAAAAGATTGATAAGAAACCGCATGTAATCCATTATGCGAGTAAAACTCTTAATGATGCCCAGTTAAATTATACAACAACTGAAAAAGAATTTCTAGCTATGATTTTTTCCTTAGAAAAATTTAGATCTTATCTGTTAGGCTCCAAAGTGATTGTTTATTTTGATCATGCTGCTTTGAAATATTTGTTGACTAAGAAGGATGCTAAACCTAGACTAATTAGGTGGATGCTCTTACTTCAAGAATTTGATATTGCAATTAAGGATAAGAAAGGCTGTGAAAACGTAGTTGATGATCATTTATCTAGATTGGAACTTTGGCCATATTTTGAAAAGCATCTGATTGATAGCAATATTCCGGTGAGAGATGTTTTTCCCGATGAACAACTGTATTCAGTGAAAATTGGTGAACCTTGGTATGCCGATTTTGTGAACTTTATTGTGGCTGATGTAGTGAACCCTGATTTTGGATACCATGAGCGGAAGAAATTTCTGTCTGATGTTAAAAATTATTTTTGGGATGAACCTTACTTGTTTAAACGTGGCCCGGATTTGGTAATTCGAAGATGTATTCCCGAGGAAGAACACCATAGTGTTCTATCTTTTTGTTATGGTTTTGCCTGTGGTGGACATTTGAGTGGTGAAAAGACTGCTAGGAAGGTATTACAATCTGGCCTTTATTGGCCATCTTTATTCAAAGATGCACATCAGTTTGCAAAGAGTTGTGACAAATGTCAAAGGTCAAGGAGTATAAGTAAGAGAAACGAAATGCCCCAAATTTCTAATTTGGTTGTGGAAGTTTTCGATGTTTGGGGAATATATTTTATGGGACCCTTTCCTATCTCTCAAGGATTTGAATATATTTTGGTAGGAGTTGATTATGTATCAAAATGGATCGAAGCAATCCCTACAAGAAATAATGATGCTAAGACAGTGATAAAATTTTTGTGTGCAAATATCTTTAGCAGACATGGGATGCCAAGAGCAATAATAAGTGATCAAGGGACCCATTTTACTAATAAGTTAATAAATGCATATCTCAAACGATATAGGGTAGTTCATAAGTTGTCCATTCCCTACCACCCCAAGACATCTGGTCAAGTGGAAGTGAGCAATAGGCAAATCAAAGGAGTGTTAGAAAAGACTGTTCAACCCAATATGAAAGATTGGGCATTAAAATTGAATGATGCTTTCTGGGCATATATGACAGCCTATAATACTCCATTAGGGTTAAGTCCCTATATAATTGTTTATGGAAAAGCATGTCATTTACGTGTGGAATTAGAACATAAAGCTTTTTGGGCAATCGAAACCCTTAACATGGATATGACCCTAGTAGGTGAAAAACGAATGCTTCAGTTAAATGAATTAGAAGAGCATATGTTAGAATCCTATGAAAATATGAAAATTTATAAGGAAAAGACCAAGCGATTGCATGATAAGAAAATTCTTTCTAAAGACTTATATCATGGAATGAAAGTCCTTTTATTTAATTATAGGTTGAAATTATTTCCAGGAAAGCTTAAATCGCGTTGGTCAGGTCCGTTTGAAGTTGTGAATGTGTTTGTCCATGGAGCAGTTGAGCTTAAATTCTATAAAACTAACGAAACATTCAAAGTTAATGGACATAGAGTTAAACCCTATTATGAATGTGTATTGATTGTGAAACAAGTCGAGTCGATGGACGTGTTTGATTTAGGCTGATGGGTTGACTGACATCGAGCGAACGACGTTAAACAAAAGCGTTGCGTGGGAGGCAACCCACTAATTTTCAAATTTGTTGTTGTATAATAGTTATTTTGAACCCTTGCTTGATTTTGAGATTTTTAAACTCTATCTCATTATTTGCAAAATTTGAGTTTGGGGGAGATATATTTAATAGTGTTGTATTTATATGTTTTTTTTTTCTATTTTCATTTAATGTATTTGGTAATTAGTTTTAGGTTATTGAAGCACCGAAGGAAGATATATTCGTACCTTAATGATTAAAAATTAATACTCAGCTACTTTTATAAATAAAAAAATCAGTATTTGTGAAAAATAGCTTGAGTGATCGCCCAGCACTTAGGCTGAGCGATCGCGCAAATTCCAGTTCGTGGGCTTTTTAATCTTTGGCCTAAGCGATCGCTCAGTGCATAGGGTGGGTGACCGTTCTGCCCCGTTATTTCAAATTTTCCGAACAGCCATCAGGCACATAACAGTACACTCCCTCCCTCTCTCTTCAAGCAACTTAAAATTTCTCTGCCTTCTCTCTAAGATTCCGACTTATCTAACCATTCAAACTTCATACTCCGCTTCCCATCTCCCTACATTCCACATCTATCAGTTAAATTTTTACGATCGGTGAAGATTTTGCCCCAACGGATTCCGGCGACCTCCATTGTTTCCGGCAAATTTTCCAGCCACAAAGCTTTAGTTTTTTTTCACATTAGTGAGTATTTCTTACTATCTTCTACTTTTATGCACATTTTAGTTGTTTAAATTGATTATTGCATAAAATTGTTAGTTTAGAGTAATTTTACTCTTGTCATTTACAAGCTTTGTTGGGTTTTCTGATTTGAGAGGAGTGTTTTGAGTGATCTTTTTGCTTAATTAATTTTAATGGCACCTAGAAGCGTAGTAAAACTTCTGGTGAAGGCACATCATCTTCTGCTCCGGCAATAGAATTTGATCCTGCCTACTTTTTGAACGTCGAACATTATCAAAACTATTTAATAGTTTTTATTCTAAGGCCATCATTCCGGAGCGCGGTGTTGATTTTAAAAGTTATCAGTTGAAACACCATTTCGCAAGAAATGGTTGGAAAAACTTGTGCTCTACACCAGGTGAGGCCGTTGTGCTAATTGTCCGTGAGTTCTATGCTCACAGTGGATAAGTGATGAGAGAAGACCCCAACTCTTCTTGGGTTCGGGGTAAATTTGTTAAATTTGATCATTCGGCCATTCAGGATTATTATCGTTTTCCTGTTGTTAAGGTTGATGATTATCAATCCTATTTACCTTATAACATCCCGATGGCCACTGTTAGTGCAAGGATAGCCTTGTTTAGGTCCGAGTGGACCTATGTACGTAATTAGTTGGTTGGACGCCCTCGTTCCATAAGGGAGTCTCTCTTAACTCCCAGGCTAGGGGAATTTATAAATTTATTTGTGCGAGGGTGATGCCCACGACACATCAGTCTGATGTGACGTGGAATAGTGCGGTGTTAATTTACACCATCCTAACTTAGGGTTCTGTTGATATCGATACGGTTATCAATGGGCAGCTTAGAGGCATGGTTGAGAAAACCATGAATACAACCCTTCATTTTCCTAGTCTTATCACTGACCTCTGTGCTACCGCGGGAGTCACGTGGACTCCCGATTTAGAGCGAATCAAGTCGATGCCCAATGTCGCCCAAAAGGGTGTCATTAATAGGACACGGCAACCCTATGACCGTCACCCCGCCGACCAAGGCGAGGATGTTGAGATGGATCCTTTGGAGGAGATCTCTACCCAGTTAGTGGAGGTCCAGTTAGGCTTAGACCCTCTCCATCAGCACGTGGACCATAGGATTGACATGCTCCAGCAGCATGTCGATCATCGATTATATAGGATTGAGCAGCGTGTGGAGCAGGGTCTAGCGGACCAAAACTACTTTTATGTGTATAATACCCAATTTTTCCAAAACATTGCCTCCAACCTCAACATGCCTCCGGACACTGTCCCTGAATGGCGTCCTCCTTCGTTATTTGGTCCTGGCTCATCTGGAGCCGACGCTTAAATAGCGTCTTCCTTCGTTATACAGATTTGCCATCTGTTATCCGGTTTCTCCTTTGTTTTTCTCCCTTATTTTTCGGTCCAACATTTTAAGGACAAAATAGAATTTAAGTTTGGGGGGGAAGTCAAGGTTTTGGGTCTTTTCAGGTCCTAGCCTAAGGAGAATTGAGAACTTGTGGTTAAATCGTGCTATGTACATGGGACAACTAGTATCCCTTATATCCTTTCTTTTACCTATTTTCTTATTTTTGCTTCTTTTTATTTTAGGAGTTGATGAAGTGAAATACTGAGACAAAAGTCGTGACCACCCCAGCTGTCTGCTTATCCAGCCTTATTCTAATTAGCATCAACCTCCAATTGTTTTTATAAAAAAATTTAAAAATTTTATTCTCGAATCATGTGCGGAATTTAAGTCGATGATGATTAATGCTATGACCCACATGACTTCTTCCTCAATCATTTCAGAATTTACTCTGTTTTGTAAATTTCCTATGATTAATCCCTTTGTGTACTCATACCCCACCATTATTGAAGGACTTGGACATTTTTATCCAGTATATAGCTCACATGACATTCTCCAAGAGATTGGTTTTGTGCACCTAATTAGGAAGAGTAATTGTCTTTATGCGAATGTTACATTGACTTGTAACTTAGGGTCACTTTTATAGAAATTAGAATTTTTGGAATTGTCTTGCTAATATATCTCAAGCACACTTTTGAATCGTGATTGCATGTTAGTCTTTAATTTCTCGATATCTTTTCTAGTGAAAGCTTATGTCAAACACGTTAGGAGCTATTCTTCATTTCATATATGGATGTGATGTTTATAATTATATTTCATTTTCTATGGAATTTTGCATGATGATTTGGCACTAAGACATGATTTAGGTCATCTTTGGATCGTTTGAGCCTTTTCAGCTTCCTGACCTATCTATATTATATCTCTAGTGTCCCTTTTTGAGCTTTATTAAAAGAATGACGTGTGCAAAAGCACATATCGACCCCCATTCAACATCATTTCTTTTATCCACATTAACTTAGCCCTAAAAGTTTATACACTTTAGCCTACCTTGGAAAGAGTAGAATTTGGGTGGGGAAATTGATGTTGCATGGATTGTCATTATTATATCCTCCTATGATTTCATCTTCTTCCTTGTATTCTCCGTTATCAAAAAAAAAAAGAAGGGGGAAACGGAGTGAAGAAGATAAAAATAAATGATCAGAAGATTAAAAAGAATATGAGGAGTGCAAAACAAAGTGAAAAATGGCATAGCCAACAAAAGAAAAAGGCGAATGGGCACTTAGTTATAAAAGAAAATAGATAGCGAAATGCAAGTTTGGGGGAAAAATTGCCCCACGTCTTTGTCTTTTCAGGTCCTAGCCTAATGCATGTATCCATTCAATGGAAGCAATGGGGAAATTGGGTAGTTGTGCTCTCTCGCTTAAAATTTATTTCCCTCTTATTGTTACCCATTTACCCTGGCCTTACATTACAAGCTTGTTAAAATCCTATTGATCTAGTGTCGCTTTATCATGCTGTATCTTCCTTGATATGATTAATACATGTTAATTGATCCATAATTCATATACACTTTTTGGTTAAGCCCAACGTGTTAGCATAATCTGAGCTATTACAAGTAACTGAGAAATAAGAGCAGTGTATTCATACATAGGAATTGCATGGGATGGATGTATAAGCATGTTTGATTCCTTATTATTCTCTTTTCTGTTAAGTGACCAGATACTGATGGTAGACTCTCTTTTTTAATGCATGATTGGTTTGATTTTAAAAATATGGAGAGAATGAATGTTGTGCTTTGCTTGATTAAACTGTTTAATTTTAGATATACTATTTGAGTGGGAGTTCACACAATTTGATCAATCATAGTACTATTTCCATGATAGAGTGAACCTATTTGGTACTGGAATTAGTCCTTATGCATGTGTAGAGCATTGCTTGAGAATACCGTTAATTTTCGCACTATATGACTTGAGAATAATAACCAAAAATATTTTCTTTATTTTATTTTCCGTTTTTCTAGTTTTAATTTTAATTTTTTTGTATTTATCTGCATAGTCGAGTCGCTCTCTTAAGTCTCCTTGAGTTTGTGGATTTCTAGAGGAGTGTAAATAGTGTCACCCTCCAAATTTTTTTTGTTATTTCTATATTGTTTTTTTGTTTAATTGCTTTTGTATTTATATGCTTACTCGCGAACGAGCAAAGTCTAAGTTTTGGGGTATTTGATAGATGTGTTTTATATGCATCTATTGTGTATATATTCCTACTTAGATTGTGCTTTTCTGCTAGTTTCCGAAGCTTTTGATATGAGTTTTAGTGTTTTATGAGTTTCAGGCTAAAGTTGAGGAAAAAGATGTATTTCAGGCCATTTTGCAGTTATATGAAGTTTCCAATGGCCTAAGTGCAATTTTGCTAAAGAAGAAGGATCAAAAGGGCTAAAAAGATTGTTCGGAGGCCGAGGAGAGGCTGCGAGTCGCAAAAAAAGCAAGAATTCGGAAGTAGGAGCCTGAGCGATCGCTCAGGGCATAGGTTGAGCGACCGCTCAACCCCGATTTTCAGCATGGGCAGATTTTGTCTTTTCCCCAAAACCCTAGCTAGTATAAATAAAACCCTACCTCTACAAGCTTTATATCATCAGTTTTTAGGTCAAATTAGGCTGCTCTTAAGCACTCTTAATAGGCAAAAATACTTTGTAATTTAGTTTTACTTTCAATTATTGAAGATTGAAGATGATCCAATCCATTCATATGTTGTGTTCATCATCTATGATGAACTAACTTCTCCATCCTAGGTATTGGAGGTAACTTTATATCGAATTTTATGTGTTAATATATTCTTATTCTATCAATTTATTGTTTATCATATTAGATTATAATTGGTTTACATTGAAATTATCGCATATTAGGCTGCGTTAATGAATGTGTAAGCTCGTGGTATGATGAACTGCACCATCTAATGCATAAGTTCTACACTGGCCAACCTAATTGATAAATAGGTCTCTCTGATTCCCGACCGTAGGCTAAGGAGAAGATCTAGGTTCGTATTGTCTGGTGGAATGCAATATGGAGTACCATAGAGTCTGTTCCTCCATGCTTTAATTCATATGAAACTTAATGGACTTTTAATTACTGTGTGGACAGACCATGAAAGCACAGCCAAAGCGGAGTACTAAGGATTGCAATCATCGACCGTAAGTCCCAATCCTTTACCTAGCGGTAGGACCCATAGTTGATAGATATATTTAGACCAATACACATAAAAGGAGATACAAGTGAATCCCAATACCTAGACTTTTCTCATCCATAAAACCTTCATAAATTCAGTCTTCTGCAAGTAGTTAATTTTAGATTCCTTTCAGTAGTTTAATTTAGTATTAAATTTTGATTCAAAAACAAAAACCCCTCTTTTATTTTATTGCAATTATTTTAATTAGTTTAGATTAAATCCTTTTTAATTCATTCTCTCTAAGGTTCGACCCATGCTTCCATATATCTATTCTACAATAGTCTTGTGCACTTGCAAGATAAATTTAAGACACATCAATCTATATTTGCTGGATCTAGAGAGAAAAAGAGAAGAAATAACACAATAAATAAAGCAAATAAAAGCAAACGTATACACGATTTTTGAAGATCAAGATCTAGGTTTGCTTCGTCTTCTTAAGATCCTAAGGTTGTCTTTGGAAAGAAAAAGAGACGGAAAAAAAGAGAGTTATGAAGAAAGAAAGAATAAATGAAGGAAGAAAAATGGAGGGTTGTTTTAGGAAAAAAGAAAAGAAAAGTAGACTTGTGCGGTTGAAAATAAAAAATTGGCATTGTAGAGGTTATAATTTCAGAAAAAGGGATCGACCCACAATTATTCATAAAAGTTAATTAATGGATTGTGTTTTGGAAAGAAAAAAAATATATATATATATATATATAGAGAGAGAGAGAGAGAGATTTTATATAAACTAAAAATGTACTCTTTCTCTACCTAGTGCTCTCCAACTTTATCAGTACACAAATTTTGTAATGAATCTTAAATTCTCATTTTTACGATAAGTTTATATAATTTTTAGTGATTTCTTTCTTTTTCTTGTTTTTTTTAAACAATTCTTTTGCTGAAAAATTGAGGGCCAAACATAGGAATAGACCTTAGTTAAAGAAGACCACCAACTCTAGGCAATTATAATTAGGCAAAAACTTGAGTAAGACAATTTTATAAATATTTTTTTATAAGATGGATCTTTTTTGTTCGATTTATCATGTGTTGGTGGGTTAAACTGTAAAAAAATTGACTCTGTTTTATGAATTAAGATCTATAAAACGATGTTACAAGAGACATACTTTTATAATAAGGGAAGGCCACCGAGATCTCATCTTTTGTTCTAATTATTTTTACTATTTTTCACTTGGATATAGAGGTCTGATTCAATTGAAGTTCACTAGGTAGTCTAGGTCAAATTTGTTCTTGATCGCAGCATAGTTAGTGATTGGTGGTAGAAGTGATAGTGGAGGTCACCATGAAGTTGTTATTGGCTATTGCTATACATGATGATACTGCTCCGGGTAGAGATGTTAATAAGATCAAAAATCGTAGGCTTCAACTGTTTTAAACAGAAAAAAGCAAGGGTTAGGTGTGAATTTTTTAGTGACCCGTTTAAATGAAACCATTTAAACCACAATCTATTAGAGACTGAAATCGACAGGGTTAGATCGAAATCCACATGGTTGGTGCGACTAACATCTCTACTGGAATTTTCGAGTCACCAATGCAACCCCTGGTATGAAAGCGTACGTTATTCCGCCATGTACGAAGATTCCAACAAAACATAACTAGATAGTCCACTTCATTCTAATAAATTACTAAAATACCTTGAGTGAAAACAACATAAAACTAAATTAAATTGACTTGATCTAATAATACGTACTTATGTTATGACTATTAATTAAACAATTTGATTGATTGAACTAAAGTAAATTATGAAGCTTCAATGATTTGTGTTTTGAATTTTATTACTTAGGTGAACTTTTTTGTTTAATTTGTGTTGATTACTTGATTTCGAGGTTTAAATTTAAATACAAGCTTTATTAAAAAAATTATGTGTAGCACAGCAGCGGCTCGTTTAAATTGAAACCGATTGGGTTAGGGACATATTTGTTATTTTAGTGACCCGTTTAAACCAGATCATTTAAACTTTAACCTATTAGAGATCAAAATCGATAACGATATGACTGACTAGATTAACATATCTACTCTAGGTAGTGTTCACGTCGAAACTATGCTTTTAAGAGAAGCGATAATTTTTATTTAGTAGTGTAACTGGGATGAGAGGAGGGCACGTCCTCGTTTATGACAGTTTTATTCTTATGCACTTGAAAAAGTTCAAATATGTAAGATCGTAAACAGTAAACATACATTCTCTGGTGATCGACACTGTTAATCAATTGATCGGGTTTAACATGTCTATATAAATATAAAGACAAAAACTTGTATAGGACGGTCTTACGGATCCTAGATCCGTAAGACGGAGCCCTATTTAGAAATTCGCGGGTTTATAATTAAACTTGTTAAAGATAATCATAATATTTGATTAGGCAAGCTGGTCATTGCTTATCTTCAAAGCTTCAGCGTGTTGGCGGTCAAGGGTTCGACTCTCCTGAGTCTCAAAATTTAGTTTAAATATTTATTTCCTATATTTGCTTTTCCTCTATTTGCTCCGGTGCCCCTCTACTTTCAATGTTTGCCGCCGAATTCCCACGCCTTGCAGTTTAATCCTTTGTTAGCTCCGTTAGCCATTCGTTAGCATCAATTTCTTTGGGATACTTGACAGATTCTAACGGACTTTGACGAAATGCTAAATGACACATTTAAAACCAAACGTGACACATTAAAAACACAAAAGTGACACATTTTAATGTTAAAAGTCATACTATAAATGAAAATTTATTATAATTTTTATTAAAATACAAAGTAACACTCTTAATACTAAAAAGTGACACATTTAATATTAAAAAGTGACACTCTTAATACTAAAAAGTGACACTTTTAATACAAAAAGTGACACTCTTAATACTAAAAAGTGACACTCTTAATTCTAAAAAGTGACACTCTTCCTTAAAGAATTTACCGGACCAAAATGAATCATCTCGTGTTTCAAGTTCATCTACTACATGCCTAGATCCTGGTCGCTCTGTTACGAAGGGAATGAGAAAAAGAATTAAGAGAAATATTGAAAATGGCAAGAAAAAGACTACTGATTTTTCTGATTCTCATCAAACCAAAGAATTTGGTTCCAAGACTCCTAATGATCGGTTATTTTAGACATATTTTCAATAAATTTTGTAAGTTTGAGTAAGAAACATTTACTTTACCTTGAAAAAATTATGTCTTTGTGTTTTTAACGATTGACACTTGTGATTATATACATTTCTATAAATGAGAAGATATATTTCAGTAATATTTAATTGATTATTGCTGTTAAAATCACTAGCCCAAAAGTGACATACTTTAGTCCTAAAACTAACACACTCAAAGCCTAAAAGTGACACTCTTACTGATACAAATTGTATGATTATAAAAATGAGTTATTTTTATCAAAAGTGACACATCTAATGCCTAAAAGTGACACAATTAATACATAAAAGTGACATACTAAACGTGACACTTATGAATAAAAATTTAAAGATAAACAATGATTTTTTTTTTGTCAAAAGTGACACACGTAAAACTTAAAAGCGACACATTATATGTTTAAAAGTGACACTCTGATTGATCGTAAATGTAAACAATGCCAAAATGACAAAAAGCTCAAAAGTGACATACTTTAGTCCTAAAACTAACACACTCAAAGCCTAAAAGTGACACTCTTACTGATACAAATTGTATGATTATAAAAATGAGTTGTTTTTACCAAAAGTGACACATCTAATGCCTAAAAGTGACACAATTAATACATAAAAGTGACATACTAAACGTGGCACTTATGAATAAAAATTTAAAGATAAACAGTGATTTATTTTTGTCAAAAGTGACACACGTAAAACTTAAAAGCGACACATTATATGTTTAAAAGTGACACTCTGATTGATCGTAAATGTAAACAATGCCAAAATGACAAAAAAAACTCAAAAACAGTGCTAGGAAGGATTCAAACCTAAGATCGCGCACATTGACTACTGCACCTTATTAGGCGATCTTTGAACCAACTCAACAGATTTGATTTTGTATCTTTTTTTAACGTACTATTAATTTATCTCACGACCCGCGAATTTTTCTAAACGGGGCTCCGTCTTACGGACAAGGATCCGTAAGACCGTCTTACAGGAGACCACCCCAAATATAAAAGGAGATGAACAAGTTTTGGAAAGTTTCCTCTAAAAGTGATTTTTTAAATTTAGAAATATTTTTAATTTGTATATAAGTCACTTTTTGCATTGAAAATTGAAAATTGAAAATGTTATTATTATGGTTGATAGGATAAATAATTCCGAAACCTCTTTACATTCTTATTTAGTATATTAAGAAAAATATGCATAGTACAAACATGAGAGATAACAAAACTAAGTTTTTTTTTTTTTGTCAATTTCTTTGCATCAATATTCAGGCGAGGAAAAATAAAGATGGAATAAAACAACGATTTTGAAACTAAATCATATACGCACACTTTGAAGTAAAACTAATTCACAGACAATCAATTAATAATAATACCAAGATCTGACAATTTTTTCTCTATTTCATCATAACCAAAGTTATTATTGTAAAAAAAATCTATAAATCGAGATATGACCAATTTTTTGAGACAACTAGCTACATGTAAAAAAAATCAAAACCCGACAATTTATGATTTTTTTAGTTACTTATACATGTTAAAAAATTCAGATATAAAAAAGTACTGATAATAAAATTAATCAACATTCAGATCGAATTTGTTTGTTAGTTGAACTAACTCACGAATTAAAATTAATAAACGAGTTTTGAAGTTAAACAGAGTTTTTGAAATATTTTTGGAAACATGAACCAACAAGTTTCCGGCAAGTCGATGGTCATAACTTCCGTTGTCAGACTTTCTTTAGGTAGTAAGCTTGGGGTTGGCTATGGCTGAAAAAAATGCGTAAAAAAAATTGCAATGTGTGGTGAAACTAGGGTAAAAGTGTTTTCTTTTCGTTTATATACATCAATTAAAACAACATGGTTTTATGAGAGTTTAGCGGGTTGCGGTTCAAAAATTATCCATAGTACGGTTTTAACCAATTTTTTCAATGTCTATCCATCTTTCGTTTGAATTTTTGGTTCATTTTCCTTGACTCATCTCCTATATTTTATTTTCGTTGGTTATATATTATTTTAATTATTTTTTATTTATCTCAGATTTTTAAATTGAACCATAATACTTGAATTATTTTGTAAAAATTACCAATTTTGAAAAGTGTAGTTTTTAAAGTTTTATGACAAAACATGTTAGTATATCACAAACAATTTGTCATTTGTCTGATATTATATGAACTATATATATTTTTAAAACATTAATGTAACTTTTATTTATATATATTTATTTGTATATATTTTAATATCATTTTTTAATACGGGAAACACATAAGTGAATTTAAATTTTGTTGAGACTCCAGAGTAGAGAATGAAAGAAAGTGAACCTCAATTTCATTGTTTAGAATTGGAATTGTGGGTTTCGATGTAAATTTTATTATTTATATCCAGAAAAAATATTATAATTGGAATTGCAATTTTTTAAATTGCATCACATCAATGAACAATACATATTCTGAAATCTTAAACCGTGAGTTAAATTTGAACGATATATACTCGTCAATATTTCAATTGAATTACATATTCTGAAATCTCAAACTGTGAGTTAAATTTGAAGGTTGGAACTCAAATAATATTGTTTCGTAACATAGTCTATTAACCTGAGTTATGCAATGACACGGGATTAATTGTTATAACTTATAAGACTGAGAAACCATGTTTTAGAAGGTTGAGTTCTTTCAAATGACAGTTCTGGTGATACCCTTTTGATTCAAAAAATATCACTGATATTATTTGATCATAGAATTTCTTTCAAATTCACGATAAAACATTTTTTGATGATTATGTTTTACACAATGTTTATGAATAAAAATCATGGTAAGACATTGTCTAATATAAGACTTCATTTGAAAACATGTTTTTGGTTATCATCAGTTGTATGTAGCTTTGTCTAAAGTTTCTATGTGATATTTATAGTTGTACATGTTGAACGAAAATTATTGTATATAAAAAGTATTCCAAAATTTACATTATTTTTTTTTCAAACTTATAGGATTTTCTATATTTAATTTTATTGTTTATTTTGTTCATATTAAAAAAAATAATTACATGTTA
Source organism: Codonopsis lanceolata (assembly GCA_013146195.2). Taxonomy (NCBI): domain Eukaryota; kingdom Viridiplantae; phylum Streptophyta; class Magnoliopsida; order Asterales; family Campanulaceae; genus Codonopsis; species Codonopsis lanceolata. The sequence continues at coordinate 7,721,907 of CM028378.1, read as the reverse complement.
TTCAACTTTAATTTAATATATAATTTTATACACATGTACAATCCGTGCAACGCACAGGTGCATCGGTAGTTCTCCTTAATTACAAGAGAGTTTAAATCATTAATATTTTGCAATTATAATATATCCAACTGAACCCAACATAAACAAGGGTGATAAGTATTAGATTTGTCAATTGTGTGGGTTTGTCGGTAACTGGTCGATACGAGTCGGAACCCGCTAGAACCCGAATATCAAACTTGTCATGGTGGATCAGGATGAATCGGGTTGAGTTATAACTAACACCATTTTAAGCGGTCATCTAACCCTGATTTCCCCCTCAACAAATTATATATTTATAAAATAAAAATTATCGGGTCGAAACGAGTAATGAATTTAATCTATTTTAACCTGACACACCTGTTAATATTTCTTGTTTCAACCCAAAATGAGTTTTAGATTGTAATCGTTAAACCTATTGAAAACACAAAACTTTATCACAATTATGTATAGAGTGTAAACGTATTATTCTGTAGGTCTCGCTGAAAAAGTTATTTCTACATAATTGCCACGAAAGGACGAGATGCTCAAAGTCTTCAGGATGTTAACAATGTCGATTGTCATAGAAAGGAAGGTGCAAAGAAGTTGGCATCTAAGCCACCACAAAGTCCACTATCATTTCACAATTAAAAAAAAAAACAAAAACAAAAGAACTTAGTTGATTATAATAGTAGCATGACAATAATACACGAATGTTTTTTATTGTTCAATAAAATTGCAAGTTTACACGGTCAGGACATAAGACATTAGTATAATTGAAAAAAAAGGAACTTAGTAAATTCCTAGAAAAATCCTAAAATATAACAATTTTTTTAAAAAAAGACAATTACTTTATGACAGATAAAATAATAGTAATAAAAGAACTCATGAATTGATAGTCAGAGTAGCCTAAAATTAAAGCATCGGAAATTAAATTTCATGTTCATTCAATTAGTTACTTATAACATTGGTGAGCAAAAACGTAAAAACTATAGTTCAATTAGTATCCTTTAAGGAGTTGTGCCTTTTCTTTTCCAGCCTTTTTGATTTTTAATAAGCGGGAGAGATTTCCTAACATCTTTTATCGCGGGTGGTCTTGATATTTTGGGGCCCTGGATTTAATTTAAAGGGTAAATTTTAAGTGGGTATAATTTTAAAAACATGTTTTCATCTAGGACCATTATTTTTTTGGACATTTCATATAACTATAAATTGATTGCCAAATGATAAAAATGCCATTAATGAAGACAAAAAAATCAGATAATGCTGATACAAATGCTAGGCACCAGTTAACACATTATTTTCAAGAAAAAAAAATTCCAATAATGCTGATGCCAAGGTCAGATATCAGAATCAGATATCAGGTTGCTGATGTCAATCCCAAACATCAGGTTGTTGTCAAATTCACACATCAGGTTGTTGATGCCAAATCCAGGCATCAGGTTGCTGCCAAATTCAGGCATCAGGTTGTGCAACATGAATTAAAAAAAATCAAAAAAGCTGATGTCATGGCATCAGGATTGTTTTGACCAAAAAAGTTTTAAAAAGATGATGTCAAGGCTTGGCATCAGGTTGTTGTCGTCCGTTTCGCTGCTCATACCGCTACACCATTGAAATTGATGATAGCAATGCAGTTTATCATTTTTGCATTTCCCGGCACTCGGCAGAATGGCGGATCCACTTGCAGCGAAATGTGTTACAATACAATGCGTGCTTATGGGGCAAACCGAGTCTTTCAGCTGCAAACATTGGTCAAGAAATTCAACGTGGAAACAGAGACACGTACTCTCATACACATTCACTTACCATATAAAAGCAATGACAGAAGCACAAAGGATCAACGGAAGTACCTGCGAAATCAATGTTTTGACGCCCATCAGAGTACCTCCAGAAAGTTTACCAATGGTGTCACATTAGGTGGAGGAAACCCAACAGAATCCTGCAAACTTACTTAACTGAAGACTTGAGTTTCTGCTTCTGGTCCTCTAAAGGAGATGAAAATGGAGAATGAACTACTCCAATAGTCAATAATTGCAGCAGCATGCTCCTCTCCTGTAGTCCCCTGGGAATGGAAGATTACCTAGGAATTACCCGATCCCGATCCATAGCGACCTCTTATTGCATTCATTCTCTCGGGTCTTTTAACAAACAAATGGAGTATAAACAAGGGTAGTGACGTATTTTCGCTCCAAAATTGTACCTGAAAGATATGTCTAAAAAATAGCTGGATTCATTTGAAAACATGTCTTAAAAGATGTACCGACTTGTAATTTTTTCTAATTTAAACTTAAACCCTAAAATTAAGTCCGACAATTATAACTCATTACCCATTAACTTACCTAATCCAATCCACTTATTGTCCAACTAAACCCATTAATATTTTTGGGTTGAAACGGGTAACTCGTTTTGACCGAATAATATTAATGGGTTGTATCGGGTCGGGTTAAAATGAGTCTGACCCGTTACCTATTTTGACCTGTGATTTTTATGCTATGAATTTATGTTTTTTGAAGGAAAAGTTGGGTTAAGACGGGTCACCCCGTTTTAACCCGTTATTCATTCCTATTTAACTCATTTCAACTCATTTAATATTTGGGTTCTAACGGGTTTCGACTCGTTTTAACTCATTACTCATTTCAACCCAACTCACCCAATTGATAGACTTAAGGCTAAAATTAATAAAAGAGAATTACCAAAATTTAAAGATATACTCCGTATTATAGTACCATTTTTATACTATTAATTAAATTATTATCTAACAAATGATGTTCCAACACTCCTAAAATTCAAAACTATTATCCAACTTTTACTTGAAAATTACCATCATTAGCGTGATCAGAAAAAGCAAGGGTAGAGGATATATGAATAGAAGAACAGGGAATGGAATGTACGTGGAGAAATCTCTAGTAAGGAGCTAGATCTAAAAAACATCTTGCCATATATATATATATATATATATATATATATATATATATATAATTGAGTCTAAATATAGTAATTTCTCAATAAAGAGATTTTGCTAAAAATAAAAACTTTCATCTATTCGATATATTTAATGCATTTGTCAAATAGTAAGTGGTTGATGGTCATGTTTTGGAAATACAAATATGTCTATATAATTATTATTATGTCTAATTGATTCACAAGTTCAAAGAAAATTTAATCGTTGTTTTGAAAGTTGCAACTTATTAGTAGTTGTTGATGTCTTAAAAACACAAATGGGGCTATACATGAAAATGGGACTATGCACATTTGATATTAACAACTCTTTCTTTATATTCCATCTGTTCCACCAAAAAATTTATGTTTGAAAAGTATAATTATTAAATAATATAACTAACATTTAAGTTTGTCATAATTATAAAAAATGTATGAGCATAAAAAATATGTGAAGTAAAGTTAAAATGTTATGGAGATGATAAACATAATTTTCGAAAATGAACTCTTAAAATGAAACATCATTGCTTGAAACGTAGGGAGTGGTATTTAATTCGAAAGTAGTAAAAAAATGTAATTTTGACAAATATGGATAAATATTTTTCGAAATCCTAAAACGACACTTATTTTGTGACTTTGTTAAAACGATATTTATTATGAGATGGATGAAGTAGTATCTTTAAAATTCATGTGTATGTGAGACAAAAAGTAAAGATAAAGTGATAAAAATATATTTTTTTTTAAAAAATTACAAACAAGACAATATATTAGGGATTGATATAAAATTCAAGCAAACAATAATTTGGGGGAGGGGAGTATTTAATGGAGTATTAAATAAAAAGGGCAAATGTTGGAAGGTTAAAGGGTATATTGTGAATAAAATTATCCTTAAAGATGCATGTGAGAAAAGCGGCCAATGGTCTATAATTTAATTTTTAGGTTATGACCATGTTAAGTATAATGATAATCGAAAAATATAAAAGTGGCAACAAATATAATCGAGAATTTGACAGTAGCAAATCGCGGAATTTGAAATTTTAACTAAATTATTAATAGTAATGAATAATGATGTAAAAAACATAAATAATTGAAAATGACTGTTAAACCATACATAGGTATAGCTAATCACTTAAGTTATAAATTGGAGTATAATACATCTAAATAATATACTGTAGGTGTGATCAGTTTTCATGATTATAAATAAATTTGGCACATAAAAATGGAAGTAAGGCTAATTCCTATTTAAAAAAAAAATCAATAAGAGAGGCGGCTTGTCTATAAATTGAGGTCAAACTTTGGTTCATGCTTTTGAGACGCAGCGGCTACTTGGTACGGCGCCCTTGCTGTGGCCCTATCTTTCCTCTTGGCCAAGAATTTATGAAGGGACGCTCTCCTTGCAATCGGCAAATCTGATCCATTCGCTTCCGCAAGTTGTTGAGGATGTTCTTGTGAATTGTTGGATCCAAAAATCAAATATGTATCAGAAGATGATATCAATGGAGCTTTTCCACGGTCCATTTTGACCGTGTCGGTGGCGCCGGTTGTACTCTTATTGGCTAATAACATAATCTCCTTAACTTTCTCCTTGGAAAAATCATCAAACACTAATACTTGGCCACCGTAAAATATAGTCATTGGCGCAGTTTTGGCTTCAATTGTAACCGATTTGCTAGGACTAGCCTTGTCACCGAGAAAGGATTCCACTATGGTGAATTGAGGAAGGGGAGTCAATGATATTTCCTCCGGTGGGGGAGTTACAATTTGAACCGGAGTCCGATTTTCCATGTTGCTTAAGAAGTCAATTGTTGGTGCCTGAGATGTTTCCGGTCTCCCTGTAACATAATTGGTCGGAAAATTTAGCTTCTGCACAGAATCAAAATTGTAGAACGTGCCGGACGAAAGAGAAATCAAGGAATCTAGATTATTACCTATAGATTCAAGTTTGCCATTGATGTTAAGGTCTCTTAGACTGCCTTTCTCCTTGAGGTACTTATTCAAGAGGTTACACGCCTGAGTGAAATTCTTCTTCTCCGGTGCCTTGCCGTATTTCTTGGCGTTAGGGAGAAATTGCTTGCCGTTCGACATGTCTCTCGATTTGATCAATCGAATCCAACACAAAAAGTAAACTGATTGAGGAATCTATCGCGAGAGAGAGAGAGATTTGATACAGTTGATATATTGAGGTTGTGATTTTGGGGTTGTGAAGATAATAGGGTTATTAAATACCATCATAAAAAAGGGTTCTTGGTAACTGTTTGTCACTTGGTGGGGTCAATCTGTGTCTTTCTTTAGGAAAAGTATTTAGGTTTTGTAGCACGTGTTAATTGCGCTTGTTGAATAGAAAAGTAAAAGCCAATAAAAAATTTGGGTGATGGTGAGTTCAATAAATTGCGTACGTGGGCCCTTAACAATAAAAGAATTCAAAGGGGCAAAATAACACAAAAGAAAATGCTCCTTTGCGAGTCCAAAGCTCACGTTGATGCCAACAATAGCGGTTTAATTACTCCGTATTTAATTTTAAATTGATTTAAAGTGGATCTTACTTTTAATGACTTCTTTCTTCCATAGGCATGTCATAGTACTCTTTAAGTCTTAAGTTTTAAAAGTATCCACAATGGTTACATCCTAAGATATCATTTATATAATCCTCCAAAAAAATTTAGATGCCCTTTAAAAACGTTTCAACTCCAATGAGCACCCTTTATATAACCCTTTGAATTAGTGATATCTTAACTAACAAACTTAACTACCAATATATTTCTATTTTTTATTTTCCTACGCAATTGAAATAAAATATTTATACTTTTAAATTTTATATTTTATGAAAAATATATTATATGTTTTGATTATATCAATTATTTTTATTTAAAGAAAGTCTTGTCACGCTTTTTAATATTATCAATATATCTATAATTTTAAGTTATAAATAATAAAACAAGGGAAATGATAGTGCAAAAAATACACTAAATTAATTGAAAAAGAAAATGGAAAAAAAATGGAAAAGCATACTGATGCGTCCAAGAATATTTGGACCCACTCAAACATTGCCAATCAAGCACTGGCTTTCAGCGTCTTTACAAACTCTTTTTTTTTTTTTTTTTTTTTATAAAAGCTAGATTTTATAAAAGGAGAAAAAGGAAAACTAAAGTGACAACCAACCTTACCCAAGAGGGCAAAGGAGCCTACGTGCTTACAAACTCTCTCGAGCCCAACTACGCGATGAAAGAGAAGAAAAGTGAAGCGGGCGGGGCACTCCTGCAAAGCCTCTCGGCGTGTGAATTAGTCAATAAGCTCACAATTTGACGAGTTTAGGCTAGTGGAAAATATTGCGCGATGCGCGTACCTTTCTCCGAATTTTGTGGGGTTTTTATACGTGCGTGCATAGCGCCCATTATATGATGCGTATTATCATGCATAGCGCCCATGATTATCATTAACCGCCGATTGGCATGGCGATTGGCGTGCTTGCTATCTGGCCATAGCTTATGGTCGGGATTATTGCTCGGGTGTAACCACCCTCAGCTGTTATCTTGATCTTTATCGGACATGAATGTCTCAACTATTTCTAACTCTTCTGTGCAGCGGCAATGATGCTCGCCATCGTGATGTTCGGCGTAGCTAATCCCCATTTCGCAGTAAAGTACTTTGAACCAAAGCAGGGATTTTTACGGGTTACTGCGTGTAACATCTTTGCTCGGTTGCTTTCGTAATATATACATGCACGACGTGGCTCGGCTTGGGCCTAATGGGGCGGTAGCTGACTCCTTGTCTTCCAGAGTATTCATGCTCGTGACGAGGAGGAAGCTAAAATTTCAAAGCACCTTCCTTGAAATTTGAAAGCCAAAAAGTTGAATAAGCGGCAATTTATGGGCGTCTTGAACAACGTTTCTTAAAGTAAACGTCGGTACCGTCGGCCATGATCCAGCGAGGTCGACTCCATGCGCGTTAAATGCGGCCTCGTTCCACCAGAACCTCGTGCTTCGGCCCAATGATTCGATTCCCCAACCGGGCTCAGTTGGATATAAAAGCGGGATTCAACTCTTTCACAACTTTACGCCTTACCACAATTCGAGCAACTCTCAAACAAATAGATTTAAGCAGACGGAATTTTGCAAATCTCCATCAAAACCGCTTCCCTGTTGCATCTTGCCGTATTGAAAAACCGTAATCAAGATCTTCCCCGCTTTTCTGTGTATTTCACGCCTCTTCTTCATCGTCCCATAGATTATATTTTCACTGATTAGGTTTACGCCAGAACCCCCTTTTCGCTCTTCTCAGAACTGCTCAATTGCTTTTGCCTTTTTCGAATTAGTAACCTGCACTCCAAGGAATCGAGAAACCATGATCGTACTTCACATCGATTATGCACCCAAAATGTTACCCACTCCTCTTGCCACACTTTTTCCAAACCAATTTTAACTGTAATTTTATTCTCTTTTCCCCGTAGGATGTCTAAAGGCTGCAATCAATTCAACTCAAGCGACAAGTTACTTAATTACGGAACCTGAAGTAAGAGCCTCCGCCTCATCTTCTTAAAGAGGAAGCGAAACGAGGATGTAGCCCCATTGATCACGCGCCCGAAGACTCACATCACAAGCGGCGAGGCAACCCGATACTTGATGGCCGGCGGTATCCCTCAATGTCGAGCAATTACCCGATCAAGCCAAATTCTATTCACCCGCCCCTCCCTTTCCTCCCCTAATCAAATGGGAAGAGATAAATTCCGAGGGCGAGGTTAGTACCGGTTTCACTAGTATAGACCCCAAAAGCTGCACCGTTGTTCGCTGATTTAGATACGGAAAAGGGAAGAACTCTGAGGAGATAGGATGGTATTTTACTTTGATTTTTTTCAAGTCGGGGCTCCGACTTCCTCTTGACCCATTCATCATTGAATTGATGAATGCTTCTAATACTACTTCACGCCTAACCAACTTGTTTCAGTAGATTCTTGGTATCGTAACTGCGGAGTCACCTTGCTCGAGTTGAGCAGATATGACTTTATTGAAAATTCTTTCTCCTCTCCCGGACAAAGCAAGGCGCGTACTGGCCGCTCAAACCATGGT
>CM028378.1:7585245-7713792 GCA_013146195.2 Codonopsis lanceolata | reverse complement strand
GGAGTGGCGGTGGAGGTCGTGAGTAGTTAAAGGGTGAAGCGAGGAGGAGGAGCGGGGTTCGGCCGGCTCCTCCCGAGTTTTAGCCTCCCGATAGGTTCTCCTAGGTGTGAATTCTCTCAGTAGATGACTTCAGAGGAATGGGTTGCTGTAGTGTGAGGCGGTAGGTAGTATTGGTCAAGGCCGGTAGTTGTTTTTGGCTCTGTAATCGTCGGGTCGCGTAGCTTGGTTGGTCAAGCAGTTTGGGGACCCAGCAGCTCTTTTCTTAGCAATGTAGCAGGAGGCTCAACCGCTTCATCGACAAGGGCGTGAGCAGTTCCGCCGATGGTTGGTCTTCAATGGTTTTACGAAGTCTCCTTCTTTTGGCTGGGAGGGTGCAGAGATGGTGAGGTTGATTGACCGGTTTGGGTAGTGGCGGAGGAAGTGGTTTGCTGAGTTTGAGAGGTCGGGTCGGCTGAAGTTTGGGCCGGGTGTAGAGATTGGTCCGCCAGCCGTTCTTTGGCCTTCCTTCATCTCTCCCTAACCCATTTGGCCTCCTCCTCTTCGCTTGGAGTGTCCTTTACCCGCCTTTGTCTGCTTTGCTTTTCCTTTGCAGCCATCTTGGTTCAAATGCCCGCCTCATCGCCCAAGTCTGCCTGGGAGAGGACGACCACTTGATCGCCACCTGGGCAGGCCTTCAAGGTGCCTGGCTGCCACGTGCTTCCATGTTGAAGCCGTGTAACCAAGATAGGTGCAAGCTTGGCCACTTTGTCTATGGAGACGGGCGGACCCTCAGCCTTTCGCTGTTTCTATTCTCGAGTATTTGTCAAGAATGAAGCGTTAGTCGCATCTCCTGGCCACGCAATCGCCTTCATCTTCCTTTAAGGAAGAGTTGACATTAGCATCATCCCTCATACTGATCAAGGGCGCCAGGCAGTTTTGGCTTTCTCCACCCAATGCTTTAATTCATGAAGATGATGGCCCCCAACAGGCGAGTTGAAGAAATACAGCATCGGTCAAGTTAATTTGTCGCCGTAAACATATCGTGAGCTCCACTCTTAATAAGCCCCTTGTCAATGAGGTGGCTTGAGCAAAGATACATCCACGTGGAAGAGATTTCAAGCATTTTCCTCGTGTTCTCTATAGGTATTCACCTCATTACCTGCCTGTGCATGCCAAAGAATGGTTGCTAGAGGTCCACCATAACGCACGATGATGATGGAAATTGATTTAGCGGAATGGAGATGGACGGCCTCGAATCCACCCCTCAGAGCGCTTTTGTTCATGAGCTCCATTCTCGATAGAATTCTTTCCGCCGTAAAGATGTCAGAAGTTTTTATCATCGAGGCGTAAGAGGGTAGAATACCGTAGGCTCATATCCTCGCAAGCTTTGATGCCTGGCCATTGTCAGATCGAAGGTCAATGCACATTCCTCGAATGTGCCTCGGGTCCGAGCGACTATATGTCATGAGAGTGGAAAGTTAGATATCCCTGAAGGTTGACATCCTTACTAGAGGAATGTCGGTCTCTCGGGTTCAAATTTCGATTTTAAGTTCTGCCCAAAGAAATACAAATAAAAAATTAGGCTTTTCACCTTAAGAGTTTAAACAAGCGTAAATTCAAGGTTTTCAAAATATTTGGAATTTTTGAAGAGAAAACTTGAAACCCTAGAATGTTTTAGAGAGTCCAAACCAAAGAAATGTATAACAAAAGTTTTTCATAAGGATAAACGATGAATATTCATAAACGATCGCTCGCTTTCTTAGGTTTTTAAGAACAACAATGGCGAAACCGTATGAAACTCTCAAAGTGACCGCTTGAATTCCAACATAATTTTAGGTTATGAAATGAAATGCAAAAATGTAAAACAATTAGTTTCAAGTAGAGAATGTAGAAAACATACAATTGCTGTCGATGAGAAGAAGAAACAAGAAGAATTTGATTTGCGTAAAGCGCTATAATGTAGAGAGAGAGTATGAATAGAGAAATATTTTTTTTCAAAGGTGTTCCAGAAGTTTGGCAAAAGGCGTTCAAGGTCTATTTAAAGGCGAGAAAATTTGAGAAAGCTGAACTTAATATATTTTTTAAGTACCAAATTTTATCCTTGATCCCCCTTTGCTTTAGAAACCTCTTTTAAAAAATAGACTAAGTAGTAATACTAACCTTGAAGTCTTCCCAGAAAGAGAGGCTTACGCTTTCCGATTAGTGTAAAAACTAGGTCTACCCTATGAGAAAGAAACATTAACAAATAACTTTGAAATTAAGCAAGAGGGATCAATCATACCAAGATTTCTCCTTAAATAAGCAAACCTGGTGGCATCTAGTGGTTTTGTGAGAATGTCACCAATTGATGCTCGCTTGGAACATATTCCAAACCGATGTTACCTTTCTCCACATGATCTGAGGAAAGGATAACTAAATCATCAATGTGCTTGGTCTTTGAGTGCATCATCGATTTTTGAGACGAATTGCCGATGTGTTGTCACACATGATTAAGCGCTTGCGCCTTGATGTCAGAGTCCACTAGTCATGCTTCATCCATAGAGTTGAGAGCAAATGCCATGCCTATGTATTCAAATTTTCTGGTTGAGTTTGCAATGCATCCTTGTTTCTGCAAGACCATGAGACAAGTCTATTTCCAAGGAATTGACAAGTCCCATCGGTGCTTCTTCTCGTCAATTTCTATGTGCATAATCGAGATCTCGAGTATCCAACTAGATCGAAATTGTTGTTTTTGGAATACCTGTGGGTCCCAATGAGCACAATAATAAGCTAGAAGGGGGTTGAATAGCTTATTAACACTTTAAAACTTTTAAAGTAAGTTCTTTGAAAGTTACTTGCAATCTATGAAAAGAATCAAGTAGCGGAAGACCTTCAAGAAAATTGTTCCAGTCCGCCGATAGGACTACCTAGACCTTTACAGCATTACTTAAGTTCTCACGAAATGGATGAAGTAAACAATGAAACCGAAAGCAGCCAATAATTAAATGCATGTAAGGAAATAACACAAGTATTTTGGGATGGTTCACACTATAATGAGTGCTACGCCCACCACCAAGGCCAACCTTGATTTAAATTGTGCACTATGTTTTCCACTTAGATCAATTACAAAGAATATCCCTAATGGATCGTGTACAAAATATTGACTTGTGTTTGTCTAGGAATTAAATATCCAGAATACAAGATATTTAATTGCAAGTGTAAGTATAGTTAAAGTAAACAACAAGAAGAATAAAACAATAAATGTCAAGAGCAGCCTTCTTGTTGCTGACGAGGACTTCTAGATCCGCTGAGGATCTATTGAATGCACCGAAATGAAAGACTTGGAGTTCTCAGAGATCCGAGCAATTCTTTAAGTGTTCGATTGATTCTGCATGCTTGTCTCTGTTGATCCAGCCTTCAATGGCGATTTAAAGGTGTGCACTTCAAAAGATCCGCTGAGAAGACGAAGACTTCAACAGCTTTTTTTCATAAATGCATTAAATGCATGGGGTCAGTTACCAAGGAATTTCGCTCTTCACGTATAACTAGAGCGTATAATCATTTCGAGATCTTCAAAAGGTGGGCGATTTGGTGTCGATTCAGAGATGAAGCAGTAAAGTGTGGGACACCGCTTATCGCTTATTAATCGCTCAGATCTAAAAGTATTCTCGCTGAAAGTTGCTTTCTGCGGCTTGACATGTCGTGAAAAGACTTGGATTAATTCAAATATCAAATGGAATAAGTTTGAATTAATCCAGCCTAGCTTTGATCCGGGAGAGGACACGTAGAAGGCATCACCGACACGAGGTCTACCGATCTTAAGCTGAGCAGTCTTCCTGCCAAGGCAGAAGTGGTCTTCCGATGTTCCTCAAAAGGTCCTACAAAACTATAAAGTTCTATACACATTGCCACGCTTAATCGATACGCACTCGATTAGCCACTCAAGTATAAAACTAAAGTAATGTACCGATCGATATAAATTTAACATAAGAATCAACAATCTCCTCCTATTTATATCTGTCATCATTACTACAAACGAGGGTTTTTAAACAAGCTATTTAATAGATAATAGCATGTCCTCGAGAAAGTTTATATATTACGTAAGCGTGTAGACATGCCTCTATTAAACGTAATAACACCTCGATGCAAGGGACTAATCTAAGTGCATACAAAAATAAGAGAGTCAAAGAATAGCACACATATCGCCAGCAGCTTAAATCAATTTAAACCGAATGTTTAAATTCTCATATAAATAAACAATAAAGCAAAGAAGAATTTAAACAACATAATTTTTGAAAAGGCAATCATCTCAGATTCATAAACAAGATGTTTACATTTGACAGAAGTTTTCAAAATAAGATAAATACAAAGGAAAGGGAAGAAAAGATACAAAAGCTACCATGGTCTTTTCCTCGCTTTGTCCGCAGCCTTCTTTCGGCTTCCATTCTTCTTGGTATTCGGCATTCAGATTGTCTTGGAACGAGAATCCAGCTTCTTCACGAAGACGCCGCTCTTCCATCGCATTCTGATAGATCTCATTTGTTTCTCCTGATGGCCGATCACGATCCCTGCTGGCATTCATAATGTCATGAGCGTAGTTTCGAGCGAGGTTGTTGAGTTCCATAATAGAGTACGCACCGCGAGATGGAGAGTGATGGCGTGGAAGAGCTCGTGAGAAAATGGAACCCATGACACAGCCTTCATCTCGCTGAAGCTCTACGCTGATCTTGACATCGTGAAGTCGCGATCTGTCCAAACGACGCACATCCTCTTGAAATTGTCGAAGAAAGTGGCAAGGTCAAGTTCTTGGTCAAAATACTTCAAATGGGTAGCGTGTATATGCTAGAAGTTCGCCAGCCGTAGATGGCATCTAGTCGACAAAATTTCAAAGATCGGGTCAGTCGACATGTATGCCTTATGGGTGGAAAGAGGATGTATTATAGTGAGTATGGTGGGAGGCTGGTAGAATCCAGCTTCAAATCAAAGGCTTTTCACCGATGTGAGATCGGGGAACGTAATCTATAGAACCCTCCCAGAAGTGTAGAATAGAATTTGGTCAAGGTTGGAAGGCAGGAGGGTGGGATGGGTCGTGAGTAGCATGAGGAGATGGAGCTCAGTCCCCAGCCTGGGGCTCCTCCCCGATTTGAGGCCTCCCGAGGATAGACTCCTCCAGGCAATTCCTCCGGCAGATGACCCAAGAATAGAGACGGGCGGCTGATGTGCAAGGCTCGGGCCGCCCAGAGTTGGTTGGGTCCTATATGTGTAGCGAGACAAATAGTGTCAAGCACTTAGTAGCCGGGTTGTCAAGTGTAGAGGGTCGGGTACCGGTAGCTCTCCTTTCTTCCCGGCAGACCTCACCGCCTATCTGCAGAGAGGTTGGCGGATCGCCAGTGGGTCGGTCTTCAAAGGTTTTACGAAGCCCCTTCGCTTAGGCTCAGGGAGCCAGGAGGTGGTGAAGGTGGTTGCCGGATTGCAAGGCTTGGCTTGGGTAGACGGAGGAGAGGAATGGCCGGATTGGCCTCGGTGCCTTCTTCTTCCTCGCCTTCCTTCATCTCTTTACGATCCACTGGCCCGCTTCCTTCACTGAGGTGCCACTTCCGCTTTGTCTTTTGGCTTCTTTGGTCGCTATTTTGGACCTTAGCAGCTCCGCCTCATCACCTGCACCTTGGCCTTTGATGGAGGTCCGGGCCACTTGATCATCAAATTCTATAGCCTTTCAAGGTCTTGCTTGCAGTTTCAATGCTTGAAGTCGTGACCAAGATAGGTGCAAGCCACACTTTGTCAAGAGAGACATGAGACCCTTCTCAGAGCTGCTGATTCGGTTTACCGAAAAACGAGGTCGTGAGTTGTTTTCCTGGCCACCGTGATACAACTCATCTTCTTTCAACGAAGAGTTGATGGTCGATCATCCCTGGGGCATCAATGCAGGCCTGGTGCAAGTGGCTGCCAGTTCTCCACCCGCTCTTTGCCGAAGATGATGAGCCCCCAGCTTGAGACGGTCAGAAATATAGCACTTTGTCCGCCGGGCAAGAACATGTCATGTGCTCCACTCAATAAGCCCCTTGTCTGAAGGTGATCGTGCAAGACGCCAAGAGGGAACAAGTTTTGAGCATTTTCCCTGAGGCTCCTTGAGAGCATCTACTCCCTCATGGCTTCCTGTGCATGTAAAGCCTCACCGTGGTTGCCGAAATAGCTCCTCCGTAATGCACGCCAATTATGGTGGAAATAGATTTGGCGTGACGAGATGGGACGGCCTCGAATCCACCCACGAAGAGCGCCTGTTCATGAGCTCCATTCGTTGATAAAATTCTTTCCGCCAGAAGATACCGTAAGTTTTGTCGCTGAGGCGTAAGCAGGGGCATAATCCCTGCAGGCGCCCATATCCTCGCAAGCTTTTACTCCCAGTTTATAGTAATTGATTGACAAGGTCAACGACATGCCAGAATGTATAGCTTGGGTCCAAAGCGACAATGATGTCGCGAAATAAGCAGATAGGTTGATATCCCGAAGATTGATGTTTGAACCGGGAGGAATGACTTTTTCGTGGTCAAAGCCTTCACCGGCCGCGCTTTGGATTTCGAGGTTCTCGCCTCAAGGAAAAACAAAATAAAAGTTAGCTTCATCTAGACATCTAAACAAGTAGGAATTTCTGAGTTTTCCAAAAAAATTCAAATTTTCAACGAAAAAAACCTGAAACCTTAGAGAAACCACACTCGAGAAAACATAATGTAAGTTTTCATAAGAATGAACAATGAATTAGACAAAAACGATCGTTAGTATTCAAGTATGTAAGAACAATAATGGCGAATCACCGCTAAACTCGAAATGACGGCTGAATTCCAAAAGGATTTTAAGATTTTATTGAAATGTGAACAAGACATTAAAATTTCGAGTGTAGTAGAGATAAACGCATCATTGTTGAAGATGAGAAGAAGAAACAAGAAGAAGAACGCAGAATTTGGCAGTAGTAGTTACGCAGAGAGAGAAGAAAGTTTCTCGGGTCAAAGTGGTTTCGTAAAGTTTGGAAATGACGGTTCAAGGTTTATTTAAAGGCGAAAATATAAGTTTTAAAAAGCTGAACTTAAGATATTTTCTTAAGTACCAAATTTTGTCCTCGACCCCTTTTATTGCTTTAGAAACCTCTTTAGCGTAAAATAGACTAAGTAAGAGTACTAACCTTTAGGTCTTCCCAGAAAGAGAACTTACGCCTTCCGATTAGTCTAATACTGGGTCTACCTAAGATGAAAGAAATTTTTAACAAACAAATTTTTTTAAAATTAAGCAAGAGGATCAATCATACCAAGATTTCTCCTTAAATAAGCAAACCCGGTGGCATCCAAAGGGTTTTGTGAGAATGTTCCGCTAATTGATGCTCGCTTGGAACATATTCGAGGCCATCGATGTTACCTTTTTCCACATGATCTTTGAGAAAATGATAACGAATATCAATGTGCTTTGTCTTTGAATGCATTATCGATTTTTGGAGATCGAATAGCCGATGTGTTGTCACACATAATTGGGCGCTTTTTGGGCCTTGATGTTGTAGTCCACCATTGTTGCTTCATCCATAGCAGCTTGAGAGCAAATGCTTGCAATATATTCTCGCTTCGGGTTGAGTTTGCCACTAATCCTTGTTTCTTGCAAGACCATGAGACGAGTCTGCTTCCAAGAAATTGACAAGTCCCACCGGTGCTTCTTCTGCTCACTTCAGGTAAACAGCATAATCTCAGATCCGAGTATCCAACTAAATTGAAGTTGTTGGATTTTGAATACCTATGCCTAGATTTGTTGTTTTTGAAACATATCTCGATGATGCGCTTGGCAGACAAGCAAATGTGACTCCTTTCGATCCGCCTCGAAATCTAGCACAAACACAAACAAAGAAACATAATGTCGTCTATTAAGCGGAAGGTAAAGAAGTGAACCTATGATTCCTCGATACTTGGTCATGTTCTCTTGCTTTTCCTTTTCATCTTTGTCAAGATGGCGTCGGTAGACATTGGAGTTTCAAATCCTTTGGTGGCGAATCAAGACCAAACTTCTTGATTAGTTCCTTTCGCATATTTGGTTTGGCCGATGAAGATTCCTTCCAAGTCCGTTGTATCCGCAGCCCTAGAAAATAGGTAAGTTCGCCCATCATGCTCATCTCGAACTTGCTTTGCATTAGCTTCTCGAATCTTTTGCACAAAGCTTTGGTTAGTTGATCCAAAGATGATGTCGCCCACATAGATTTGTACCTGTAAGAGAATGGCCTTTGTGCTTGAGGATGAATAAAGTAGTGTCGATTCTTCCTCTCACGAATCCTTGTTCAATTAAGAACTTGGATAGAGTTTCATACCAAGCTCTAGGAGCTTGCTTCAGCCGTAGAGAGCTTTCTTGAGTCGGTAGACGTGGTCCGCTTTGTCGAGATGACAAATCCTCGAGGTTGTCCACGTCCACGATACGCTTCTTGAAGATCACCATTCGTAAAGGCACTCTTAACATCCATCCGATACACTTTGAAGTCCATGAACGAGGCATAAGCTAGAAAGATTCTCGATTGCTTCTAGTCTAGCAACAGAGCAAATGTTTCATCAAAGTCAATTCCTTCTTCCCCGGTGTAGCCCCGAGCAACCAATCTAGCTTTGTTTCGTGACATTTCCATCTTCATCTCTTTTATTTCTCGAATACCCACTTGGTGCCGATGACCGGATGATCGCCGGCTTTGAACTAAGCTCCACACCTTACATCTTTCAAACCGGTTCAGCTCTTCTTGCATAGCTTCAATCCAGCTTATGATCTTCGATGGCTTCATCAATCTTCTTTGGTTCGAAGTTCCGATACAAATGCGTAAGCAAACAACGCTTTTCTCGAACCTTATTTCTCGCATTTCAAATTTCGAGTTGAGATCACCAATGATTTGGGAAATGGGATGATCTCTTGCTTCAATAAGCTTGGAGGAAAATCACTTCGGAGGATTCTTCCCTTAAGAATTTCGAGTTGGTTGAGAAGGAGATTCACCAAAACTGTCTGTTCAAGAAATAGAGTCTTCAAAACTTTCATTTTCTCGTGAACAAGAAGGATGAGAGATCTCAGAAGGTGCTTGGGGTAAAAGTAAGAGATGGGTTCGTGAGTCAACAGAAGAGTTATTATCTGATCGGTAGAGGTCTCTCTACCGGTGAAGGGTTACCGATATTGAGGGATCTGGCAGCTGCCGCTTTTCGATAAGGATTGGAAGTAGATGTTGTATTTGTACTGCCTCATCATTATCGTAATCATTAGCAACGCTCGAGCCATTCTAGGCTCTAACAAATCATATTCATCAAAAGAAACATGCACGTATTCTAAGATTTTTAAGTTAGATTTATCGAAAATGCGAAATGCTTTTGAATGTTTGGAATACCCTGTAAAATTCCTTCGTCCGATTTTGCATCAAATTTTCCTCTATACTCTTTTCCATTGTAAAGAATAAAACATTTACACCGAAGATTTTAAGAAATCCAATGTTTGGGGATCTTCCTCTCCAAATTTCATATGGAGTTTTATTATGAAACTTGTTTACCTGTGGATCTATTTTGGGTAAAGCAAGCAAGATTGATCGCCTTCCGCCTGTAAATACTTCTAAGTTTAGCTTCAAAGATTGTTCTAGCCGCTCAATCGTTGTTCTCGTTTCTTCCGCTCAGCCTACACCATTTTGTTGAGGAGTACCGGCGGAGAAGTTGTGGCCGATCCCATGGTCATCGCAAGACTTTTCTACACCATTGTTTTTGAATTCTGTCGTTGTCCGATCTTATGTCACAAATGTCTTCAAGCTTTTGAGTTTGAAGTCTTCTAAAAGTGTGTAGTGACTAGATCATATGTTTCATCTTTAGATGTCATAGTTTCAATCCAAGTGAATCTAGAGTAGTCATCAACTACTACAAGTGTGTACTTGTCTCCCGAAATATCGGGTCGTAGTAATAGGTCCAAAGAGATCCATATGCAGAAAGTTGAAGAGGTCTGCTTGTTGATAAACAGACTTTCTTTTGAAGGAAGACTTGGAAAGTTTTCCTAGTTGACAAGCTTTACAACTTCGTCATGATCGGCAGACACCGTAGTAGACCTTCGACAAGCCCATTTTTGGAGAGCTTGAGAGGTGCTTGAAGTTGAGGTGATCGAGACGCTTGTGCCATAGCCACTGTTGTCACGAACATTGTTGGCTACTAGACACATGTTTGAGAATCTCCCTAGAAGATTTAAGTCCACGACATAGACGCTTCCTTGTCTATTTGTGGCCAAGAGATTGTGAGCACGCCGCACCGCTTGATGAGGCTTTGATGAGGCGGTTGGAATTGAATTGGCATAGAAGTCCTTTGTCGCACTGTGATATGCTCGTAAGATTGTGCTTTAAACCACTTACTAGAGAAACTTTGTTGATGGAGAGACTTCCTCTAGTAATTGAGCCATATCCAATTGTCTTTCCTCTTGCATTGTCTCCGAAAATAAGAGTGGGTCCTTTTTGCTTCAACTATATTGAGCCTCCAATTGTCTTTCCTCTTGCATTGTCTCCGAAAATAAAACCTTGCCTGCCTCAGTACCGATGTCTTTGATTTCTCGATTCTATAGCCATGAAGCATTCCCTGCAAAAGAGTTAAAGCAAAACAAGGTACCCTTTATTTGGGTCCTAAGGATTAGCAACCTTGCAACCCATACCGCTTGACCTTGAGAGAACTAGGTCTCTCGGATCTTGAGTGAACCTTAGCAGTGCATTCTCGTGCCGATGGCCTAAGCAATGACAAGAATGACATAAATGGAAAGACCATAGAGAATTGTTAAGCGACTTCAACCGAAGAGTGCTTATGATCATTCCTTTTCTTGACATTCATTTTCGTTCAACTTGCTTGTTGACGGTAGACTTAATTGGTTTCTTTCGACTCTTCCTAGGTAGGTTACTCACGTACACTTAGCTTTAGCTTTTCTCGTTGAGAACCTTTTCGAGGATTCGGTAGAATACCTTTAAGTTTACCTTCAACAGTAAAGCATCTTTGCTGTTTCATAGACAAACTTGATAGTTACCTAGGTTTAGCAGGTCTACCGTCGCCAGACTTTGCCTTGGCATAGTCGTTGCCTGTAGACTTCACTTCTCTACCGTTACCTTCTCAATTTCTCATTTGAATCATTCATTTTGGCTTTTCCTTTCTCGAGCTTTAGGATAAATATAAGGGACACTTGAGTAACCAAGGCCTTGTTTCCCTAAATTTCCAAATGTCTGCTTAGAGAAAGATATATCATTAGCGCCTGAGGATTCTCCTTTCTCTTTGACAAGAGATTGTCGGAAGAGACATATCCGAATATCCTATGCCTGCTTTTATCATTGCTAGATTTTTGGCTTGTAAGGATTTCTTCAAATGCATCCTTGAATTATTCCAGAGTCAATTGTCTTTGCAAGGCAATTTTCTCTAGGTCTAGTCCTTTGATGTGCTCGCTAGGACAAATCAATTTTGTCATGAAGAAATTTGTTTTCTTCCTTCGCTTGATACTCTCTTGTCGACAGCCTATTGAGAGTTTGAATCTCACCGCCATCAAAGATTTCTCACCGTGAGTTTCTCACGCTTTGCCGCTTAACATAGGCTACTCTAAAGGAATTAAATTCTTCAAGCATATCCCGATTATCCTTGAGAAGTTCTTCCTCATCAAGCTATCACCGCTGGTTTCATTTTTGTCCAAAGGACTTGGTGAAACTACAACTTCATTTTCGTGAGTCATAGGTAGGACATGAATCATGAGCTATTAAGCATATGTTAGCTTGCTCACAATCATCTTCCTCCTCTTCGAATCGGTTTCAAACCATGTAGCAACCTGTTTATCTTCTATGTCTTCACCAACATACCTTTTTGTTTTTGAAATTTTCTATAAGAGGGTTTTCGGTATGCTTCAAATTTTGGCTTAGGACATTTTGAGGCAAAATGACCGTGTTTCCTACGTTATAACACACAAGCTCTTCCTTGGATGAGCTTTCACCAATCTTCCCGAAAGGTTGTTGGTGAGTGTTCTTCCTTCCATATTTTGCAAATTTTTGAAAACGTTTAACAAACATAGCAAATTGTTCATCAGATAAAGAATCATTTTCACTGGAAGAAGTAGTTGGTTTGTTTTCAACAATGATTTCTTCTTGGACTATGGCTGGCAGAGACACAGTTCTGAACTGTTTGTCTTGCTCTAGAGCTTGATTAACTTCAAGTTCATAAACCTTTAAACTTGCGTAGAGACTACGAAGAGTCATCTCGTTTAAGTTCTTAGATTCTTTCATACCGTGGTCTTTACATGCCATAAGCTACCTAGAGAGCCTAGAAACCTCATGTTCATTTCCTTTTTGTCATACGTTTACCAAGAGAAAAGCAACTATTTATTACCTCACCGAATCGATCGTATGCTTGTCTCAAGGTTTCCTTAGGATCCTTTTTGAAAGAATCAAACCGCTGGATGTATGTATATTTTACGTTGTCTCTTGTGTCTTGGTCTCCTTCCAAGTATTCTACAAGAGCTTCCCACATCTCTTTCGCAGCTTGTACATCGAATCACTTGCCTTTGGTATGTGCTTGTGTCTAGAGAGTGGTGATTATGTTAATTGCTTTCTTGTCAAGTTCAACCAGCTTTCTATCGCCCTCCGTCCATTCTCGATTCTTCTTTAGGAACTTCTGCGGGGTTCCAGCGATGGAGGCTAGAAGATTTGCCTTCATTGGTACATGTTGACTGCAGTGACACATTTCCATAATCTGTTGTCAATAGAGTTCATGAATCTCATTACTTTATCCTTCCATACATCAAAATGTCCTTCGTCCAATATTGGGACGTGGTTAGCATTAGATGTAGGCAGCATATAGTGTGTTTGTGCCATTATGTCGTATCTCTCAAGAGTTTAATCTTGGAAAAACTTGTTTTCGAAGAGTAAGGCTCTGATACCAATTGTGGGTCCCAATGAGCACAATAATAAGCTAGAAGGGGGGGTTGAATAGCTTATTAACACTTTAAAACTTTTAAAGTAAGTTCCTTGAAAGTTACTTGCAATCTATGAAAAGAATCAAGTAGCGGAAGACCTTCAAGAAAATTGTTCCGTGTCCGCCGATAAGGACTACCTAGACCTTTTACGATTACTTAAGTTCTCTGAAATGGATGAAGTAAACAATGAAACCGAAAGCAGCTCAATAATTTAAACGAAGGAAATAACACAAGTATTTTGGGATGGTTCACACTATAATGAGTGCTACGCCCACCACCAAGGCGATCAACCTTGGATTTAAATTGTGCACTATGTTTTCCACTTAGATCAATTACAAAGAATATCCCTAATGGATCGTGTACAAAATATTGACTTGTGTTTGGGTCTAGGGAATTAAATATCTCAGTAAATACAAGATATTTAATTAGTGCGTATATAGTTAATGGAAGTAAACAACAAGAAGAATAAAACAATAAATGTTGAAGAGCTTCTTGTTGTTGATGAGGACTTCTAGATCTGTTGAGGATCTATTGAATGCACCGAAATGAAAGACTTGGAGTTACGTAGATTCGAGTAATTCTTTAAGTGTTCGATTGATTCTGCATACTTGTCTCTTTTTGATCCAGTCTTTAATGGCAGTATATAAAGCAGGTGCACTTCAAAAGATCCGTTGGAGAAGACGAAGACTTCAACGGCTCTTTTCATAAATGCATTAAATGCATGCATGGGGTCACCAAGAAATTTCGTTTTCACAGATAACTAGAGCAGATAATCATTTTCGAGATCTTCAAAAGGTGGGCGATTTGGTGTCGATCGAGAGATGAAGCAAAAAGTAGGGGGCGCTTTTATCGCTTACATCGGGGCTCAGACTAAAAGTATTCCTCGCTGAAAGTTGCTTTCGGCGGCTTGACATGTCGAAAAGACTTGGATTAATTCAAATATCAAATGAGAATAAGTTTGAATTAATCCGGCTAGCTTTGATCCGGAGAGGACACGTAGAAGCGGATCACCGGTGGACACGAGGTCTACCGATCTTAAGCTTTGAGCGTGTCTTCCAGGTGAAGCGGTGAAGTGGTCTTCCGATGTTCCTGAAAAGGTCCTACAAAAACTATACAAGGCAAAGTTCTATACACAGTTGTCACGCTAATCGATACGCAGCCCGATTAGCCACTGAAGTATAAAACTAAAGTAATGTACTGATCAGATATAAATTTAACATAAGAATCAACAGGCGACATGTAGAAATTTGGATAGTTGGGAACATTTGGATTGTTGGGAAAATTAGGTGGGTATTGGGGGTATTGCGGAGTAGAAGAAAATTGAGAATGTTGAACATTTTCGGGAACACGAGAGTTAGGTGTATTTTGATTTTCTTCATTTTTAGAAGAATTCAATAAATTTTGAAAAAAATGAGTATCTCTTGGATCCATTTGGAAGCTAAGTGTGTAGAGAAAGTAAATTTTTAGAAAGGATTATGAAGAAATAGAAGAGATAATAAATAAGTTGTGGAGAAAATGAAGAGGGTTGAGGTGGTGTATTTATAGGGAAGAAGGAAAAAAAATTATTGAAAAAAAATAAATTGCAAACGGCTAGTTTTTAAAAAATAAAAGGCAAATTCATTTTGAAAACAAAAATAGCCGTTCACAACCCAACCTTTATTTTTAAAAAAACAAAAAACAAAAAAGTCAGAAAATTGCAGAGTCTGCGCCAGCCGTGGACCCCACCAGAATTACCCTCCCACTCGCCCGATCCCGCATGAAGCACACGCGCCACACACAGCCCGTGTGTGATGCCCACCGACTGCCCCCGCGTCTGGTCTTCCTCTTTTTTGCTTGCCTTCCAATTTTGGAAGAAAATAAATTCTCTCTCCTCCATCTTGGCTCCAACTCAGCTTAGGAAGATTTTTTGGAAGGCCCTCCGTTGCAAAATGCCAACTTCCAAATTGGAAGCCACCTTAAGAATATAGCAATGGTGGTGCTCTAAGTAAAGTTCATTAATTGCCCATCTGACACAATTTGGCTTTTACTACTAGCATGATAATCATATAAAGTGTCACATTATACACTAACTATTCTTACCGTAGGGATAAATATATAATTAGCTTTACTATAAAATCGTCTTATGGATTTTAATTTTTAAGATAAAATTTTATTTAATTTTTTTACAGCTTAATTTATCAATATACAATGAGTCGATAAAGAGAATCCATCTTACAAAAAATATTCGTAAGATCGTCTTATATAAATTTATTCCTAAAAATATTACTCCATATGATTTTTAATTGAATTTAGATGTCAAATATGTTGTTGGTACCACATGATGTTGCACTTCAATCTATTACATTTACATGCTTGATATTTAAATTTTACAGTATATGATAAGCTTGTAAATATTATTTTTCAAATAAGTAAGGGTGCAAGAAACATTATCTAGTTTATAGAGCTAACTAGCCGTTCAATTTTGTAAATTGTGAACTCTATTAAAATTTAAACACAAAGATAATCTTATATGTGTCTTTTTATTTATTTAGTAAAAGTCAAGTCCTATAACAAGTCAGGCTAAATATATACAACATGGGGTTTGATAAAATATTTGAATCTGAGGAGCTCCACGTGTTTGTGTTCACCATCTATGTTTATATATGTTGCACATAATGTGCAGTAAATCCGAATGTTTTAAAACAAATTTTTAAATTATTTTGGATGATTATTGGAATGAGTTTTTAATTGATAAATAATGTAAATTTTAAAAAAACATTAATGTTTTTTGAAAGCTCAATTAGTATTATATGTAATAGTATATCAACTTAGTTTTGAAATTATTTAACTTAGTATATCAACTTATTACTCCCTCCGTCCCTAAACTATCCAACTCCTTTCTTTTTTCGTCCGTCCCAAAATAATTATTCAGTTTGAAATTTACTTTTTTAGAAAATCGTTTTTACTTGTTTACCCTTACCTTTTCACTACTTTAATTATGTACCACATATGGGTGTAACGGTTCGATTTGGTCCAGTTCGAGGCCAAAATCACAAACCGAATCGACTTCTAATGGTTCCATGTTTCTCAAACCGAATCAAACCACGGGATGTTTGGAACCGAACCAAACCGAATCGAATGGTTCGGTTTGGTTCAATTCGGTTTGGTGGTTTAAATAAAAATTAAATTAAGAATTGTTAGGCTAATTAACAACTTAACATCAAATCAAACATTAAAAATAATATTTTCAAACCAAATGAACAAAAAAATAAACAAACATGTTTATCACAATATTCTCTTGCTCAATTTTCTTAAAACTTGAAAGCAAACGTTTGGCCAAAGTCCAGTAGGTCGGTCTCAGATGTAATTTCCCCTTTTTCCAAGCAAATGTAAAGTGAGTCTCAGGCTCTTCCTTAATTAAGTAATTGGATCCATGATTCTCAAGCTGAAATCTAAATTAACAGTAGTTAATATAGAGCAAAAAATAAATTAAATATATATGTGTGCTTGAGACATGATATCAATCTATCTTCCTTTTAAAAAGTGATATCAAATTTTAATACACAAGATCAAATGAGTTGTTGAGTAGATCATGACCACACTGTGAGAAGTTAACAACTGTAGAAACTAATAAAGTTTTGGAATAATGGTATGGTCTTTCCATTTATTTAATCACCTATTAATATGTAGATTTACAATTAGGGTTACACTAGGAGTAGGGAACAAGAAACCTATACAAGAAAGGAAACATAATAAGGAAAGAACTCTACAAGGTAATTGCCACTAATTACTAATTACAAATCAACAAGAATAAGGAAAAGATATTATTCTCTAACATGCCCCCGCAAGATGGACGTCCAAGAGGAGAGACCAATCTTGTGTAGTAATAGATGAAACCGTTGGCGAGCAAGAGGCTTGGTCAAGACATCAGCCAATTGATCGGCCGAGGAGACATGACAAACGCGCAGAAGCCCATCCTGAATCTGTTGCCGAATAAAATGAAAGTCCAGGGCCACATGCTTCATGCGAGTATGAAAAACCCGGTTGGAGCAGAGACTCGTGGCGCCCACATTGTCACAGTAGATGACCGAGTTGAGAGGTTGAGGAGGTGAGACCGAGTTCACCGAGGAGCAACCTGATCGCCCATTTTCTTGAGCTCCAAGAGATCGGGTTCCGTCCAAGATAGACAATGTATGCACTCGTGGATGTGTAGCCATCCTTGTTGCCAACCCAGTCGGCATCAGTAAATGCATGGAGGGCAGGAGGAGACTGGCGATGAAGAAGGATGCCTGTGTTGATTGAGCCACAGAGATACCGAAGAACTCTCTTGACCGCAATCCAGTGCTCAGTGGTCGGCCTGTGCATGAACTGAGAGAGTTTGTTGACAGCGAAGGCAACATCAGGCTGAGTGAGAGACATATATTGAACTCCCGACCATTGCTCGAAATTCTGTCGGATCTAAGAGAGCAGTGCCCGTATGAAGAGTCAAGGTAGGCGAGGTAGCAAGGGGGGTAGCTACTGGGCGAGCATCGGTCATAGGTAAGGAGATCGTATGTACCACGTTGGGAAAGCGAAGACCACTGGCGCTTAACAACTTCAACCCCAAGAAAGTAGTGAAGATCACCAAGGTCCTCGAGAGAAGCGATTGGCGAACAGAGATGAAAGTCCGTCGCGGGCTGGTTCCCAGTGACAATGATGTCATCCACATACACAAGGAGATAGATGATAGTGCCCGCAGTACGAAGGACGAACATTGAAATGTCAGCCAGCGAGTTGGTGAATCCGGAGTCTAGAAGAAACTGACGAAGCTCATTATACCATGCTCGGGGAGCCTGCTTGAGACCATAGATAAACTTGTGAAGCCGACACACATGATGAGGTTTGTCTTTTTCCGGGAACCCATGTGGTTGAGCCATGAAAACCTCCTCAGACAGATTGCCTTGAAGAAAGGCATTGTTCACATCTAGTTGTCAAATATCCCATCCTTGACAAACAGCCAGTGAGAGAACAAGACGAACAGTGGTCGGTTTAACTACCGGGCTGAAGGTCTCATGATAGTCAACCCCTGGTCGCTGGTGAAATCCCTTGGCCACAAGGCGAGCTTTGTAGCGATCAATGGTGCCATCAGCATGACGTTTGATGCGGTAGATCCATTTACATCCAACAATATTGTGAGCATCTACCGAAGGGACAAGTTCCCAAGTACTATTGCGAGCTAGTGCATCAAACTCCTCAGACATGGCCTGACGTCACTTCTCATCTTTTAGAGCCTGAGTGACACATGTTGGTTCATTGTCCGCTGCTAGTTGAGCCGAAAAACTCAGTTTGCTGATGGGTTTGAAGATGTTGTTCTTGGAGCGAGTAACTATGGTTGAAGGACCAGAAGCAGTGACGGGCACATGGACAGGATCAGCAGACACTGGCACAGGGACATGACCAGGTTCAGCGGACACAAGAACAGTGTCGGCGGGCACGGGAACAGTGTCAGCGGGCACGGTGCAAGTGGGGAAAGGGCCACCCTCAGGTATAGAAGCTGGATCGAGGAATGTTGAAGCGATGCAGGTTAAGGCGAGCTGAGATCAACCACATTCGATTAGTGCGAAGAAAACAGGCGGGGAGATGCTGGAGCGAGCGGCCCCGACCGGTGTGTATGAATGACCGATCAGTTCATGCGGGGGTAGCCAAGAGACACTATCATAGGTATCTGCGCGAGTAGGGCTGGTGGCCGGGGTGGACATGGGAAAGGTAAAATCGACAAAGTGAACATGACGCGATATGTACAGCCTGGTGGTGCTCGGATCATAGCAGAGATAGGCACTCTGAGTGAGCGAGTAACCAAGGAAGACACACGGAGTGGAGCGATCAGCGAGTTTGTGGGTGGAGTAAGGACGGAGCCAAGGGTAGCAGAGACAACCAAAGGCACGAAGCTTGGCGTAGTTGGGCAGAGAGCCAAAAAGTTTATGGTAGGGAGACTGGTGAGCTAGGGTGGGTGTAGGTAGCCGATTTATGAGATAGGTCGCGGTTTGGAAAGCAAACGACCAGAAAGGCAGCGGAAGAGAAGCATGAGAGAGAAGGGAGAGACCAGTCTCGACAATGTAGCGATGGCGACGTTCCGAGAACCCATTGTGTTATGGGGTGTGAGTGGGCAAGGTAAGGTGAGAGATGCCATGGGTGGACAGGTAGGCGGCCAAACCAGAGTCCTGGGCAAGCCCTATATACTCGCCGCCATTGTCCGAGTAAAGGGTGACAATGGTTGTTTTAAAATAATTTTCCATTAAGGCTTTAAATTTGAGAAAGATGGTGGCTACCTCAGATTTGAGTCTGAGCGGGTAAAGCTAGATGTAATGGGTATAGTGATCAACAAAGATCACATATTATTTGAACCCATCAATAGAGGGAAGGGGGGAGGTCCAAACATCAGTATAAATAGTTTGAAGAGGGAGAGTAGACACAATAGTATTTTGATGAAAATGAATTTTATGACTTTTATTAGAAAGGCAATCATTACAATGAATAGGAGTGCGAGCAGTGTCAAATGCTAAACCTAGGCTAGATAGTATCTGACTCTGGATGGGGCCAGATGGATGGCCAAGACGATGATGTCAGTCTTGATGAGAGACTTTGGAGCTGACACAAGCAGAAGGGTGGGGCGGGGTGGCTGTGGTCGGCCATTCATACACACCGCCCTTAGACTGTCCGGTCAACAGTATTCTCCCTGTCAGCAGATCCTTCATATGAAAAGAAGTTGGTAAGAACTCAATAGAGGTTTTATTAGAGATGCAAAATTGAGATATAGATATAATATTCTTTTTCATGTCAAGAACAAATAAAACATTATGAAGGGAAAAGGTGTGTGAGGGTGTATGAAGGGAGGAGAAACCAATTTTGGAGATAGTTAACCCAGTACCATCACTAATAACCATGTCATCCATGCCCGTGTAGTTGGAGTGTAGCGAGAGATTGCCAAGGTCGCTAGTGACATGATGAGAGGCACCACTATCGAGTAGCCAGCTCGGTGTCCCTGTGTCTGCCGTGGTTGCAAGGTGAGCCCATGGTTGCCACTTAGAGCCACTTGCCGAGTTGGGAGTAGCAGGCAGAGATGTGGTGGCGATCAGTTGAAAGGCGGCCGAGTAAGTAACCGAGTGGCCTGTTGGCGGCATGCTTGACACTTGCCCAGATACGGTCGCTGTGGCCGAGGAGCAGATGTCGAGGGTTGGGAAGGAGGCCGAGGTTGCGAGGGCGGCTGATACCGAGCTTGCGAGGAGGATTGCCGAGCTGTCGAGCTATTGCTCCTTGGTGCAGCAGGGTTGGCCGAAGTTGGGTGCGAGAAGGACGAAGGCTGAGACTCATCAAACGATATGGGAGTATCCCGTCCTTCAAGTACATCCACGATGTGGCGGTAGTCATCATCCAAACCATCGAGGATGGTCTCAATGAGATCCTCGTGGTCAAGAGGTTTGCCTAGAGCAGCGAGTTCATCAGCCCGACCTTTAACAGACTGCATGTAGCCGGAAATAGACTGAGTGTCTTTGGAAGCTCGCTTTAGAGAATCCTTGATCTGCTTGATGTGGCCAGGAGTGGGGCGAGCATAGGTGTGGGCAAGGGTTTGCCAAGCATCACGAGTAGTGGCAGCCTGTTGGATCAAGGGGACCAAGGGTGTAGAGAGGAAGCCGACAAGAGCCCCAAACAGAAGTTTGTCTTGCCGGATCCAGGGTTGGTAATGTGGGTTGTGTGTGGGAACGTCCTTGGATGTTTGAGCATCATTGGTGAGGACAGTGGGAGGCGGACATGGATGTGAGCCGTCTACAAATTTGTAGAGTTCATAGTC
The DNA here is from genome assembly GCA_013146195.2 of Codonopsis lanceolata. Lineage (NCBI taxonomy): Eukaryota > Viridiplantae > Streptophyta > Magnoliopsida > Asterales > Campanulaceae > Codonopsis > Codonopsis lanceolata. The sequence continues at coordinate 7,693,070 of CM028378.1, read as the reverse complement.
GATGAGGGTTGCCTCAACTTGGAGTTTCCATGCTATATAGTTGGTGGAGGTGAGTTTGGTGATATTGTGGTGAGAGATGTTAATGAGGTTGAAGGTTTGTGTGGGATCAAGAGGGTTTTTAATAGTGAGGGAGTGATTTCCGTTAGCCATGGCTGAGAAGGGTTAAGGGTAGCGGCTAGAGGAAGGAGACGAGGTTTTAGGAGCAAAGCTTTGGTACCATGTAGAAACTAATAAAATTTTGGAATAATGACATGGTCTTTTCATTGATTTAATCACCTATTTATAGAGAGATTTACAATTAGGGTTACACTAGGAGTAGGGAAGAAGAAACCTATATAAGAAAGGAAACATAATAAGGAAATAACTCTACAAGGTAATTGTCACTAATTACTAATTACAAATCAACAAGAATAAGGAAAATATATTATTCTCTAACAGCAACCATATATATATATATATATGTGTGTGTGTGTGTGTGTGTTGTGCTAAATATGGGGAATTAATTTGTACTTTGTAGGGATTTACAACCGCCGAAGAGAAGAGAGGTAATGAACTCAACCATGAAAATTAGAATTCTAAAAGAAAGAGAAAACCAAAGGAGAGAGAGATGCAAAGGTAGAGAGAAAGAGGGAGATGGGGTGAGAGAGAGAAGGAGACGAAAGCTTACCATAGTGAAGACTGAAGATTGGACTACTGCCTACTGGAGAGCTAGACTGCGAGCGAGAGCGACTATACAAGATTGCGAGCTAGACGGCGACGACGTCGGGTTCTTGAAGTTCTAGGGTTTGTTTTGAGAGAGAGAGAAGCCTCTTTTGGATTTTGAAAATTTGGTATGTAAGACCTTTGTTCCACTCCTCAGTACTCAATTACTCATTGTCCATAAGTCAAATGTAAGAGATTTTTAAAATGATATAATTAAGAATAATATTATAAATATAAAATTATAAATAAATAAATAAATAAATAATATATATATATATATATATATATATATATATATATATATATATATATATATATATATTATAAAATCATATATTTTAATATGGCGATTCGGTTCGATTCGATTTGGTTTGGTTCGATTTAGAAGTAAAAATCGCAAACCGAACCGAAATGACCGATTTATAAAATTTTCAAACTTGAGCCAAACCATCATACGTCAAAACCGAACCAAACCTACCGATTCAATTCGATTATGTGATTTCGCGATTCAGACTTACACCTCTAGTACCACATATACATAAACTTTAAATGAAACCACATATTAAATCAATATAAATAATCAAGTCAATTGTTTTTTTAATCTGTGTATCAGATCAACTAGAACAATAATTTAGTGATGGAGGGAGTATTATTATTTGATAAATCGAGTATCCACGATTTAAGAAAGAATTAAAGAAAGAAAGATCAAAATTAAAAAAAAAAAAACAGAAAAAATGAGAAAGACGTCAGTGGAAATTCAAAAGGAAAAGGAGACGGCCAATCGGCAATCGAAATCGGCCGTTTAAGCGGAATATCCACAAGATACTGTTTGCTGGTGACTTCGAAAATTAAAGATTAAAGAGAAATAAAAGGTCTAATCTCCTTCTTTCATGTTTCTCTATTTTTTTTCTTTTCTAAATTCAGACAAAAGAACAGTATAGCGAGTCCGCAGCCTAACTTTCAAGTTTCAACACCCCCACCCAACCCCCTTTATAATTTCATCACCACCGCTCATTTTTCAAACTCATTTCAACAACCACACTCCGCCGCACTCCGCCGTCTTCCTTAAACGCACACATAGACTAAACGATTCAAAATTTTAATTACTTGAAATAAAAATTCAATGGAATCGCCTGAGAACGAATGCGTATCCTTCGAAACAGCGGAGCAGATCATCCTCCGTTGGGACTCGACTGCTTCCGAGGACGCTAGAGTCCGCATGATCTTCGACGGCGATCGTCACGAGATCGATCGATACCTGCAAGCCGTGGACGAAATCCAACGCTCCATGGAGTCAACCACGGTCTCCGACGACGACGATAACCAGTCAAGCAAAGTCAACAGCGCGCTCCAGATCGCCATGGCTCGTCTCGAGGACGAGTTTCGAAGTATCCTGATTTCTCAATCGTCTCCGATCGAAACCGACTCGCTCGTTGACCTTAACTCGTCAGTTCATTCCATTTACACCTCCCGAACGAATAGTACCGTCAGCGAAGTACCGGACGATGACTACAGAGACGACGATTCCTTCACCAAGGACGCAGCTGTTTTGGAACGAGGCGAGTCTAGTACTGCCATCGCCAGCTACAGATCTACGAATAGTATTCGCGAGATCGATCTAATGCCGTCAGAAAGCATTTATGATCTTCGTAGCATCGCCGAGAGGATGATCTCCGCCGGATACTTTCGGGAATGTGTTCAGGTGTATGGTAGTGTACGCAAGTCTGTTGTGGACGCGAGTTTTAAGAAACTAGGCGTTGAAAAATTGAGCATCGGAGATATACAAAGGCTGGAGTGGGAGGTGTTAGAAACGAAGATCAGACGGTGGATACGAGCCGCCAAGGTTTGTGTGAGGATACTGTTCGCCAGTGAGAAGAGACTGTGCGAGCAAATTTTTGAAAATTTGGGAACGGCGGCGGACGAAGCGTGTTTTATGGAGACGGTTAAAGGTCCGGCTATCCAGTTGTTTAACTTCGCGGAAGCGATTAGTATCAGTCGTAGGTCGCCGGAGAAGCTGTTTAAGATATTGGACTTGCATGATGCTTTGTTGGACTTGTTGCCGGATGTTGATGTTGTTTTTGAGTCGAAGTATGCGGAGACTGTTAGGGTTCAGTCTGCGGAGATATTGTCGCGGCTAGCTGAGGCTGCGAGAGGGATACTGTCGGAGTTTGAGAATGCTGTTCTTCGTGAGCCTTCAAGGATTCCGGTTCCAGGAGGGACAATTCATCCCTTGACGAGGTATGTGATGAATTATATAAGCTTGATTTCGGATTACAAACAAACCCTCATTGAATTAATTATGTCTAAGCCTGCATCTGGGTCTAGATATTCGGATGATTTAAGTACCCCGGATATGGATTTTTCAGAATATGAGGAGCAAACTCCATTGGCTCTTCATTTGATCTGGATAATTGTTATTTTGCAATTCAATTTGGAGGGGAAATCCAAGCACTATAAAGATAATTCCTTGGCTTATTTGTTCATGATGAACAATGTTCATTATATTGTTCAGAAGATCAAAGGGTCTCCTGAGTTGAGAGAAATGATCGGGGATGATTACTTGAAGAAATTAACAGGGAAATATAGGCAAGCGGCAGTGAGCTACCAGCGAGCAGCTTGGGTGAGGGTGTTGCATTGTTTGAGAGACGAGGGGCTACATGTGAGCGGGAGTTTCTCATCTGGGGTTTCAAAGAGTGCTTTGAGGGAACGGTTTAAGAGCTTCAACGCTATCTTTGAGGAGGTTCATAGGACACAGGCGTTATGGTTGGTACCTGATACACAGCTACGAGAGGAGCTCCGTATATCCATATCAGAGAAATTGATCCCTGCTTATAGATCTTTTCTTGGCCGTTTCAGGGGCCACATAGAGAGTGGGAGGCATCCTGAGAATTTCATCAAATACTCTGTTGAGGACCTTGAAACTGCAATCTTGGATTTTTTCGAGGGATTACCAGTTAACCAGCACTCGAGGAGGAGATCTCAGTGAAAGGATATTTACCTGTTAGAATCTAGGACATAATTCTTTGATTTTTTTTTCTGTGGAGGTGTTGGTTGATTGGCTTATTCTGGGGGATTACTAAACCTTTTAAATTATTTTCAAAAGGTCTCCATTTGATTATGTGAGGACAATAGAAGGGATCAAGTTGAAGGATCTGTTTTAGTGATCGTCAGAACAGCCAAAGTCTCTGATGGAACGCTGCTCCACTGTAAGCATGTTGTTGTTTTATCTTACCACTTGCAGATTTTGTTTCATTTGTTCATATGGGAATTGTTGTATTTGTTCTGTTCTGTGATATTTAGATGAATTATGATTGTTGCACTAAAAAAGAATCTAGATAAGGGTCGACAAGCTTCAGAAAGTAGGAATATTGTGCTTTTTAGAAGTAAGCATTTAAATTAGGTGCTGGGATTAGGCGCTTGGAAGGTGCAAAATCAATGAATTGGTGGATTGTTAATGTAAAACTACTGTATCAATGAAAAATTCATTTCTCATTTTGCGCAAGAAGACTTTTATGTTATCTGTACTGAACATTTTTGTAGTCTCAATGGCATGTGAAAATTGTTAATTCAGCTCTGTATTGTTTTGCCACTTTATGAACTCGCCGGATTATCTGATAGCAATGTTCAATTTATTTGAAGATGTAAATTGTAATATGTACCTTAAAACTGAAGAACATTCATCCTGTCTGAACTCTTACTCGTGTCTTTAGTCCATGACATAGTCATATATCTCATATTTTACAGTCGTCTTCATTCAGATGCACAATATAAATATGAATGCGTCTAGTCCACCCAGCCCCAAGGCCCATAACCATCCCATATCACATTTCAACGACACATTATAATCTCTTCTGCTACAGTAGAAGCTGTTGCATTGACACTAGGGTATGCGATGGATCCATAACATGGACTTCATGACATGTACTTGGAATTCCTCCCTTCCAGAGTGTTTAGACTTTAGATTACCATATAAAAGATATTTACAGGGGTATAATAAAATTTTCTTTGCACGGGTTTTCAACTAGGGAATAATTTTCTCTCCCTTGCACTTTTTTTTTCACGAATTCTAGGTGGTTGTCTTCCCTTCAAGATTAGGATCAGGATCTTGCGAGAAAGGATTGCACAGCTCCATCTTTAGATTCTTAGTAGCATTGTCCCCATACTCATCACCTTATCCTTTTACAACCTAATTTGGAGAGTTACTTGGTGAATTGTGTAAATATTTAGGACGGTACTTGGGCAGGAACGTGTAAGCATCAATGTGTGTGTCTTTCTGTCTGTCTATACAAAATAACAGTAAGTGTTTCATAATTGGTTACTACTGGTTAAGTGATATGACTAAAGAAGATCATTTCTTAGAATAAGCATGATCCAACTGGCTGTAGTTGTTCCATTGCGAGGGAGATCTTGCGGAGAAGTACTGAAGTAGCTTAACGTCTGCATGATAAACAAAGGCTCAACACCCCTGTACTTAATAATTTTTCTAAAAAGAGAACAGGTCAATGTCCAGACTGGATGTGACCTTACCTATTTGTCTTTTACAACTCTAACACAATGAAGTCCATCCTTCTCAGGCAATGTTTCACCCAGAACGAAGAATCCTCAGGTACGAGGCAAACACACACACATATGTTGATTTGCTTCCAGGCTCCTGGCTAGTTAGTTGGAAGAACACTCTTCTAGATTAGGAGGAAATGTAAAGGACGCTAATTAGGTACTTTTGTGTGGTCCACCTTTGAGAGTTGGACAAGTTGGACCATGTAGCAAAGGCCTTGGTCAAACAACATAAGAGGTTGACAGTGTTTATTATCTGACTCGCAATTTAGCGGATTAAATAATTATTTGGTTCCTGAACTATCCATAATATGCGTTTGGTCCCACTATTTTTTTCGGTATGTGTTGGTCCTTGAACTCGGTTTTTGCTGTGAGATTCTCCCCTCACGGAGTTACCGTCAGTTTTGTCGTCAACATTTAATTGAAATTCTGAATTTGCCCATAGTAATGTTAATGGTTCAAAATAAAAAAAGAAAAAGAAAAAAAGAAAATGGGAAAAGCAGCACATAATGACTTTCTTTCTCCTCCAGTCCACATCGATCTCATCGTCTTCTCATATTCCAGGCTAGGGTCCTACTTCTTTCTCCCAGTGAACAAGATGAACTTGTTCACGATTTCAATGGCAATGAATGAAAAATGGGACCTTAGCTAGTGGATTAGACTAAAAGCTTACAGAATTAGATCGAGAAAGTCGCCCTAGATCTACAGAAGCAAGCCCAACAACGCTTTCTCTCTCTCTCTCCCTCATCTCTCATGGTCGAATCTTCGGTGCTCCAACTCCAGCCCGTCGATCTCCCAAACCGGAGTTCAGATCTTTCCATCCCCTTCCATTCTGGCCCCAGATCTACAGAAGCAAGCCCATCGCTGCCCCTGCTTCAAGATCTGGCCACGATCTACCCCACACATCTCTCTCTCTCTCACTTCTCCTTCATCTCCTCCGACGTCGTCTCTACCCACCATAGCAACCTGTCATCGACGAAGTGACTAATGTCACCGGAGGCTTTGTAATCTTTGATTCCATATCTCTCCCTGAGTTGCACTTAAAAGTTTCGAAGTTATGAAATCGGCCATTAGAAAAGTAGCGATCTATGCTTGATTTTCTGCGAAGACCAAATTCACCGCTGTAGACCAAATTCACTTTTTCCCCAAACTTTGACCAGTTACTTTAATTTTATTTTTTTAGGGTGTAGATTGCTGCTTCTGCTTGTTCTGGTAAGTACCATGTCTTTTGTGATTTGTTTTTCTTTTGTAGATCTATGATTTGATTGTGTGTTAATTAAATTTTGATTACCATGTCGTTGCTTAAAGCTTGGATTTGTTTGCAATCTATTGTTGTTGGACGATTTCGAGTTTGGTGGTTATGAATGTTTTTGAATGCGGTTGCAGTTCAAGGCGTTGACTGTATAAGGGTAAAGGGCAAATTTGAGATTTCAATATAATTTTAACGAAAAACTAACGGTAACCCGTGAAGGGGTAATCTCTTAGCAAAAACCAAGTTACATTTTGAATAAAGTCATGGGATCAAGCAATTATTTTGTGGATAGTTCAAGACCAAACAATTATTTAATCATAATTTAGCATTGTTATCAATCCTCGTCTTACACATCACGTGCTAGTCAAAGCTAGTCTGGTGGGATCAAAGTTGAGTGTGGATCTTATGGAATAAAGTGATAAATGTTGACGATTAACTTTTACTCCATGTTATGGTTATGGAAAAAAAAAAAGCAGCTGATGAGTGATGAGTTACCGTCATCTAGTTCCAATGTTTGGGAATTAAGGGGAATCAAACTTACCAATCTATTTATTTCTTTTTCGTATTTTTTAAAATGGGTAAAGGTGAATTTTTTCTTAGTCCCAAGGGATAAGGGATATCATGGAAGACGGGGGCAGGAATTAGAAGCTTCCTTCATCCAAATTACAAAGCAACAAACTGGGCATGCCCCAGCCACTTTATTTCCGCTTATTTTAACTAGGAAAACAAAAAGCACAAGAAAACAAATTTGGACCTAACAGCTTTCCATTAAATTTTTTTTTTAAAAAAAAAAAAAGAGAAGAAATCCTCTGTTGAATCCTTGGGAATTGCTAGATAATGAATTACTTACAATGGCAAATCTAACAGCTTCAACCGCTGAAGCAATAAAATCTTTCAGAGCACAATGCGTCACCCATATTGACATACTTGCCATGGACAGTTGGACACCTAATTATGAATAATAAAACACACACACACACACACACACACTCACTCCTATCAAGTTTGTCACAAGGAAGGAACACTGCACCACCAAAAATTGCTTTAAATCCCCCTTGGAGTTGGAGTGGACTGAGAAGGGCTTGAGAATATTGGCTTAAGATAATTTCATATTTTGGGGGAGAAATTCAGATTCCAATTTAAGTCAAGTCAGTTGCAATTTTTCCACCAAAACCATCAAAATAAGAACAAACCGAATTCCGGCTTATTTTAACAATTCAGCAGTAGCTACATTTTCTCTCTATCACTGCATCAACGCTTAAGCCCTCGAGGACTTTAGTTTTCAAACATTAGGGCAACACTATCAAATGACAAATATAGGGATACAATTTTTTTTTAATGCAATTTTCTCATACAAATTTATGTGATTGATTAGATATCACATAACTTAGCATGTGAATTCATCTTTTTAACTCATCACATGCTTAACACCTAGATTTATGCTATATGAAATTTGTACAAAAATGTTTTGTAATTTTCTCAATTTCCAATTCCTAAAGTACAATAAGTGGTCCTTAATATACTTATTTGATTTGAGCCATTAAAAAAATGGAACAACAAAAAATTTACATTGTGATCCATAAGGTAAACTAAAGCAGCAAAACTAAGCGATTCACTCTTTTAGTCTCAACACTAATAAACAACTAAACACATTTATAGGCAACGATTGATAAATAACCAAAAACGAAACTACAACATCAGAGCAGCCACTCCCCCCCCCCCCCAAAGGTATTTTCTTTTTTGGTTCTCTTGAAGGGGTTTCCGAGAGACTATATAATTGTACTAATGATGATTCAAGGCCAAGGCTTCTGGAAATGGAAGGTCTAACAGACCATACATGGATTTACTACTCTGTCTTGTCTTCTTCCGACTCACCATTTGATAATGCATCACCACTGTGAACTGTTTTTGTTTCCAGAGGACTCCGAACATCTATCGTAGACAGAGGGGCAGGTTTTATGAGTGTCAGCGTATCTTCTCGATCAAACTCTTCATTCGCATCATCAGAGTAGGCATACCTGTCAAATGTTCAAAAAAGTAAAAGGAAAACAGAATCATTAAGGAGAAGAAAAGGTTCCTTGACTGTAATCTTGTACCCAAAATGCCTAGTTCCTAAAGGTCTAATGATCTGACAACACAAAAAGTTCAAACTGGTGACCCTATACATAGATATAGGTACAAGGCCAAGTGCTGCTCTGTTTGTACCATAAGATGATACATTACAGAAAGGTGTGAACAAGCAGAAATGTACTACATGACAACTTTTTTTACAAGTGAATTGACAACGAAAAGTTTCAGTTACAGCTACACCTTTGCAGAAGCATTTTTAAATAATCTATAAGAGGAAGAAATGTCTTTTACCTCATTGAGTTATGCGAAGGCGCCCAAAGAGCACAGATAACACACAGGAGAGAGAAAGAGACCACTTGCCAAAAGGCAGGAATAATCCAAGCATTCCGCCACTGCTCATTGAATACATCAGTTGACTTGAAATAGAGCTGCATATATAAGAAAATAAATAAATAAATAAATATATACACACACACACACACACACACACACATAAAAAGTTCAAGTAACAAACTACAAGTAATACCTAAATGAACCTAGCATTCCTCTTCAAACCCCTAGATTGCACAGTTGGCACACATGAGAAGCTGAGGCAGGATGAGATAATTTCATATTACAGTGGCAAGCATTTAACTAGTGATCTACTGAATATCTAATTGGACTGGCAACCGAAGTCCAGCATTTTCAAAAAATAAATAAATTTGATTCTAAAATGGTAACATGACAGATCCTACAGTCATATACATCACTTTTGAGCTACTTGGTTCACACAAGTCCGCCATATCACTCGGTTGCAGTCAGAATATTACAATTTCTAAGATTTAGCTTTTCATCTCTCAGTTAAGACATGCTGAAATAAAACTTTTGAGATAATATATAAGCATAAATACCGGCATTGGTGAAACATATTAAAATTCTCCCTTCGTCTCCCAAAAAGAGTCAGACTTCCCTTTTGAGTCTGTCCCAAAAAGAGAGTCCCATTTATATGATTTAACACAAGCCTCCGTAGATCGCATGTGCAGTTATATATATATATAAAAAAGAATCTTACACAAAGCAACTCCTTTTTTTTTTTTTTTTTTTTTTGATCTTAAGAGAAGAAGGAGTTGGGAGAGGAGCTGATCAGGATAGTAAAAATCAAAATTATAAACTACACAATAATTGGAAAAAATTATATATATATATATATATATATAACTTAAATTTCTAACTTTTTTGTCTTGTTATATCCCTTATCGTGTTATGCCATCTCCGTGTCCGTTTATAATTTTTTCCAATTATTGTGTATATAAGTTTATAATTTTGATTTTTACTCTCCTGATCAGCTCCTCGCTTTTCTCTCTAACCATAATTCCTCCCACTCCTTGCGTCTTTCTTTTAAGAGTTGCTTTGGGTAAGATTCTTTTTTTTTTTTTTTCTGATCAATCTCCTGGTTTTTCTATCCCATCCGATTTTCTCTCCCACTCTCCCCCTTTCCCTTGTCTAACCCGCATTCTTTAATTTTTTACTCAGCCACATGGCATTTTCTTAGTAATTTGGAAGAGTACTATAATGGTTAAGTAGCATTTACCCTTCTTCCTTAATAAGAGATAAATAATCTTTCAATTTTTCTTTTCTTTATGAAAACATGCTAACATGTCCTGCAAAAAAATATACAACTATAATGCTTTAAAATATAGAGATCCAAAGTACCATATTACTGCTTTTTTTTTTTTGGGGTTGCGTTGGGCGCATCCTATTTCCTATACTAACAAATATTACCTCATAGCATATCCAGCCCACTGACACAATAACGGCAACTGCCAAAGCATTTGTGAACTTCCTGTAGATATCTAGTTTGGCCATCATTCTTCTAGCCTGTCACATCATATCGGTTAGCAAAGGTGATCAATTAGTCTATTGTGAACATCCAGCAGTATTCCCCATTAGTAAAATTGTAAAAACACAAGTAGCACAAGTCATTTGTAAATTTAGACAAATTTCAAGGCAGCCAAGAGAGAGAGAGAGAGAGAACCACAAAAGAGAAGACAAGAAAAACCGTAGGAAGAACAGAAAGAAAATCTCAAAAATTCTACTAGAAAACAAATAAACAGCAAAAAACACATAATGCAGTTACGTACTGAAGCCTGATCTATGAATGACAGAATGAGTAAGAAAAGATGTGAGCATGTTTCAAGCTTATTATAGAGCACCATCAAGAAAGCAGATACTTAAAGCATACCAACCAAAGCTTGCACCTTCTTTGCAATTATATTGAAATTGGGCTTGCAGCCGAGTTTTTCAAATACTGTAGAGGTTATGAGAGCATGTCATGACCGTACACACTGATAACATATGACTTATAAACATAAAATCGCATAAAAGAATAAAGTAAATCTAGCAAGCTTGTGAATGTTAGGGTTGTGACTTTTAATCTTCAGAAGTTTATCTCATTCTTTGGTTACAAATAACTTACCCAACTGTACATTATAACAAGCAGGTAATGCAAAATTAAACAAATCCACTATATTCAAGTATAAACTAGTTGTAAATAAGACAGCTTTATGTTTCCATAAATCATGCTTTCCCTACAGCAATAAGCTAAAACACTAAAGATTATCCTAAAATATTTTCAATCAAGATTCATGGAATAAGATACAATGACATCATTCAATGCATGCAGAACAAATACCTGTAGCTTATTTAAAGTGGCAGAGAGGGATGTGAAAATCCAAAGAACGAAGAAAGCATCCAAGATTGCCACAGGAAGAACAAAGAAGAGTCTTGCCTTTCCTGACAGATCACTGATAGCACCAACATTTTCTACCAGTTCAAGTACTTCGGATGCAACAAAGAAGGTCGCTCCAAGCATGAGAACCTTTGATGTGAGACCACCTAGGGTAGGTCTTACCACACCATAGCCCATTGAAACGGTCAGAATGATCAAGCGTGAAACTGTACGTTTAATGGTACCAAAGGTAACGGCCCATACAGTGATCCCAGTTGGTCGCACTCCAGTCTCATTAAATTCAGCATAGTCAAAATACCATAAGGCCATCTCAAACATGCCCAGAGTTATGACTAGTGTGATACAGTTTTGTAATTGAAGAACCTCTCTCCAGAATCTGGCATACTGAGAGAACCAAAACACTCCCAGCAGCACAAATGCAAGAGACATGAACCCGTAAAAATTCATTAGTGGTGCCATTCTACCAGGGAGGTAACCAGTAGGGTTCTTCCATACAGTCTTCCCCTCGACAACCAACTCTCCAAGACTCGAATCACAATGGATGAAATACAAATTATACATCCCAGTTCTTGTAATATGTACAGTTCTTGGATGAATCGTTTCAACTTGATTCACAGCATCAAATGAGGAAGTAAACACTCGAGGCCAGCCAGGATTCTTGGTGGATTGCCGCATAATGATATCTCCCTGTCTACACACACCCAATTTCGCAAGATCAGCTGTGCAGCATACAGCACGTTGGCCGCCGTAGGCTGAGCCACCAATACTCTCTCTATCATCCACCTCAAATATAATGGCATGAATTATTGCTGAGCTGAAGTTCGGGGACTTTTCGGGACTCTGGAATATAATCTTTTCAAAACTGGTTTCGAATAGGAGACAAAAGTCAGAATTTCAAGTCATGACATACAGGGTCAGCCCAGCTGCAAGGAAAATTAGGCCCAGGCCTTGGGCCCCCTCAAATTGTGTAATTTTTTGGTCCCCAAAATTGTGGGATCTTACTAAAAATTACCCAAGGATGAGGGGCCTCACTGAAAAGTTGTTAGTTGTTATCCCTTTAGACTAAGACAACACGCACAACAAGGAAAAAAACCCCCCACCCAACACACACGCACACATACACCAGGTCGCCAGCAGCCTAGGACTCACCAAAATTTGTGAGTTTGATGTGGATTTTGGCATTGGCACAAAGCTTAAAGAGTTAAAATAGGCTGTTGATTGAAGCTAGTTTTTCAAAGAATTTTCGGTAATAAACACACCTACCTATCCAAAAAAAAAAAGTTAAAAACAGCATACTTTTTAATCAATTTCTAAGTTAGTGTTGTAGGGAAAAATTTCTGCAGCATTCATCCTACATGTTTTGATTTATTTGTACGAGAACAGTAGATTCAAAGTTAAAAATTGATCTTAGTTATATAAAGTTTGATATCGTTGAGCTTTGTAAAGCAAATTCTACCCACAAGTGTGGAAGAAGCCAGAAGATTATGCAACTGCAGTAGAAACTGTTCCGCCCAGAAAAACTTAGAACTAATTACTCTCAGGTTTAATTTTCAATTTGGTCACTCACTCACTCTAGTATTGTGAAATGTCCGCTAAGCTCACCTTACTACCATTTATCACAGTTTGGTAACTCTACTTTACAAAAAATATCACGTTAGTCACTCCGTCTGTTTTTTAGGATGAGCCGTTTATAAACCGAAAATACCCCTATTTTTACTAAAACGAAAAAACTTTGTTACACATTTAGGCGATTGGATGATTTTCATTAACGTGATGACTTCATCTGAATCGAGAATGCAATATTCAATGCTTTCTCGACTACAGAGGCGCCGACTCCCTATATGAATTCACAATGGGCACGAAAACAAAACATAGATTCGTCGATCAAATTGAGCAAAGTTGTCCATTATGGGTAACATTTTCACTGAGACTTTCATCAAACACATAAACAGGAAAAACAAGGTGATAATTATTCATCAAAAATTCAATATACCCTAGATACCCTGAAAATATCTTCACTAAGAACTATCAAACACATTTTGGGCAAAATGTTTAAAGTATTCTCCCAGAACTGAGAGAATAGATGTGAGCATAAGAACAATTCAAATCTCCATCTTTTTCAGCACCGATCGATCAACCAAGCCAATATGTGGCCACGAACAATCTCAACATTTTCATCAGTTTCTCCAAACAACAACGAATGCATCATTCCATCGCAAATCTTTATAGTTTTATCCTCACTCATTGCTTTCTCATACAATCCTTTGCTCACATCTAGGTCTAACTTTATCAGAGATTTTACACATCGGTGCGATTAGAATTGCGCCATTGAAGATTTTAGGGGTGCTAAAATTGATTAACAAGCAAATAGTGCCGCCCATTGATTCCCAGAACAGGAATCTCAGGTTCTGGAAATCAGGGTTTTGTTCGAGAACTGAATTGAAGAAGGAAACGCAATCGTCAACGACGAGGTCAACGTTGGGTACGAAGGCTTTTGAGGCCTTGAGATTGACCGTGGCCTTCATGGTCAAGGGCAAAACAGGCGAACCCGTTTTGAGCTAGAAAGATGGGTGTGGCCTGGAAGGTCCAGCTGATATCGTTGCCGTAGCCGTGTACGATAAGGATTATGCCACGTGGAGGGGAGTTGAGAGGAAGCCATGATCGGGTGAAGAGAGATAAGCTTCTGGGTGAGGTGTAGAAGGATTTGGTGGATTTGATGTTTTTGAGGTCGTAGTATTCTTGCTCCTCCGGTGTGTCTCCCCAGAAGTACCGCCGGCGGCTAGAGCTGGAGGTTTGACTGTTTTCGGGTTTTGGTGGTGGTGGATATTTTAGTCTTTTTTTGTCTATTAGAGGAGGCATTTTAGTCTTTTCATACCATTCTATTAACAGCATCCACCTTTAAACCATATTGATACTTTTACAATATTGATACTTTTTGTAAAGTAGAGTTACCAAACTGTAATAAAAAGGATGTAAGGTGAGCTTAGCGGACTTTTCGGCTTTAGCAATAGTAGTAGGGTGAGCTTAGCGGACTTTTAGAGTAACTAAATTGAGAATTAAGCCTTACTCTCATGTCTCATAACAAAACTAAAATGAGCATAACTTAATTTTTACAGATCTCCACAAAATAGAGCCGATTAAGTAGAACTTAAATAAAATTACACACATAATCTCCAGTAGATTACAGCTAATTAAAACGAAATCATGCCGTAATGAACAACAAAATTGAAATGGAGAACATAATTGAAATGGAATTAGGACTGACCGAATGTAGGAATCGCCATTGGAGGAGGAGACGGAGGATTCGTTTAGGTTTGGAAAAGAAGAATAGATTCCTTCACTGCCGCCATGGAATACATATGTATTACCTTTCGTCACGAATCTCTTTCCGGCATACTCGTGTACGGAAGCTTCTATTCTCACAAACCAAACACATTGTACAAGCGTCACCGCCGTCAATAAACGGAGAAACGACGACATTGCTTCGTCGAAGTTCAACTCGGAGACGGTGGAGATCTGGAGCTACTAGTATTCCTAAGAAAGTTTGAGTGTGAGAAATTGGGAAAGAGATCTGCAGCTGCAAAAAATTTCAAGGTGTGGTGGTGTATTACCACTGGTGGGTCAAGTTTCTTAACTATGGTTAAGTTCTTACTTTGACTTTTGAACTCCGGGAAAGTACTCAACTCTCGCAGCGCTGGTCTACGAGCTTCCACAATGAAGCCTTTTATCAATACCCAAAATCACCTTTAGAGTTGTTTTAATGAAACTTAAGCCCACAGCAGCCCCCCAATTCCATCCCCAATCCGAAAAGCCCTTTAAATGAATCGCAACAGCAAGCGATTCATTTAGTGTGAATAGTAGTTTAAGTATTAATATTTTATTTTAATTGTGTTGAAAAGTAGGAATAAAAAATTAAAAAATATGGTGATAATTAGGTTTGTTAGTTGATATGAGAGAGGTTTGAAGTTTTTGGAGAATTGTATAAAGGGTGATTATTGGAGTGAGTTATTTTTTAGAGTGTTGAAAAAATATAAAAGAAACAAAAAACGAAATGGGTAGAGTGTGATATTGAGTGTTATTGTTGTGGATGCCCTAAGTTGCCACGTGTATGTAAAGTGGACATTTCATTGTAAGAAATTCTTAAATAATGGACATGTTTTCATTTGTTATCCGATTCAAAAGAAATTGTTATATATTGAAATTTTTATTTTAGGAACATATATTTATCAAAAGAAATTGTTATATATTAACACAGATATGCCATGTCTTGCTGTTTTTCGTGGATTTTCTCGGTTTTTTAGTTTGAACGCGAGCAAGCAATCATTCAGATCAAGAAATAGAAAGAAAAGTAGGAATCTATTTATTCCTATTAATTACATATTGTCCTAGTCCCAAAAATAAAATGACGGAATGAAAGAATATGTACATATTTTGTGCGATGAAAGTAAATCATGCAGAATAAAAATATAAAGTAGAATAAAGCAATAATAAAATAAAGCTCCAGCCCTTTTGTTATGCTGCCCGAAAATCTATTTTTTTTGTCTTTGAAAATATACATGTAATGGTAACTTGAACGAAACTGCTGCAAGATGGAGGGCCATATCCACAAATATATACACAGATATATAAGAACGCAATATTTAAAATGCTAAAGAAATATAATAAGTATATTTTAGCCAGAAACTAAAGAAAACTGATTTTTTTTTTTTTTTTTGTGAAAACTGAGTCTAGCCCTCCATTTTTATTTAAAATAAAAACGACGTCCCCAGCAGAATCGTCACTGTGGGTGCCCCGTAAGATATCCCTCGGATCGTGCGCTCCCTTTTTTAGGAGAACACGCGGCTCGGGGAAGACATCACGCTTTCCATTCCATCATCCCTTGTTTAGGGGAAGACGAAATTAAAAATGCAGAAAGAGTGCTGTCAAAAAGCGCGTTGAATACGCCTTGGTCACCGAGTGTGCTTTTGGTCCATTATGAGAGCTTTGAATTTCTCCGTAACTCATCCTTCCTTATTTAGGGAAAAACAAGATACAGAAAATGCATCACCCTTTTCATTCTCATCGTCCCTTGTCTAGGGGAAAACGGAAAAGTGCAAGAAAAGGATGATGCGAAAGCACGTGGGAACACTCCCTGCCTCACTGTAGACTAAAAAAACGTCCTAGGTCACTATGAGTGCATTGGATTTCTCCGTATCTCATCCTCCCTTGTTTAGAGGAAAACAAGATACAGAAAATGCATCACTCTTTTCATTCTCATCGTCCCTTGTTTAGGGGAAAACGGAAAAGTGCAAAAAAATGATGTTGTCAGCCTCACTATGACCATATGTTTATTTTGGATCGCTATGAGTGTTTTGGGTTTCTCCGTATCTCATCCTCCCTTGTTTAGGGAAAACAAGATACAGAAAATGCATCACCCTTTTCATTCTTATCGTCCCTTGTTTAGGGGAAAACAGAAAAGTGCAAGAAAAAGATGTTGCGGGCCTCACTGTGATCCAAAATGCTGTAACAGAGTCGCCATCTTTATTTTAAGGAGAAATAAAGAAAAACAAAAAATAACCAGAGTTTGTAAAAAGGGGTTCGGGGGTTAAGTTACGAGTTTGGAAGGTGTTAGGCACCCAACTTGCCCTTTCAATCTCAAAAAAGGTTTTTGGCTAAAATATGTTTTTATTATATTTATTCAGCAAACAAAATAAAGCATTAAAACAAATATATCTGTATCTACATTATTTATAGACTTGTAGCCGCCTCCTTCCAGTAATTACAAATACATTTAAAAATATTTGGCCATAATAATGACTTTTTTTTGGGGCTATTTCTTATATAAATCAGGGCAGCATAACTGCTTATATATTTTTACATTGGGCCGGATGAAAATAGCACTTTTATATAAAAACCTCTTAAGGGCTTACCTTTAAAAGCGTAGGTTGTGTTCGCTCTGTCCTTCCAGGAGAGGGAGTCTTTTGCTGCTATTGCGATTCGGGCAGTAAGTTGCTTTGCAATCCGTAAAACGGGCGGAGCAACTGCTTGTGTTTTTGCTATTGTTTGCTTGCTGCTGGCGGAAATCGAGCAGGGCAACTGCTTGCTTCTGTCAGATTTGACCTCTGGATTCGGGCAGAGTAACTGCTCACTTTTGGATTTTTGGACCAGGGAAATAGGGTGGAATCCTAGCTGGAAGGCTAAGGTTTACTTTGACCGGTTGGATTTGTGTTTAGAGGAGATTTGACAGAGTTTCGAGGCTTATAGGAGGAGGGGAACTCTCTCTTTCTCACGATCGCTCTTCACTGCGTAAACTCAACGCTGTGTGAACTGTGTGCGGTGTAAAAATTTTTGTGTCCCTTTTCCGAAGTTGGGCACCTCTATTTATAGCTGGGAGTGGGGATCCCGTTGTCATTTTGAGTTTTCTTTCTGTGCTTCTTCTGTACTTCATCGGCTTGTATCGCGAGCTTGAGAGAGTGTACCAAAAGCAAAGTGCTACAGTACCTGAGCACTATGTTGGCGCCACCTATATAGGGTCTAGGCGCCGCGCCTGTTATGCATGGTGGTGGCACCTGGATCCAATTCTAGGCCTTTTTTGACACTTTGACCCCTCGTGATTTCAATCGCTTTTACGCATCCTTCCTTTTGCATTTTTAAACCCTCAGAACTTGACATTTGTTAAGTTTCAACAGTCATGATATCGCATGTCATGTCACATACCAGGGGTACAAAATTGGGGTGTCTACAGAGCCCTTCAACGATGGAGTTTACGGGTAACCCGCAGCTTACCGAGTAAACGAACATCGTTGATAAGAAATAGACTTCCTAATTTCATGGAAATTATAACGGGGAGTGATGCAACAGGTAGCAGTTATAATGCAACAATTTATAATGCATGTCAAATCTCGCATATCCTAGACATATTTAGTCTGTTGTAGCATGTTATCGTAGTTTTTAAGCAGATATGCAAATTAAGTGCTCTGATGGTCGGACCTACCGAAGTAGGCTGCCTACGTATCCCTTAATAAAAGGAATCAGACCAAACGTAGTTCGGTCCGATGCAAACAAACAATGCTAGGTGGAATACCAAGATCAAACATCGCATCCTCAAAGGGTCGAACCCTTTGCCGAACACGATGGTGGGATAGATCGCATCCTCCGGGCATGGCCCTTCGTCGGAGTACGATAACCTTTTCACTGGCCCGGGGCACGCGACCCCCTCGCAGAAAAGGTTGAACAACCAGGTGGAACACATCATAAAACATTGCATCCTCAGGGGTGGACATCCTTCGTCGAATGCAATGGTGGGACCAATATTCAAATTTGATCATTCATCTCGGGGTTACACCCCGTGAGGAGATGATCCTATGATAATCCTAGAAAGCAGGAAAACATCGCATCCTCAGGGGTGAACATCCTTCGTCGAATGCGATGGTGGAACACATCATGGTTTGATCACTCATCTCGGGGTTACGTCCCGTGAGCAGATGATCCTATGCTACTCCTAGAAAGTAGGAAAACATCGCATCCTCAGGGGTGGACATCCTTCGTCGAATGCAATGGTGGAACACATCATGGTTTGATCACTCGTCTTGAGGTTACGCCCCGTGAGGAGATGATCCTATGCTATTCCTAGAAAGCAGGAAAACATCGCATCCTCAGAGGTGGACATCCTATGTCGAATGCGATGGTGGAACACCTCATGGTTTGATCACTCGTCTCGGGGTTACACCCCGTGAGGAGATGATCCTATGCTAATCCTAGAAAGCAGGAAAACATCGCATCCTCAGGGGTGGACATCCTTCGTCGAATGCGATGGTGGAACATATCATGGTTTGATCATTCATCTCGGGGTTACGCCCCGTGAGCAGATGATCCTATGCTACTCCTAGAAAGCAGGAAAACATCGCATCCTCAGGGGTGGACATCCTTCGTCGAATGCAATGGTGGAACACATCATGGTTTGATCACTCGTCTTGAGGTTACGCCCCGTGAGGAGATGATCCTATGCTATTCCTAGAAAGCAGGAAAACATCGCATCCTCAGAGGTGGACATCCTATGTCGAATGCGATGGTGGAACACCTTATGGTTTGATCACTCGTCTTGGGGTTACGCCCCGTGAGGAGATGATCCTATGCTACTCCTAGAAAGCAGGAAAACATCGCATTCTCAGGGGTGGATATCCTTCGTTGAATGCGATGGTGGAACCAAATGAGATGCATGCAGGTAAAATATGAATACTTTACATTTCCTTACATTTTCTGGCTTTTGTTCTTCTGCTGCTTTTGTTTTTTTTTTGCCGGAGATTCTCTTTTGCTGCTGCATTTTTGACTCTTGCTGGAGATTTCCTTTTGCTGCTGCATTTCTCTCCTTTGCATTTTTCTTTTTTGTTGCGCTTCTTGCATTTTGCATTTCTTTTTTCTTTTTGTATTTTTTTGTATTTTTTTCTTCTATTTTTTTGTTCTTTTTTTGTTTTTTTTGTTTTGGTTTTTTGCATTTCCTCTTTTTCTGCAGCTGTTTTTTTTTCATTGCTTTTCTGAACCTTTTTCGGCTAACCTTCTGGAGATGTAAGTTTCCTTTTGAACTTTGATGGACGACCGTCAGTTTTTTGTTAACAAAGCTAACTTTGTTAACTTTTTGTTAAGCTTTAAGGGCCTTCTTGCAACTTGGGAAACCTGAGGACTTAAGTGCTGAATATTTGAACTTCGGAGGGGGGAAGTGAAACTATTCCTTTTCTTCAATAACTTACGGGGAAGCAGAAGCAGAAGCAACAACTTCTTTTTCTTTCTTTCTCTTCGTCGTCATTTTCCTCCATTGTTACTGTCAACGAGCTTTCTTCGTCATTTCTTCTCCTTTTCTCAATTTTCTTCCTCCAAATTATGTTTTTTGCTTAATAGATGGCATCTTCCTCAAGATTTCGGAAGGGAAAGGTACCGATGTATCTGGATTCGGGGGAGGAAAGGAAGGAACTTCCTCCCTTGATCCGAAATCACGTCAGATATTTCTACTCGAAGGACGACTGGGGCAACATTCTTCGTGATCAGAACACACACATGTCTAATCTTCCGATTCCCGCTGTAAGTTTCTTTCTTACAAACCCATTTGGTTGAATTCTCAGATCTGCTGGGATTCCTTGCTATTTTGGACTTTTGGAGCATACTTATTCTTGCTTATGATGCTTATGCATGTAATTTATGTGCTAGAATGATGCAATTTGACAATTATTCATAGCAAAAATATGAAATTCATGCTATTTATTTTTGCGATTCATACTTGAATAATTGGCACTATTTGACTTTGTGATGCATATTTCATGTTACTAATGCAATTTAACCACATGATGCATGTTTGAGCTGCAAAATATTTTTATGATGCGTGCTTATGCGATAGACTTTTCAGCAACATGATGCATTTTTTTTCTTTCGGACATATTCTTGGATGCATGTATGCAAAATGTAACAGGAATGATCTACATTTTTAGGGATGCACATGCTGCAGAGATGTATGTCAAATGCAATAGAAATATTATCCTTTCAACATTTGCAACATTTTATTTTTGTGAATACTAAAATGCAATTATTTTGAAAGAAATGAATGCAAATGATGAATTGCTAATGCATGCATATATTATTGTTATTGGATTCATGCATGGAAATGCAAGTGTAACATAAGAAGATTTTAGATGCTTGCTAAAATGTTGCATGGGCATTATTCAATACGTGCAAGTAATGCAACATGCCTTACTCTCCCAGTTCCATTCCCTGGTAACTCAGTACGGTATCATGCTCTCTGAAAATAAAATGGAAAGTGTATTGGAAAGAATTGGCTCAAAAATGGTTACCATAGATTTTTGAAAGGTGGATGGGGCATTTTTAAAGCCGAATGGCATGACATTCCACTAGTAATGATGGTCAGGGATGCAGAACGTAGTCTTTGGCCTATCTTCAGGTGTATCCCTAATTTGCAAGCGTGATAGGCGGATAGCCGTGTGAATATAGGAGCAGATATGACAAGTGTCCTACTCGGATAAGGAAACCGTTGACTTGTCTTGAAGAGCAAGTTTCTGAGGCTCCCTATTCGATGGCTGCCCAAGCGAGCAAGGCTCTGCCCAGATATATGATGTAGATCTGTCAGAGACAAGTTGTAGATCCCGGGCATGGCCGTTGGCTCCGCGTGCATGGCCTATGCTCGACCTGTGTTTTGACGGTGCTATGTTGCTCTCTCGCTCTTAAGTGACCTCGGCTCGCCTCAGGTAGGTAGGCCCCATGCTAATTAAGCTTGTGATTGGCACGTGGTGGGCGCTCGTGCTTTGCTCGTGACCGGGTTTGGGCCGGGCATGTCAGTGGCCCCTAGCTCCTTGTCTGGTCAGTATTCATGCTTGAAGCAGGGAGCGCTTGTGCTCGCTGACGTTGCTTTTGTATCGGGCTTCAACACTTGTGAATTTTTTTAGAAGATTGTGGCTGGTACAGAAGGCATGCCTGTAGAATGTTTTGGAACTTTAGCGGGTGGACAGCTGGAGCGTACTAAGGAAGCTTGTCGTTTGTGAGTACCGAGGAGAGTAGGCAAAGAGGCGCGTGAGCCGTCAAGGAATGGCGTGACTTGATGGGGTGCGGTTCACGAAGCGGTGCATTAAATACACGTGTGTCTTTCGCTGACGTCAGTGCCGTTTGGCTCTGCTTTTCCCCCCAAAACCCTTCCAAATCCCACCTATAAAAGGGCGGCCATTCCTCCCTTGTTTCCCTTTACCGCATTTGAAGATTTATAGAGAGAGGATTTTTTGCTCAAGCCTTTGTGTTATTGCTGCTATCTCGAAGGTCCCCAGATTCTGGTGTCTTGGTGTAATTGCCAATTAGCTCCGAGGGTTCAAAATCCTCTTTTGGTTCAATTTCTACACCAATCGCTCACAAAAAACCGCTCAAACCTATGCTTGATAGTAAGTTTCTTGCCCCTTTTCTGGGTTTGTTCTTGATTTTCTGGGTTTGATGAAGATTCTGGGTTCCCCCTTTTTCATCTTCATGTGTTTCTGGGTAGGATTCTTAAGTTAGAATCAGACCTTAGGTAAGCTTCATCATTGGAATTTTTCTATTTCCCTTTTGTTTCCCGCCGAGTTTTGGATTAGTATGCTCTGTGACTGCCATCTTAGCGTGGATCTCTCACATCAGAAAACCATACTCGAGCACTTCCTGGATTAGCCTATTCTCTTTTTCCATACAAGTTCGGTGAGGGTTTGTAAGTCGATAAAGGCGTCGCAGTTGTTTCCTCATAAAGGTTATTGAAAAAGAAGAATTAGTTTCTCCAGTTCTTAATCATGAGTTCAAGTTCACTTTTATCTCCTTCATCAAACCTCTGACAATCTTCTGCCTCAAAGATAGATCAATTATATGAGATATCTAATGTTCCTGATGATTCAAAAATCCCCATATTCCAGTTACCTATAGTTAATCCTTACCATGTATTTTCTAAACCCACTACTTCTTTAAGCAGAAAAGTCAAAAAAATGATCGGATCTTCCTCGGTTCAACAAGTTAAAGAGTATGTTCAAGCTTCCAAGTTTGATTCATACCAACTTCCTGCAACTACTGCTGAACACTTAGTTGCCTTGTCCCTTCCAGCTGACCTTCCTAGACAATGTCTCTCCCAAGGAGATACTCATATCCACTTTGGTACTGTAAGACTAGCTCTTACTTTCCATGGTCGTAAAGGACTCCTAGCCTTCTCAAGAATTGTTTTGGTAGATACAAGGTTTGTTGAGTATCAACACGCATGTATTGGTACAATCCAAACAACCCTAAATGCCGAAACAGTTTTTGTCACGTTCTATCCAAACTTCAACATGCCTCTCAATGATCCTTCATTACTCACAGCTTTAAAAGCCCATATTCAAATTGGTGGTACTACCCAGGTAAACACGTTTCAAGCAACGTTCCATTACCAAATGGCGTACAGAGTACAAAATCATTCTCTGGATCTCATGGTCCCTGGCCAAGAAAACTCAGGAGATGCCCTTCTCCTAGACATTGATTCTAGTGTAACACCAATATGCACCTATGTCCCAAGACAACTATCGCGAGCCGACTTACTCAAGCTTCTCCCTGAGCAATGGGTAACAAGTTATGAACAGACTCATCAAGCCCAACAAAGCCCTGCATAAAGCTCCGCAGTTTGTGCGTCACGAAAATGGTCTCGTCGAAGTAAAGTTTTCATCTCCACAGCAAGCAAACGCTTCGTGTAAGGTTTTCCCAACGGAAATTAATACGATCAAACCAATTGCACACTGCTGGTATGATGTTTGCGATTGCCCAGACTGTCTAGATGATGCTTCCAAAGTCTTGATGGATGAAGATGTCCCAAAGAAGAAAAACTCTTCTCAAAGAAGGTTACAAAGAATATTTGAAGAAGGTGACCCTGCTGTAGGAACCCTCGGTGAACCATCTGGTAAATTCGACTATTACTTCCTCGACCATGCAAGCCTTCCCCACTTTCCAATCTCCCTCCTTACTACAAAAAAGCCATATCCATCATTCACAAAGGCCCAGTGCTCCATCCATCTCCTTTGACATGTCATATGCTTGCTCCAGCCTCAAATCCGCAAGAGGACCAAGCAGAATTCCCTCCCCTAGGTTCGTTTGAGCTTCCAAATCAAAGAACCAAACATGCTTGGAAGGTCAAGAATTCAACAAACATTAACTCAACCCCCGTCAGTGCCGCAGAAGCTACCCTCAATTAGCAAAGTGAAAATGTTGTTGCCCAGAACAAAGCGCTTAAGCAGATAATTTCTCAGCAAAACAGGTTTGCACAAACCCAAGACAATCTCTCCTCAAGGGTAAAGTCACTTGAAAGCATGAAAGATGGGATCTGTCTCAAGATCCAAGTTCTCCACCAAGAAGTTCTCCAAGTTGCGTATTCTTCACCATCTCCCCAAGTTTCCTCTTCCCTAACCAGAAAGGAAGCAGAGATGAAGTTTCTCAGAGCCCAACTCACAGATCTAGAGCGGCAACATAAACAGAAAAGAATGGCCACACTCGTCGATGATCCTTGGAGATTACCCACAACCCTCAGCCAATCCCCCAGTCCCCCCACAAAAAGCCATCCCCTTCACTCACTCTTTGGGCCCCAAAATCCCTGTCCACCAGTAAACCCACCCAGAAGAATTCACAAGTTATTACAGCCTCCCTACCGAGCATAGCCACCACATCCAAAAACTCTACCCCACAAGCCTTCCAACCAGACCATCCAGATCCTCATATAAGTGTTTCCACCATAGCCCCTGACATCTTTCCGATTAAATAGACAAAACCAGTTTCCCAGTTCCTACAAACCTTTTCCCACCATCACAACCCTTCTTCGTCCCCCTTTGTCGAACCAGTAGTTGATCTATCTTCTTCGCAAATGGAAGAAGAATTCGATCCCATAGAAGCTTTCGAACATCTGTTCATGACAGAACCAGAGCCAACGATCTATGACTCTCCAGAAATTGATCCAGAGGAATCTACATCCCAGACATCACCACAAGTGAATCAAACTGCTCCTCAGACTGATACCAAACAACAATTCACTTTCGATGATATTCTGCATTCCAAATGGCGCGAACGAAATATCGAAATGTTAACTTGGGTGCACATCAGAGCTGTAGTTTTATTCCATCGAGTTGGTCATTAAAAGGTTCCTTGCCTGGATCCAAGGGCGCTTTCGAGATTGGTATCTCAGTCTTGGAGAATACCGATAGTTGCAAATTCAGCAGTCCCCGTCTCCAGAAGAATTCATGAATATCATTTATTCTAAATTCATTGGCAGCCCCATAGAACACACTATCCATTCCAGGGAAGAATTCCTTAAAATAAAGTGTTGTTCTTTCCAGAAAAATGATCTTGAAAAGCATTATAATCGAATGTCTCAGCGTTTCTATTGCCTTCATGGTGTTGATGATGTCAACCTTAAGTAGGTTTTGCTCAACTTCTTTCCAGAATCTCTTGGCAATGAAACATACAGATCCTTGGAATCCAGAAATATGACGGTTGCTCAAACCTCTCTTGGTGGCCTTTACCAGTTAATTTTGAATGCTCTGGAAAAACTTTGCAACCAGAGAAAGTTCTTTGCAGAATTTGAAAAAAACTGGCAAAAGATTAGGTTATGCTTGTGATGAAAAACACCTCCAAATCAAGTGTAAAGATAAGTCGTCATGTGATTGCACTCACACGAAAAGGAAGTCTCATTCTAAATATCTCTCCAAATCCTTTGATTCCTCCCAACAAAGGAAGAGCTTTTCACGACGTCCCTTCGCATCCAAGAAAAAATGGAGATTTATAAAAAAGAAGCTCCAACGTGGCCGCAATTCTGATAGGCGTTTCATTTGTCAAAAAAGGGGGCAATTTGCAAATTAAAGATTGTCCGGATACAAAGAAATCTGAAGCGTTGATCCAAACGCTCAGTCAAATTGAGCCGGTAGATCTCTCTGACCTCGAGTCTCTCTCCTATAAATACCCCTCTACAAATCATCTTCAAGGTATATACTCTTTCTTAAGCCTCGAACCTCTGTCAAATTCTCTTTTGACTTCTCATACGATACTTACTCTCACGCCGGAGTGGTTTCGTGAGGCAAAGCCTTGTACTCCCACAAAAGTATTTTCGTGATCTTAATCAGGTTCAAGGAAGCAGATCAAGCCTAGATATCCTATCCATCACACGGACGGATCAAGCTGTATTTTTGTCACATCAAATGTTTTTACTGTGTTTGTGTGTATGTCTGTGAAGATATAAAAAAACCCAACTGGAAACAATCTCATAACCCTTTAGGGTTTAAGGGTAGAAATTGGGGTTTGCAGCCCATTTTTGGGTATTGGGATTTCATTTCAAGGTCTGTAGAATTGATTTGTTTCAATGTTTCTTTTGATCATTTCTTCATTGTTCATGTTTCGGTATATACGTGTAGTTCCATCAAACCCATATCAATTATTTTGGGGAAGAAGGCCTTGTGGCCTTTTATTAAGTCCTAGGGACTCAGCTAAAAATTGTGATATATATTAGGTTTGAGAAAAATTCATTTTAGCCCTTCTAAATTCAAGTGTGAGGCACATAGACAACTTAACGGTATTTTTTTAATGGCATACATTAAAAGGACTGTGACTGTGAAGATTTTATACTCAAAAGACAAAATTTTGACAAAAAAATTGTGAAGGGACTAATACTGTGAGAGACCTATAGTCAAGGACCAATGTTGAGATTTACCCATAATAAAAATGTAAAAATAAACATGTCTAGAGCCGGGAGAAGTAATTTTAGGTTTATCTTACAAGCAGATGGAACAAGAACCAAACTTTCGACCTGCAAGTCTGCAACCAAAAGGGACTTAATTGATTATGTGACACTTGCTAGTTAAGATTTATTTTAACCGAATTACTGTATTAAAAACTACAATGCATGCTTTCAAATTAGAGCATCTCATTGTGTAATCTTCTTATACATTTTTTTATACAAAAAATATTAAATTTAACACCATCTCACGTAAATATAAAACCCTCTCCCCCCCCCCCAAACACACACAAAATTGACCGCCACCGCCCCCTCTCTCTTCCTCTCTCCCCAAAAGTCTTCTTATTTAGGAAGGAATATTTTTCTCTCCTACTTGGTATACTAAAAAGATGCACAATGAAAGATAAATGTTATCATCTTAATTGGAAGATGGTTAAAAAGCAACAATGGTGCTGCTCTTAGAGGAAAAATATATTAACAAAGTTCACGCTGAGATTAATCATTAGACAAATGAGTGCAAAATAAGTCAGCGTGTATAGAGAGGGATTCAGGGAACAAACAACTTGGATCTTCACAAACATAACCAGATTTCGAGTTAAAAAGGCAGGGGAATATGTAACACCAGTGTATCATAGTCCAATGTTATTCATGCCATTGATTAAGAGCCTACTCACTGTTCAACAAGGTAAATTAGTATATTATCGGGCAAGTTGACAGACTCAGATACAATGTTATTTCTAACAATTCGACCAAACCGGAGCTACCATCATCATGTGAAACCAACCCTATCTTCAACTGGAGCTTTATATAGATTGAACAGGGAAACAAAAAACCCAGAATGAAACTTTCACAACTAAAAATATAAAGCGGACTAAAGACCCATTGCAAATCGCCACATCCCCTCTCCAGCACAACTGTATTGTTATGTCCATAAGTCCCAGAGTCGGTACCTACTCTATCTGAAAAATATCGTGACATAGTACTTGCAACTAAAACCTTATGAAATGTCATTCTGAATGTTACAGAGAACTATGTGTGCGAAGAAAGAAAGAAATCATCATAATCAAACTTGACAAATCCAGACCTACGTCATTTCCCAGCATCCACCAACCGCGATAATATTTGCGGAAGACATGGCATGAAATCAATGCAAAATACAGCAATGACTGAATCACAAAAGCACAACATCAATCCATATCGAGGAACTCCATTCTCTTTCTCATTGAGCCCTTAAGATCTGTAGCCTCCCTTTCTGCCTTTTGTGCCTGTAAGACAACAATTAAGGTAGAATAAGAATAAGACCTCCAAGGAGACAGACAGAACCAAAGCAACTAGATGCACAAAACTGGAGAATCCTGCACACCAAGAAATATCAGTGGCAATATTATGGTGGCCATGCCAAGCCGATGTAAGTATGTGGCAATGATGCCATGAAGTTTAGGCACAGCAAGGGTAGCGCCGTGCACGACGACCGACCATGTCATGCCATAACTACTGAAATAGCTATAGTTTTTATGAGATCTGTCCTCTAGACAAAGTGGATGCTGCTCAATTACGTTTGTGAGGAAATGCTTAGATTAATGATTACGCCGTGTCTCAAATGAGTGCTCGTTTATATTCATGATCATCAGAGTAGAGTACTACATTTTGCACATGCACGGTTAACTATTGATGAAGGTGGAGATCTCGAATACTTCAAGTGAAATACTCCCTCCGTTTCGACAAAGAATCCGTGTTTGAAAGTCAAACTTTTAAGAAAATGACATTTTTAGTAACTCATTAGTAATAAAATTATTATTTTATGCCTTAATTTTTGAAAGTGAACTCTTCAAGTGAAACACCCCAAAATGGAATAGTGGACTCTTTGCCTGGAACGGAGAGAGTAGCACTGATTTATTTTTTTATTTTTTTTGATAAATGTGAAATAGCACTGATTTATATGTACTTTACTTTCAATCTGCACTTCTAGCTACTTCTTTGACTACAAGAACACCTATATTCGAATTGGAATGACAGCTATTGAGATGGCGGACGGACCCCTTGATATACTTGTAAAAAAAAGCAATTATGGTATTGATGGTCAATATCCAATGCAAAAGAGTGATTCTAAAACCGCGTTTGCATTTTCCCAAAACAACCATACACCCCTGAAATTCTAAATGGTGAGATAAACCAATTATAATCTGATTTCGCCTAAACTACAACATTCCCCAGACGACTAAACTCTCACAACTCCACTAGTCTAACTAGCCAATCAAGAAGCAGTTGAAATAAATAAACCCCCAACTACTTGGTAATTCCCAGATATTCTCTTCTTGAAGTGTTGCAATGTCCATTAGCGCTCAAGTATACAACCCTCTGCATTTCAAAGACAAATATGGAACTCTACAAAGGACTCATTTGACCCTTGTTTTGTGACATCTGTCTCACTAATGAGTTTTATTTCTCACATCTTACACTCCAATCCTAAAGCAATGCAGGTATATTGTGAAAGCAAGAGTAGGTGACAGTGTGACACAAGGTAGCATGTCACGGCACTATATTATTCAATAGCTAGGTTGCAAGGACACAGATACGCGGACACGGGACACGGGGATACACGATTTTTCAAAAATATAGGATACAGGTACGGGGGTTAAAGTGTAAATATTTAAAATATAAGGACCAAATTATAAATATTAAAAACAATAAGCAACAAAATAAATTATAAAATAAAAATCAGTTGTACTGTACATTAAACAATTTAGTTGACTAAGTCGGATTTCACAAAGTAAGTAAATATAAAATTCAATTCAGTCACTGTATCAAGATTGAATTGAAGAGAGAGAAGAGAAAGAAGAGAGAAAACCGAGAAGAGTGAAAACTGAGGAGAGAAAACAGAGAAGACGATGTCGAGTTTGGAAGGAGAGAAAACCGAGAAGAGAGAATACCTGATTGTTTGAATCGAAGGAGAGAATATCAGAACTCAGAAGATTTCGAAAGTTCGATGGTAGAGAAGGGGGAAGATCTGTCGACGACGACGACGAGATTTAGGGTTGTTTCGAGTGTTCATCTCTTTGACGGGAGATGAGACAACGGAGGACGATGTCGAGTTGTGGACAACAGCGCATAAATATGCCCTAAACGATGTCCCGACTTAAATGATACGTATGATGCCTTCCCACTTACCGTACCCATAAGTACCCTTATCCGTATCCATACTTTTTGAAAATTCAAATACGGCCCCAAAACGTATTTTGGGGCGTATCGTGCGTGCCCACGCCGTGTCCATGTCGCCGCCGTGTCCGATACGGAATACAGCACCCAGCCGCCGTGTCCGTGCAACATAGTTCAATAGTACTCATGGTCCAAGATAAGAAAAGTATAACGCTGTGGCACTTACCCTCTTTATCTCCTCTGGTGAAACACGAGTCATATGTGGGGGTAGTTCCTCCTTCTCTAAATCCTAAAAGTCAGAAACATAGTTTAAGAGAAATCAAAATGTAATTGACTAGAATTTTTCAACAAAAGGTAGACAAACAAAGAATACATACCAGCTCCCCAATCAGAACAACATTCTCCCCTCGAATAACATATAGACCTAATGGGAGGTCACAATAAAGATCACCAACAATTACTCTCTCACATGCACCTTCAAGAACAGCATTGGCTGCATATGACATCAAACTATATCTCAATTATCTAAGAATGGAAGATTTTATATGCAAGACCAAGGAGCTAGAATATCTGGTACCAAATTGATCAAAAGAGCGAAGTATTCCCAATAGTTTTCGACCGTCTCGTAGCAACACTAGAAGCTTCTCTGTTCAAAGAAGTATAAAATTTTAAGTTTCAAATATGAATAGAAACATGAATATGTTTAAAAAAAAAAAATTTAAAACATGACATGTCAAAAGGTAATCATATCTACCTATATGAGTTCAGTACTAGGGGTGGCAAATGGCAATTGGGTGTTAATGGATAGTTTTGGGTTAGGCTATTATCCATTATGCCAATGGATAATGGCCTAACCAAAATCTATCAATTAACACCCAATTGCCACCCCTATTCAGTACTAACAGACTAGTACACAGTATCAATTCTCAAATAGAACGAAAAACAAAGGTCTAAAGTTTATTGACTCATTGCAATCAAGAAAATTGGAGAAATAAGGGTACCATGAGAGCATTTAAAAGCTCGGGAAAATGATTTTACAAGTCTAGTAAATCCTCCAATCAGAATTATTAGCCAAACGCGGGAGAAACCCACTAAACTCACTAACATACATACTTATAATGTGGGCAACATAGCAATCATAATGGATCTCCGGAAGTGCCTTCTTTTTAAGTGTTCCAGCAAAAGCAAGTTCACTTTTTTTTTCTAACGCTGCAAGATTTTTCTGTCACTAGACAAGTCTATTACCACTTCCTCATAACCAAAAAAAAAAAGCATCCATTTTCTAAGCAGAAAACAAACATCTCTGAAGAGGAATAAGCAATCTGCTGCTCAACAACATAACCACAATAAAATTGCACTCATACCTCCCTTGAAAGGATTAAGCATACAGCCACTTAGTATCAATGCGTATAACAATTATGTGAATAACAAAGTCATGCAATAAAAGGAAATTTATTTATTTATTTTTGCAAGAAAAGGAAAATTAATTAAAAGCAAACATAGAAGAATTCAAATAAAAGTTTCATTGAGAGATATTAGCGGCCCAGATGATACAACTCCATATATTACTTAAGCCTTTCGCAACTGCTATAAGGTCAACTCACCTTAAATGGCTTTATTATGATCCATCAAATTCTCATTCCTTCAGCTTACAAATAATTCAGCCCTTTCCATAATGCTCTAAATTTTCGTTAAATTTGACTATCAACCACTTCACAGTTGAACATTTTACAAATCATGGCTGCATAGACAATTGATAATATTTTACCCGCAAGAATAATTGAATTAAATGACACCTTATGCTCTTTTTTTAAATGTAAGTTTCCAAAGTTCTATTGATTTGAATTACACTCAATACTAGAACAGCAACCTAGGTTGCACAGATACGCCTTCAACCTAGAGTATCCGGAAGTATCTTGTGTCACGGATACGACCAGATACGTTAGGTTGAAGGAGTGTCCATGCAACCTAGACAGCAACAGTACCTTTCAGACCAAATATATACAGAATCGTTAAGACTTCCTATTAATGAAGACAATAAGTCAAGTCCAAATTACATTGTTGCAGCCTTGCAGGGTACTTTAGGACTTAAGATAAACCACTTCCTTCTCACATTTTAGTAGCATCGAAAGAAGCTCTTTGCGTGATACTCTCATGTAGCCATGCTTTTCTGCTTTAAATAAGCCAATAGCGTTCTTGGTTTCATAAAAGTTGATTTCTTCCAGCAAAGGAAACTAAAATCTGATTTCTAGCCCATGGAAAAGAATGTAACAATAAAAAATTGTTTTGAACCATTTTTTAAATTGGTTTGAACCTTTTTTTAAAGTTAGTTTGAACCTTCTACCAACTAATTACTTATACATCTGCACAAGAGCCAGTTCATTTATTAGATAATAATTGACTGCATGAACAGCAAAAAAACCATTCATAGTAAACAATCTAGCATAAAGGTATTCTCATCCAAATGCATGGCCAGTCCTGATCTTTCACCACAAGCTCACATGGTAACATATGCCACCACCACTGTAATCTCTCTTGTCAAGATCTAATTCTGGGCTATACATTACAAATAGATCAAGATAGATAAAGCTAAGAAAATTCCTAATCTTGCCATTATTACTTATTGGTGAAAAAAGTTTGAGAAAAATGAGATGATCAAATGAAATCAAACAAACGAAAGGTCACTCTGACTAAAATTCTCCAACCACACTGGAAAATTCAAATAAAATAAAATCAAACTGACTAAAGTAATCTCAAAATCCCAATTGAAAGAATTCAACAGCCAAAATGCCCTGATTTTGAGGTGATTCCGTATCATGAACAACACTAGCAGGACAGAAAACTCTCAAAGACCCAATATTTAAAAAGCTCCAATATAACATGAATCAACTCTACAACTACAAATAAAGTAAAAACTTGAACATCAAGACAATAACATTATCCAATTAATTTCACTGAAAAACGTACATTTCTAACTTAAATAACAAATGAAGAGAAAACTTACTGTCGAGGTAGCTGGCAAGAGAAGTAGACAGATAGATATCTTCCGGTCCCGCCCAAGACATTGAACTCAAATTTTTTTCGGTATCTCAAAAATCACCGAAATTTGTTTCCACCAGCAAACAAAGTGCATTGGCAGCACACACCACAATCCCCCACGATTCCCTCTCCCAAAGCTCTCTATTTTTCTTTCACTAATCCAGAAAAATAAAAACCTAAATTTCAGAGAAAATGAATACCTAATCCAACGAACCGAAATTCTCAATTCGAAACACTAACGCTAAGTAAAACTTACTGGGATTTGGAGGGTTTATTTGATCAGATCTATCTATAAACCCTAAAATTGGCCTATCCCCAAAAATATGGGGCGTGGGCAAGGGGGGAG
Organism: Codonopsis lanceolata; assembly: GCA_013146195.2. Classification (NCBI taxonomy): domain Eukaryota; kingdom Viridiplantae; phylum Streptophyta; class Magnoliopsida; order Asterales; family Campanulaceae; genus Codonopsis; species Codonopsis lanceolata. Next base: position 7,659,997 of record CM028378.1, on the reverse strand, counting down.
TTGGGGTATTATTATACGACTTATTATGACAACCCCATTTACAATTCCCCAATTTCTAATATTTTACATTTTGCGTTGCGCTTGAACTTGTAATTTATTTTATATCTTCTTTGGCCCTTCAAGATATAGAATATTCGCCAAATGGCTCCCCACATTTTCACTAACGTCCTCGGTTCCACTCCCAATAACTCTACTTTCGCCCCTGTTTTCAACCAGATGAACTTATTACTTCTTCTTTTATAGATCTCCAAATCAGAAAAGTCAACTAATGCCTCTCAACGATTTGATTTTTTCCAAAAAAAATTGATCTCTTGTTTAATTGACCCCCAATAGCTTGTTAGATGTAGCTTCTTTTTTAGTTAAATAAATTACTTTATACAGAAACTCGGTGATAATTAATTCATTGAATTTTTATAAGCTTTTGCTTCTAAAATATAGTTATGAATAGTGATATAAACTTTCGAGTGAGGAACAACTATTTATCCTCTTTTTAAAAATAAAAATAAAAATAAAAAAATAATATAAACTTTTAAGTATAGTACCCCAACCTTTGGCACTTGGATTCAAAGTGATTGGGGACAAGAACGTATTGACCGTTGATCCAATCAACACTAGAATAGCCAACACCGTTCCATTGGAACTATCAACCACCAACAACCACCCTTGCAAAATCGCCCTTCTGCATCATCGTTGTCCACCCCATCAAAACCATCAACCACTGCCGGAAATGGGGATATTTTAAAGGAGAGCAAAAGCTGAATATTGTTGATGTGCTACAAAGCAATACTCAACAGTTGTTGCTGAATTGCTACTAATATAAAAGACAATGTCTACCACTTTATTGCTTCAAGTATAGACTACATAAAATCCCCAATAATGTAACATAACATTGTCGTATCAGTCAGTCACTCACTCACTCACTCGCTCACTAGTCACTGATACAACTATGAAAAAAAGGAGTTACGGGAACGGAACGGGAACACAAAGTAGTCCTAAAAAAGAGGTGGCTTCAATTTTACAATATAGTGTCGATTCATAAACAATCTTATATATAGCTTTACAAATCCCCTTTCTAATCCAATTTTGATTGCGATCCAAACCAATGAGCTCCATCTGTTTCTCTTATTTTCCGATTGGCCCAGATGAAGAAAAGTTTGAAAGATGAGGAAAGAGGCCACGTTTATATCTCCAAAACAATATCTGCACATACAAATTTAATTAAGTTCTATGAATGTTAGATTCTATTCCTTTCAACCTCCTAAATTCTTAATTGCAATTATATAGAATGCAAAGTTGAGTTTTGTATACTTACAATCAGAATCCGTCTTCACCCATTTAGATCCGTCATTTCCTTTTCCTTCTATTTCATCATTTTCTTTTCCTTTCTTGGGCTTTGGCTTGTCCTCTAGAAATCTCTTGGTAGAAGATGATCGAGTATTATTTTGAGGGTACATCTTTTTTGAAAGCATCGCCCTTAGTAGCTGCATTTAAAATTCCATAATCAATATACAAAATCCAAGCATGATTTTTAATACCCATGCTATAAGCTATAGCTATATAGTGTGATTACCTTTTCCATCCTTGATTCTGCAAGTGTATCTCTCAAGCTTGGAGCTGGTGAAAATCCACTACTGCAAACGAACATTTTCTTTAAAAGGAAAGCAACCGATTTCTTCCCAATTGCTTTCTTATTCTTTTCCATGCACACATCTTTGCATCTACCCAGGATTACTCTAATTGTTCGGTCAATATCTTCTTCTTTATCATTTGATGATTCGCTGCAATATGTGTTTGAGATCCGCCGATCAACCTCCAAGCTTGAGGGGCAATTAAGAAATCTATCCAATGGTAGATCAGCTGTTTGTCCTGAAGATGGTTTTTTTGATAAGAGCTTTGTCAATTCTTTCTGTAGCTTTCCGACTTCTTCAGGAGTGAACTCTGTTAGATCCGGAGAGGACAATTGGGTACCTGGAACATCTTCGCTCTCATCATTATCTCTTAAATCATTGTTGCCGAAAGTTCCTATTGCTAGTAACCCATTTGGCCAGTCGCTAAATTCTTCTTTCCGAGGTTCTTGCTTTACGTGATCTACACAATGGAAATTTTAACTTGTTTAAATACAAGAGAGATACATACAAGTCCCTTTTCTGAGATTTTTCAATACATATATATACATGCACTATAAAATAAAAGATTCAGAGAAAAGAATGGAAAAGGAAAATCCACAACCAATCAAGCTGAAAGGGATCATAAATTTGGTAGTTAGATGGGGGTTTGCCGTTTGCACCCATACACACACGCGCAACAAGGGGAAGCTAATGGTGCCGTGTGGTTTACATTTTTCCAAATTTTCAAAGTAAATGTAAGTTAATGGTCCATGGGTCAGATATAAATATTGATGGTTTGACCCGTTTGACTGAGGAATCTTACTGAAGGAGACATATTTGTCACCCGAACTTTAGACCCGGGACCAACTCCAAACATCAATGGCGGAATGACCATGCATCCCATGTCAGACCAGAGGATTTATGGTTAGTGATTTATTTTTACAGCAGATAGAAAATGTCAGCAATGGGTACTTGACTTGACCATGCATATCGTCTAGGCAGCTTCTCAAGCGTTCAACTTACATGAAAGAGGCTGTTAAAAATTATCCGTAATAGATTATATATATATACATACACACAGTGACCAACACACAGAAATATATATGTGAGTACATGTACATATATATATATATATATATACAAGTGAGAGATGGAGAATGTGAAGGAGGCTTACGAGTAGAAGATGCGGTAACCGATTTTCTATTCCCTTGTCCGCCATTGAATTTGTTTTGCATCCAATTGAAGAGCTGCAAGTAATTAAAGAAACAAAACTTGCCGTTTTAGCATACCATAGAAATAAGAAGAAAAACTGCAATCACACATATTTCTGTCTCTCTCACCTTCATTTGATCAGATAAAAATGGAAGGCTCCGACTGCAGCTGCGGCTGGTGGTGGGGGCCAAAACCTCTGTGGAAAAAGGTTGGAAGCAGATCCTAGAAGCCAATGAGAGTTGAGCTTTGGAAGTAATAAATAAAGAAAATCTTTGGCCAAGGGGAATTAAGATTTCTGATTGGTTCAAGTTCCCAAAAACAATACCAGTTCTCGTAGCTTTTCGTTTTGATTTTTTTTTTTTCACATTCCTATGCGTCTACAAACAACCATTCCTACTTATATACCCTTCCCCCTTCCCACTATCATTTTCGAATAGAAACATTCTCTTAATTAATCTATGTTTCTGAATTAATGGGGGACCGTGCCTAATACAGAGACGTTGATTTTTTGACAAGCCCTCGTGTCCGTGTTTTAGACCATTGGATCCATCATGAAACGAAATGCTAATCCGTGGCATCACTATAATCCGTTGGATCCATCATCCATGCATCATTAAGAAAATGATCCTTCAATCCTAAGAGGCAATGTTTGACTAATTATAAATTGTAAGAAGTTATTTGGTTTGTTCTATATATGTTTTTTCATGGATTCTCAATTGGCAAATAGATTGATCTGTGACAAATCAACGTTAGCTCTTATAAAATGCGTCTTACGAATCTTAATTCATATCAAAACCTCATTCTTTCATGGTTAACTCACCAATATCTAGTAGGTCGAATAAAAATGATCAGTTTTACAAAAAAAATTATAAAACCATCTTATTCAATATTTTACAAACAACCTCATGTGCTAAGCAAATCTCTGCCGATGACTTAGAAATACTTTCACAAATTAACATAATTAATTTACTTCAAAGAAATAAAACTTCGTTAGCCCAGGAGTATTAGAAAGTAGTCAAGACTAGGGATGACAATTGGGTGTTACTGGTTATTTTGGATAAAATCATTTTCTATCCAATATAGTTAATAGGTAGTTTTGGATATTATCCAATAACACCCTTAATGGGTGTTATTGGATAATATTCAATATTATCCATTAATAAATTTGTATTATCCGGATAATATCCAATAAGGAATATCATTTATTTTTTTTGAGTATTACTTGTCTACTTATATTATGATTCACTAAGCATAACATACACACACAAACCTACACAAACACACACACATGCCAAAACACACACATGCAGTAGCATCACTTGATGATAAGTTAATAGCTTAATATTAAATCATAATCTATTTTCACCAACTTTTCATTCAATAAAAAATTAATGGGCTCACGTCCATGACAGCCAAGATATTTTCTTAATTTTGATATTTATCTTTTCTTTTTTTTACACCTCAAATAAAAAGTGATATTTGCAATGCGACACTATTTTTATCACCTAATATATATAAATTTGTCAAAATTTTATAATAGTCTTCATAGTTGTGAGATATAAAATATACGTGTTTATTGATTTGACACTAATAAATGATTATGTAAAAGTAATAAAAAATAAAAAAGTCAAATACCTTATTAAAATTTTATATTCATTATAATTATAAATTACAAACAAATATTCTTAATCCAAAACAAATAACAAATACGTTCATAATAATCAATAATTTTTATGATTACTTGTTTATATTTATATTAACTTTCAAATAAATATCAAAAAGTGGTCTAGCCTAGTGGTAACAAGCTTTATTGTAAGACAATTAGGTTCAGGTTCGAATCTTGTTAATGGTAAGTTATGTATTTAATAATAATTATTATTATTATTTGTAAGTAAAGAGCGAGCGGTGGACAGTGGCGATGTGGGCGATGGTGGGTGGTGGTTACCGGAGGTGGGTGGAAGCGGTTGACGGTGGTGACTAATAAGAAGTCTTTTATAATGGATATAATAGATAAACCAATATTAAATATATATATATATATATAGGCGATGGTGGGTGGTGGTTGCTGGAGGTGGGTAATGGCGGCGGTTGACTATGGTGACATTAGTGGATAAATCCGACAGATAATCGGTTAATATCCATTTTGATCTATTAACACTCAATTAAGTTAACTTAATTGGGTGTTAATGAATAATAACCAATAATTTTTTTATAATAAATATAATAGATAAATCAATAGGTTGGATAAATTTTTGTCACCCCTAGTCAAGAGCCTATTTAATTCTATATATATATGTGTTACAACTTGATGTTACAACTTGTTGAACTCAATATAATCCACTAGTAACTTTTTAGATACCAAAATGTGGCATAATTCAATGTACCAGGCCTGGTTGGTTCAATTTGATCCAATTGTAAAATATAAACTACATCGGGGACTACACATACTAAATCCGTACTTTTCCCATTACTAATACTAGTGTTCCTTCCCCCCACACCAATAGGCAGTAGCATCGCCTCAGCTTTGTTTTCGTGCTTCCAACGGCCCCTCTCTCTCTCTCTCTCTCCCTAGTCCTACCATCTAATTTGTACATTCCCCACGCCAAGTGCAACTCAATAAAATTACTCCCCAGTCTCATTTATATTGCCCACTTTTCCTTTTTTTAATAATCTCATTGTTTTTTTATTATTTATTACTGTAATTATGGTCCACAAGCACATAAATTTTTAAAAAAACTATATATTATATCAATATTTACAATAAAAACAATTAAATTTTTTTAATATATGCAACATGACAATTGTTTAATAACGGAGAGAGTATTGTTCATCAAGCAATACTAAAATATTTTACTTTACATAACCATAGACAGATAATAAAGCCCACCATGTTGTTGTGATGGAAGTTGTTATTGTTAGAGAAACTGCTTGGGGTTGGATTAAGCCTGACAATTGAGTGGGTTGGATTAAATTTAAATGAATAACGAGTTGAAACAGATTAACACCCGTTAGAACCCAAATGTCAAACAGTAGAAATGGTTTGTGTTGGAACGGATGGCGGGTTAAAACGGATTGACTCGTCTTAGCCCACCTTTTTCCCCAAAAACATGAATTTAAAGAGGTTAATATTAGTTTTGATACCCTAACTTTGCTCAGCTTTCAATTTTGAGACCCTTTGTACCAAGGCAATCAAATTTGAGCCAACGTTTCACAAATTGATCAATCACAATCCAAGTCGTTAACTATACGTTAAATATCCTAGATTGGAAACCGACAACTGGTTTGGCAACAGATATGTGTATACGACCCTTGTTCATTTCTCCAAAATTTCTCCTCTCTTCCATTTCCCCTAATTGCTTCTTGTGCCCTAATTTCTTCCCTCAATTACTTTTTATGTCCTGATTTCTTCCGTTCCAATAGCTCTTTCCTCAATTTGGAACCCTAAATTATTACAATTACAACCCCAATTTATCTTTCCCCAATTTCTACTTTCCCAATTTAGATATTAAAAATCAAGATTCAATGGTGAGGAAAAACAAGGATACTTTGCAATCATAGTACAGTAAGTTTTAATTAGAAAACCACGTTAAATATGTACAAACAGTCACCGGTTGTGGGTCTATTGATTTGGACCCTTCCAAAAGATTCACGAACCCGTCAACTTTGATTTTGCATTGCGTACTGGACGTCGGCTTGTGCAACGAGGTGCAAGACATGCATGAACTCAACCAAGTTGAAGAGGTTGTCGAGCAGAAGGGTATCGTTAATGTCACCTTCGATTACGAACACACCGGCACGATTGAGGAGCGCTTTGCGTGACTTTTTCAGGCCAATATCGTAATACCGGTTGAAATTGTCGAGTCTGATGACGCCATTGATGTGGCGCTTCAGAGCGAGCGATGCATGGGTCCCAACGAAGCTGGCTGCTCCATTAACCAAGACGATGTGGCCAAAGAGGAATCGAGTTCTGGTAGAGGGCCGGACATTTTGCTCCCAAATTTGGTTAGGTCAAATGAAGTGGGGTCTTGACATGGGATTCTTACTCTCTTTATGAGCAGTAGAACTCATTATGGAAAGAGATTGGGATAATATATATGTATATATATATATATTGGGAATCGAAGATGAAAATGGTGAAAAAATGGGGAGTAATTGGGGAAGAAATGGCACGGGTACTTACATTATACGAATTCTACCCGATTACCAACCAACAAAAACAAGTTAACTGTTAATATTTAACAGATAGTAAACGACTTTGATTGTAATTGATTAATTTATGAAACGTTTGACTCAAATTTGATTGTCTTAGTATAAAGGGTATCAAAATTGAAAAGCGGCAAACTTAGGGTATCAAAACTAATATTAACCCAATTTATAGTATAAAAAGTCACGGGTCAAGAAGGGTAACGGTCCGACCCACTTTAACCCATCCAACTCAATTCATTAATATTTTTTGGTTAAAACGAGTTACCCGTTTCGACCCAAAAAATATACATGTTGGGTTGAATTGGATAATTAATTGATTAGGTTGGGTAAGTTAATAGGCAATGGATTGTAATTGTCATACCTAGGTCGAACCTAACAAAAGAAAAGGAAAAGGTAGGGAAAAATTTGAACAGATCCACTTTTTCAAGTTTCTAATCGCTAAAGTACACTTTTTTTAAAAAACCAACCGAAAAAAGTCACTTTTGATTGCAAAAAGACTGCGATACCATTAATGAGCAAGAGACGCAATACGTCAAGTTTATCTATCGCAGTGCAAAAACAGTTCCTTCATCAATTAAGCTTGCATAATTTTACACCGCGATTCCTTTTTTGATATATCGCGTTGAACATATTTTTATAACGTAGTGCATATGTTTTTTTTAATTAGAATATCAAGAGCCAACATTTACACTATTGAATCACGATGTAAAAATTAATGCACTAAAATTGATGAATCGCGGTACAAAAATGGATTAGCAATTACACTATTGAACCGCGATACAAAATTAATTCAATAAAAATTGATGAATCATAGTTCAAAAATAGACTAACGATTACACTATTGAACCACTGTGTAAAAAATAATGCAATAAAATAATGAATCTTGACGCAAAAATAATTACATCCATAACTCACATATGTTTCATTAAGGGTATCGTAATCATTTTACTACCAAAATGATTTTTTTCAATTGAAAATAAAAAAGATTACTTAAACGATTTAAAGTTTCAAAAAGTAATCGCCCAACAATTTTTTTCAAAAAACTATTGCGAGCTGCTTAAACTGTGAGAATTTACCAACTTCTAGTGGGTCCCGGAAATATCTAACCGTAAATGAGTATACGTGTCACAATGAGACCATAGATACTCTCCGACCAACACGTGTAGTCAAAAGTAGGGTTTACTTTTCTTAATTGTAAATCTCATTGCCCAAGGCCCCCAAACTAGTTGCAATACCCAACTAGTGGAACCTACAACCATAATAAATTACCAAATCAACCTCCAAATATACCAAATAAAGTAGTCCCTCAGATTCTAAATTATTGTCCTATTAGATACAACACATTACTTATGTTATAAATATTCATACGATATGTAGTTTTTTAATGCTCGTATGTATATGAGCATAATTAAAATAAATAGAAAAAGTAAAGGTAAAACGATATTAGTGTTTTCTAAAAAGAAAAGTTCTGAAAAAAAAACAATTTTTAGAAAACGAACAAAAAAGTAAATAAGGACAATTATTTGAAAACAAATAGAGTACTATCTCTCAGGTTTCATTTGATAAGTATTTTTCAAATTATGTTTCATTTCTTTTTTATTTTAAAACATATACCTGACAATTATAATTCATTACACATTAACCAACCCAATCTATTACTATTTTTGGGTTCAAACGGATAACCCGTTTCGACCCAATAATATTTAACGGGTTGTGTTGGATCGGGTTAAAACGGGTCGAACTCGTTACCTATTTCGACCCATGTCTTTTTTATGCTATGAATATATGCTATGCTTTTTGGGGGGAAAGTTTGGTTGAGACGGGTTGACCCGTTCTAACACGTTACTCGTTTCAACCTGACTCGTTCCGACCCAACCCATTTGACATTTGGGTTTTAACGAGTTTCGACTCGTTTCAATCTATTACTCATTCCAACCCAACCCACCCAACTGCCAAGTCTATTGAAACAAGATAAATTTGATATAGAAAATCCAAAGATTGCGCTAGTCCATTCTTAATTGAAAATGTACAAAAATATGAAGATCTAGTTTATTTGCATTGTATGTCTGTTTATTTGTACCCTAATAATGCTACGAAAGTCTCCATGAACACCACATATTACTCCTAGAAGAATGGCATGTGCTTCTACTGAGTCCAGATTTTCTGTACCACTTATGTGTACCACTGGTGTATCACTTTTTATCTCCACCATCGCATCCCAATCATTGCATCTCAACCAATGGTTGAGATGAAAAATGGTACACCAGTGATACACACAAGTGATACAGGAGATCTGGACTCGCTTCTACTTGGGATCGGAGAGAACACCTTAATGGACCTAGTTTGAGTAGCAATTTGAACCTCTTGAGGATTATGCACTATTCATGCAAGTCATGCACATTCAATTCCCTTTCATTCAAGCTCCATCAAAGTTTATACTCCCTCCGTCCCTAAATTATCGTCCTAGTTGACCCGACACACCGATTATGAAAAAACAATTGACTTGATTATTTATATTGGCTTAATGTGTAGTTTCATTTAAAGCTCATGTGCATGTGGCTCATAATTAAAGTAGGATGAAAAAGTAAGGGTAAAATGATAAAATGTGATGTTCTAAAAAGGTAAGTTTAAAACTGAACAATTATTTTGGGACAGACGAAAAATGAAAAGAGGACGATAATTTAGGGACAGAGGAAGTAATAAGGATTGATTGAGCACACTTAGAGGTGTTTAGTGGGAATCCTGAATCCTCCATTCCTTCTATCAATTTTCTACTTTTTCAGAGAAAAAACATTGCAATCGAAGAAGCAATGGTCTCAAATTGTTTTAATGTTCTTATAAGGCCTAGCGCCAACATCAACCTATTTCTTTCCCTCCAAATACACCACATGGAACAACAAACCGCTCAAGTAAGTTCATAATAAGAATCCAATCTGAAGGGACCAGACCTGGGTCCTCCTACATGGAGCAAACACGTGGCTTCCAGCTCGACATAAAAGGGACCCACCACCCGACAGGTCATCTAATGAAAGGGCCGACCACTAACTACTCACTAATCAAGAATCCTTGGGTATACCGAGGATCATTCCGAGAGCCGAGCACGACCGACCACCAGGCCAAGGAACATCCATGTTCGGCATACGAGCATTTCGACTAACTCCAAACAATAGCAAACATCACCCAAAAGGCCAGGTGTCAGCTCCTGATTGAAAGCCACGTGTCATCCATGCAAGCAAATGGCAAACCAGTAAGGGGTTGACAGCAAGCCGACCAAGCGACAAGCCCATATACTAGAAGAACGGATATAACTTGATCAATACTCAGCCACCTACTATGTAGGGCTACGTGCAACCTACCAACCAGTAAGGAGTTACCAACAAGCCGACCAACAATAGGCCCCCATGTCCTGGGACCCATATTCTAATCATGAGACTCAAAGCCAAGGCTATAAAAGGAGCATGAGGTGATTTTGTAAAGGTACGTTCTATCTAAAGCATTCAAGCACATAACATATCAAGCATAGTCACCAGAAGCTTAAGGGAACATCTAGCTCCGACACACTGAGTCTACTAAGCCTTGGTCGCAAAGCATCATCTCTTGTCTCATCAGTCCTTGCCGCAGGCTTGAAATAAAACAAATTTTGATCGATTCTTATGAGATATACGGTATATGATTGACTATAGCCATGAATCAATCCATGTACGTTTGGTTTGATTCATTTACTCGTTGTTGTATGCTACACAGGTCGGTTTTCTTCTTTGGCTGGAGTTCAGCTGAAGAAAATTGTGTGACGAACACCGGTCGGAATTCATCCCAAGTTTCGACTGAATCCAATGGAAGGCTGGTGTACCATTTTAGGCCATTGCCCTTCAAGTTCCCAGCGAAGATCTTTCGCCATGCATCCTCGTCATCAAGAACCACTGCATTCATCTTGACCTCAAAGCTTGCCATGTGGTCGATTGCATTTGTTAGGCCTTGATACGTTTCAAAATTAGGAATTTTCTTATCGGGCAGTGGGGCTTTCCTCATTCTCTCTTTGAATGGCCCGTTTTTTGCTAGGGGTAGCATCATTGGTTTTCTTTTTTCCATGGCATCGACTTGCCACGAAGGAATTTTACTTCTTGTTCAACTACCAGGGATGGCTAGTTGGTCGATTTCTAGCACCTCAGTGGTCGCATTCCGACCATTCCTTTGGTGCCCTGCTCATGAATGTTGGGAATGTGTGCAATGCCCACACGTCTTACTCTTCACCACCTCACTTGGACTCACCTTCCTCGTTTCTCTCTTTTATGCGAGGTGGGTGATTGTTTTCACTAGGGTAAGTAAATCAACTGTGAATGTTGGGTTTGGGTGCCTGTTCACTCATCCTATTCCCCAATTTGGACCTCGCGTTAGGTCTAGGTACGGTTTTCTCCTTCTCTTTGGCTTTGGAAGTAGCTCTTTGAGGGTTTTGGGCTGGCTCCTTATGGGTTATTATATTGGTTGAAGCTTTCGCTTTTTTGTTGAGCGTAAACATTTTGAGCTCGGCCTCCTGAATTCCAGCAAGGTAAAGTCTCTGGAACTTTATCTCCTCCAAATATACGTCTCGTTCGCCCATTTTGTTTTTCTCCGTTCGAGAATACTCAATCCGACCTTCCACCTCGTCTTTGGTGAAAAAGGCGTCCGCCTGGCTTATAGTGTCCCCTAGGTTGCGGGTAACCTCTTTTGTGCCCTTCCCTCCCACAGTTATTGAGCTTAGGGGTGGCGAGTTCCACGTCGATTATTTTGCTCGCCAGTGAAGAAGGTCGTATGTTTGTTCCTTGTTGATCTTGCTTCGTGGGAGTTTGTTTCTCCATGTCTCTAAACCACAATTGGAACCACTTGATCACGCCACAATGATGGGGTGACTAAGTTGGCGATCTCGTAATGGACCAGAGCTGAAGTGTTGATGATAGTAATCCACGTGGTGAACTAGAATACAAGATGTATATAAGAAATAGGATATCTAGGCTTTAATCTCTCTTCACTTCATGACTTTATGTATCTGAATGTGATCTTTGATAACCTGAAAGGGAAAATACCGTTAAGGAGTCGGGGGTTGTCCTAGCTAAAACCCTCCGGTTTGAGATTCAGTAACACGGTATTTATGTGAAGGAACCCAACATGGGTCCTCCTACATGGAGTAAACACGTGGCTTCGAGCATTCACAGTCGATTAACTTACCCTAGTGAAACCAATCACCCTCCTCGCACAAGAGAGAGAAACGACGAAGATGAGTCCAGGTCAAGGACTGGGGTGGTGAAGAGTAAGACGTGTGTGCATTGTACACATTCCCAACATTCAGGAGAATGGCACCAAAGGAATGGTCGGAACGCGACGAATGAGGTGCAGAAATCGACCAACAAGACATCCCTGGCAGTCGAACAAAAAGTAAAATTCCTTTGTGGTAGGCTTGAGGCCATGGAAAAAGGAAAACCAATGACGCTACCCCCAGCAAAAAACGGGTCATTCAAAGAGAGAATGAGGAAAACCCCATTGCCCAATAAGAAAATTCCTAATTTCGAAACGTATCAAGGCCTAACAAATGCAGTCGACCACATGGCAAGCTTTGAGGTCAAGATGAACGCAGTGGCTCTTAATGACGAGGATGCATGGGGAAAGATCTTCGCTGGGACCTTGAAGGGCAAGACCCTAAAATGGTACACCAGCCTTCCATTGGACTCAGTCAAAACTTGGAACGAATTTCGATAGGTGTCCGTCACACGGTTTTCTTCGGCCGAACTCCAACCAAAGAAGTAAACTGACATGTACGGCATATAACAGCGAGTAAATAAATCGAACCAAACGTACATGGATAGATTCATGGCTATGGTCGATCATATACCGTATATCTCAGAAGAATCGATCAAAATGTGTTTTATTTCAGGCCTGTAGCAAGGACTGATGAGACAAGAGATATGCTTCGCGACCAAGGCTCGGTAGGGGAAATGTATGCACACACACTTCAGGTCATCAACACTAAGGAGGCAAAGAAAGATGGGAAAAGGAAAAAGCACGATGCAACGCATGGAGCTCATGATAATTCAAACAAGGGAAGCTGGGGATCAGCTCATAAATAGGAGGTTAACCGAGGAAAAAACAAATGGGACGATATCGACTGGACTCCGCTCACAACCACTCGTGAGCACATCATGAATGTATTGCTCAACCAAGACAAGATTGAAAGACCGTGGCCGGTAAAGGATACTTGATATCCTCGCAACCCCAACAAACGTTGTGCCTTCCACAAAGATATCGGTCATACAACCGAGGAATGTATCAACCTGAAAAATGCCATTTAGAAGTTGATAGACAAAGGGGAACTCAAAAGGTTCGAGCAGAGGAACAACAATTAAGGGGGAAGGCAAAAAGAGCCGAAGAGGAATCAGAATCCCCGACCAAACAATGCTGGACCTAGGAACGTGATCAACACTATCTGAGAAACAACACCAAGTGGCACTTGATTGAAACACATGATCTACAATTTGAGGCATGTGGTTAATATGATGTCACAACCGGACAAAGTAGGGGGGACTACTTTTTGGCCCAGTGAAATAGCCACTAGTGAAACCGCTCGTCAACAACCATTAACACTTCGAGTAAGAATCCATGATGACAGCAATGTAAAACGAGTTCTCGTGGATACTGGGCTGGAAAAGACATTTTGTACTACGCTTGCTTCAAAGAAATGAAGTTAGGGGATGCCCACCTCAAGTTTAGTAGCGTACAACTGGAAGGATTCACCGGGCACAAGGTGGCAGTGGAAGGAACGATCACTCTCATGGTGGCAGTCTCAACCCTGTGCACCCCCAAGAATGATTCAATGGATGTTCGTGTAGACTCCTCATACTAAAGAGATTTAACCTCGGAAGCCAAATTCCGAGGAATGGGAAAATTCCAACCAATTCGACTCTTAACCTGGAAGACCTTCTCATCCCAGTGCCCCGTTTTTCCAGGCGGTTTGGCGAACAAATTAATACCCTTCTTATGATGCTTGCATTGGAGCCGGTTAAGAGACTTGGCCACACAAAAGTAAGTCTTGAAGAGTGGTAAGGTTGGCTCAAAACCGAGTGCCCGGACACAAGCAAAGAACGACACTAGGTATCTCACGAGGTTAAGAGAGAGGTCGAGGGGTGAGCACCGACTTCCTCGCGAATGAGTTGTGGGGAACCGATCCTCGAAATTTCGTATGGCTATGATTATACTTGTTATTCCAAGCAAGCAAATCATCCGGGCACATGTTATTCATCCATTCTTTAAATACCCGGCAAGCTGGTGGTACATCCTCGACTCCAGCAGCAACAGAGGAGGTTTCTCCTTTTTTCTCGCGCGCCAAATTTCTATTGGCGGCTACGACTTCCTCGGCAATAATTTCCTTATAGTATTGATTAAACAAATACCTAAGGGCCCTTTCTTTGTCCTTACAAACCATCATAACAGTCCCAACTGAGAGATCCTCGGTCATGTAATCTTCGTCGGAAAGAGTCGGCAAGCCCTCCATATCATACCCCTTTCCACAAAAAGGGTCATCGCTCGGCTGTGCAGAACGATCCTCCAAGCCCCATCAGTCTATAAATATACCCTCCGACTAAGGGGACACCGGGCATAGACTGGATCTCGAACTCACGTGCTTGGTCCTCATCCCCGACCGCGATACAGTAGAAGAGATGGCCGAGGAAGAGGTCGAGGAAGACTCATTCGGTGTAAAATTGGGGACAAGCCTCATGAAATTCAAGGAAAACCTAAAAACTACACAGTAAGATTTGAGGAAGAAAAGGGTAAATACGTGCGAGCAAAAGTTACGTTTAAAGAAAATCAAATACCTGAAACAAAAAACGGTCACCGAAGTTAACCCCAGAGCAACGAAAAAACAACAAAGAAATGGCCAGAAAAACTAACAGACCCAGCGCACACTCAAAACCAGACTCAAAAATCACGAAATTGACTTCAACAAAAGAGAAGAAGAAGACGAACCTGAGAAACTAGATTGCAAGAGAAAATACAGCTGGAAGTAGCATGAAACGGAAGAAATAACAGGGAAGAAGTTTTCGCCTTCAAGACACAATTTTTGGGAGGGAAAAGTTCAGAACTGGTGGTGGAAGCGTATGGAAGAAGACGGAAAACAACCTTTTATACGACCCGAGAACATTGGGTCGACACGAAAAGAAAACACGCGGATCCTACCTAACCACTCTTAGGGCGACATGTGCTGAGTACCATGCAGGGTCATGTTCACAAACCGACGACGTTTTAGTAAGACGGCGGCGCAACAATTGTGAACAGTGAAATGATATGACTTCTTATGAACTCCTCGATAATCATGTTATTTAATACAAACGGCGCATTAGTTCCCCAGACAATTCCATTATCGAGTCCGAATCCATCCTCGACTCAAGACCCATACGAGCAGGAACAAGCAACAACAATTGACAACGAAGACGACCATAGGCTAGGGAACTGCAAAACTCAGAAAAGTCGAAGAAGCAACAATGCTCAACAACCAAGTGAAAGATCCAACCATACTTTCCAAGCTAAGGATAAATCCTCATAGTTGGAAACTCGGGGGCTATTGAAGGAACCCGACTTGGGTCCTCCTATATGGAGCTAACACGTGGCTTCCAACTCGACATAAAAGGGGCCCACCACCCGACAGGTCATCTAATGAAAGGGCCGACCAAAGCAGGCCACTACCTACTCACCAATCAAGAATCCTCGGGTATACCGAGGATCATTCCGAGAGCCGAGCATGACCGACCACCAGGCCGAAGAACATCCATGTTAAGCATACGAGCATTCCAACTAACTCTAAACAACAACAAACATCACCTAAAGGCCATGTGTCAGCTCTAGGTGTCAGCTCCTGATTGGAAGCCACGTGTCGTTCATGCAAGCAAATGTCAAACCAGTAAGGGATTGACAACAAGCCGACCAAGCGACAAGCCCCAGTACTAAAAGAACGGATATAACTTGATCAATACTCAACCACCTACTATGTAGGGCTACATGCAACCTACCAACCAGTAACGAGTTGTCAGCAAGCCGACCAACATTAGGCCCCCTTAGGACCCATATTCTAATCATGACTCAAAACCAAGGCTATAAAAGGAGCATGAGGTGATTAATTTGTAAAAGTGCGTTCTATCTAAAGCATTGAAACACATAACATATCAAGCATAATCACCGGAAGCTTAAGGGAACACCTAGCTCCGGCACACATATTGATCACACCACAACCCTTAAATCTTTTTAAAAACACTTTAACAAAATATTCAAATGAGCACCCTCTCTTTAAATAATTGACATCATTTAACTAACAACATATCTATCAATATATTTCTCATTTTTTTATTTCTATCTTCCTACCGCAATAGTAATAAAATATAAATACTTTAAATTTTATATTTTAAAAAATATTATATGTGTACTTTTATTTAAATGAAGTTGTGTCACATGCTTTTTAATATTACCAATATACTCATAATTTTAAGTTGTAAATAATACGAAAAAGTGCCCAAAAAAAAAAGACAAACACTAATTTAATAGAAATGAGAAATGTAAAAAGATTATGAAAGCAAATCATCTTAAAATGGACAAATTATCATATACATAAAGACACGCCAATAGGTAAAATCAAGTGTTCGATAAGACACCCAATAATTTGGAGATTAATTAACTAAATTCAGGGATATGATGTTTCATAGGTTGTCCACTTTTGGCTCAAGTGAGGTAAAAAAAACTCTAAAAGGGTTTTAGGGTGGTGGTAAACAAAATCATCGTATCTTAATTCACACCTTAGAAAATCAAAGAGACGGAGCTAGGGCTCTAACATTACTCACTCGTAATAATTCCTAAGATGAAGAGACGAAAATGTAAACATGGGCATGTGACCCTTAAAAAAAAAAAAGGATGTGAGTTATCGAACAAGGAGCCCAGTTGTTATAGGTTGGTTGTTTCAAGAGATGTTGATCACAGTCTCAAGCGTGCTTATTACAAAGAAATCGACAATCTAGCTATGTGTAAGATGCTCCATGGTTAGCATATTAAACAAAGTTTTAAACTTTTAATGTACATACTCTGTGCTAATTGCTAAACCAACTATTCATCATTTCATTTCTGGGTTACCGTGTTAACATTAACATGTTGAAAATCGTAGATCGACACCTTATATATATATATATATATATATATATATATATATATAGTGATAATAAAAATGTTATTTTCTAACACATTTTAGACATAAATTGGCTTTTGATTGGAGTATAATTTTTTTTCTAAAATCACTTTAGCTTAACAAGTTGAATATTACTACTACTTTGGTATCAATATTCTCTCAAGCTACGGGCGTTGTAGAGAAATAAACTTATAAATAACCAATAAACAGTAGAAATAAAAAAGAAAAGATTGAACTTATAGATATGTGATGTCACGCCTTCCATCATCCGATCAACATAAATTTTGATTACACATATAAGATTGCATGCTTTTGAGAAAATCAGGAACTAACGTTTACCGCTAACAGAAAAGTAAGGTAGGGATTAAAATATTAGTGTCATACAGACAAAGAATAGAGAAGAATGGCTGAAAATAATGCTATATCAACCATTGCATTTCTCTCAAACCACAAGGTTCTAGAGAGAGAGTCATTAAACTAGATATCATGCAAATACAGAGAGAGAAACCATCATACTATACGTCATTAGAATGGTTAAAAAGTATAAATTCCTCGAGATGCATGTTGAAGGAAAGTGAAAATGGAGAGTCTAGGAATCATTGCCATCAATAAGCCACGTTAGGGATTACAATCTACAATTTACTAGAAGAGGTCTGGGGTTTCACAATTACAGCTTATATTTTCGTATTGGTGGATGAAATTTGCCTAATCTGGAATGTCTTCCTCCTTCCTTAAATTAAAGTAAGAAAGGAAACGATGTGGATCACTATCCTCCATAAAGTGGCACCCTACATCGTTTGACTAGCTCGAATTTCATTGGATCTTCCATTCCATATCATCATAACATCTTCTCTTTGACATTTATCCTTATTCAAATACTCTACATTATTTGTATGTGAAATAACAAAAGAGTTTGCCGGTGTTTGACAAATGTGACACGTAACTGATCTTTTTGAAAGTCAACAACTGAACAGACAAACCCCACCCCTTGAGCCTCGAATCAAAATGATCAACTTAAAATGAATAATTACCATCTACCCTCTTTTCTCTTTTCTCTAAATACATGTTAATGAACTGTGATGTCTAAAACTTGATGAAAAACCACTCACCTCTCTAGCAGATCATTTTGAAAACCCTTCACGAAAATAGGCATAATCTCAACACCTCAGTGAATCCATTTCATAGAAATGATATGGTCAACTCACAACTCAATAAACCCCATTCTAAAAGTTCATATAATCTCAATATTTTCGTCTTCTAAATGTTGATACAGTGAAGGCAACTCGTACGATAGCGCTACAATTTGATAGTCATTGCACGGTTGCACCTACAGTTTTGACTGACCATGAAGAGAGTCGTGCAGCTGCATATGTCCAAGATATTACAGAGAGCACAGTAGGAAAGTTATTATAAGCACCTAGTAGTGTGAAATCTGTAAGTAAATAGGCTATCAAAGATTACTCAAATTGGATCACCTCTGTACTTATGGATGTGGGCATCTCGTAAGAAATTACTCCGCCTCAACACAGTAAAGGAATATTTACATGAACTCAAGCACAAATGCACAATGTACCACAAACTTAATGATACTAGGAAAGCCATGAGCAAGGCAAGAGATATACAACAGTAAAAGAACATGCAAGATTGAAATTGAAGGTCTACCACTACCACACAGGTAGGTCACACCTAGGCTCACAATGTCCGAAAATGGCAGAGCTGTGCAAAAGTCATGTTGAAGAGTTTTCTAGGAGGGGAGGTAGAGCTGTTGGTTGCAAATTCTTCTTTGGGTTTATGAGTTTACAGTTCATCATGTTTTGAAACAAATCCTCCTGTAAGGGAACAAACATCCGCCAAATAATGTAAGGCATTCTAAGATGGACAACTAACCACTTCAGATGCATATAGAAAAGGGCAACAAACACAGTGACCTTCACAATTGTCCAGGGTGAATACAGGGATGAACACTAAATTAAATGAACCACAAATCAAACTCCTGTTCACAATCACAAAATGAATGTGCTCGAGGAAAGAGGGTGCATTGCATCCCTTAGTCATTAAAAACAAGAACATGAAGCGTGAAATGAGCATGGAATCTAGCAAACATTGAGGGTTGGAGCAGTTGCCTAAACCTAAAAAGCACTGCATTTTCCCTGGCTGAATACAGGGATGAGTGCCATATCAAATGAACCTCGAATCATACTCGTGTTGGCGATCAAAAAATGAATATGGTCAAGAGAACGGTGCACTTTCAGAAACTGAACGAAGGGCCATGAAATAAGCATGGAATCACTCAAACATTTAGGGTCGGAGTGGTTACCCTAAACCTAAATTATGTGCTCTCCTCCAGTCAAGCAAATGGGGCACACATGATAATATGTGTTACAGCCAGGGTAGCCTTTTCATGTGGGAAGTTGCTAATGAGGCCATTCTCACAGGGGGAAATTTGAGGAGGCGGGGTAAGGTGCATGTGAACAGGTGTTACATGTGCCAAGATGAAGGCGAAAGTGTGAACCATCTACTGTTGCATTGCACGGTGGCGAGGAGTTATGGAGTTCTATTCTCAACCCCTTCAATTTGTCATGGGTGATGCCTGGTACTGTAATAGATTTGCTTATGTGCTGGTCTTTATACAACAATGGGAGAAGGAATCCAAATTGGCGTTCTATTCCCCTGGGCGTGTGCTGTATCATATGGAAGGAAAAAAATAGAAGATCCTTCGAAGATGGGGAAAGACCTTTGTTGTTCTGAAGAACGAGATTCTTTAGTTGCTGTATTTTTGGTGCAGTGATACAACAGGGTCTATGGGCAATTCTTTTGTAGATTTTATGGATAGCTTTTATATTTTATAATCTTTTGAGTATACCCCCGGTGGACACAGGACACGGCACCGCTCTTTGTTAATAATACTTATTACTTAATCAAAAATAAATAAAATAATATGTGTCACAACCAAAAGGAAACTCGGAACCGAGAAACTCATTTATTTGGATATAAAAAGAGTTCATGATTTAAACAACAATATATGAGCGCAAAAAGCACATATAATTCGTTCAAAACCCATTAAAATTGCTGTGAGTGTCATGTATGATGTATGATGTACAATATGACAACGGTTGACTAGTGAAGCTAGACATATGCACTAGAGAAAGTAATACTCATCTGTAGACTATGTTCAACGACGAAAAGAGAATCACACATGTATTGCTAAGTATGTTTGAATCAGAAACTGCCCTACTACTTTCTTAGTCACTTTTTAAAGTTTTTTGACATTGCTAAAACTTGCGAAGCGGTTATTTGGAGATATACAAAATATCTGCTCGCATTATGACAGTCAAATAATGTTCGGAAATATCATTACTGCAAGAATTTTTTAGAATCGATGCAAAGCATTTTGAGAAGCAAAAATATTTGCTTTCTTCACGAATTTGGCGAGAAGTTCAAAAAAAAAAGGCACCAATTTGAGTCTCAAAACAGTCTAAATGGAAAACAGAAAATGTAAAAAGGCTCTTTGCTCACAGAACTGTTATGTAGTGGCGGATCCACATTAGACTTAGGGGTGTCCATGGACACCGCCTAAAAAAAAAAATGGGAGTAGATTTGTGATATTTGATAATTGGAGCCCTCTAAAAAAAATTATTGGACCCCTCCCAAATTCTCTGTAATGAATATTGTCAAGACGGATTTACGAAATCTAATATTCAATCAATTTTTAAATGATTCTCTTGTATGTTATATCGAAAAAGACATGTTAATAATGAATGTTAGTGATGATGATGTAATTACGAGTTTTCAATGTATGAAAACGTGTAAAAGACAATTGTAATTTCTATATTTTTTATGTAATACTCCCTCCGTCTCAAAATATATGACGTTTTGAGAGAGTTTTTTTGTTCCAAAATAGATGACACTTATTAATTTTTAAGGAACTTTTTTCATTTTTTTTCCAATTCTACCCAGATTTATTAACTCTGTAACTTGTGTTTGGCTCTTTGGGCAAGAATATCAAGACACCTCATTCTTATCAAAAAAAAAAATATCAAGACACCTCATTAATGTTTGAATAGGGGTAGTTTAGTCTTTACAATATGTTTCCTTGATCTGTGTGAAAATTCCCAAAACTTCATATATTTTGGAACGGATGGAGTAGTTAAAATTTTGGACACCGGTCAATATTATTCCTGGATCCACCACTGCTGTTATGAGACCGAGGACCTCAGACACCAAGTGACTCCTATTAAGATAATCTTAATCACTTAAAAGAAACTACAACATCGTAAGAATGTCACCAGAAAACTCGACCATATTTATCTGTATACCTTTGTTCCAACATAACTGGGATAGGCGCACAAGTTAACTAGTCCTTCCATAAATGACATCACTAGAGGAACAAAGAAGATATTCACAAGTCTGCGCAAGGGTTGGTACTGCAGAGACCCAAAATGTACAGATTTAATTGCCTTTATCTGAATTACAACAGCATATATTGCGTGCTTGGATCATTCTAACATTATGTATGCTCCATACAAATGAAACCCCTTATCATCACTGACTATGAATAAAGCTTCAGTACACGTTCAAGACATTAAAATCAAAATTTAAAGCACCCTTTTTTCAGACTATGCAGATAAAGGTACTTAAACTGCATTATATTTTCAGCAACTATAAAGAAATGCTGCAAACAAGATGTACCTGAAGATTCCAAACTATCCCACTCAAGATAATGATGCAACACAGAAAATGCACAGTTGGCACCTTAGATTTCTCGAAAACCTAAAGTTAACGTAACACTTTTTCTTTTATTAGCAATATCAGACATTCGAAGAAACTATCACTCCATTAATTAATTTATAAGATTATAAAAATCAGGTCCAATTGCCTAATGGTATCTACTCAATAGTTGTTATGATGATACGAATGCCCAAATTTCATCACCATATCTTCAATATAGAAAAGCAGGTGAATATTTCTTCTATAAGTAACATTAACTAATTAAAAGAAAGATAAGAAGTTTAACCTGGAGATGTCTCTTTAAAGAAAAAAGAAATCTCTCTTGCAGCTGATTTCTGTGAATCTGAACCATGAACACAATTGCTTGTTATATCTGTCCCACACATGGCTCTGATGCTGCAGAAACTCCACTAAACTAAATTAAACCCACAACAATTATTGCATGAAAGAAGCAGATTAACTAACAATAAATTGATCGAAAGTTGATATCAAGTGAGATGGAGTAGGAATGAACGAACATAATTCAGATGGTGGAGCAAAAGAACCCACCTTTTGGGATGGGTAATCTTAGCGTTGCGAGCATCGGTAGGTCCAATCAACGCACGCCAATCAGAGATAGCATTAACCTTCTCTAGAACCATTATTAGTACTGGACCGCTGACAAAAGAAAGGAAGAGAGAGAGAGGCAAATTGTTATGGTGAAATATGTAATTGGCAGGCATGAGTGCAGTCCGTCTATAACGTTAATTTTAGTATAAAGAAATTCAAACAAAATAAAGGTACGAAACAAGGGTAAGAAATTCAAATATAACAGTGAATTTAGTACATAGAAATTCAAACAAAATAAAGGTAAGAAATTCAAATATAACAGTAGCAAACTCCAAGAAGGTTTACATGACTTCAGGCAGCATTGAGTTATACGGTGATAAAAACTCACCCTGTCACCAGTGAAACAAGAAACTGCAGTTGAGGATAGGCACCAAACATGCGAAGTAGCTGATGAGTTTATACTCACATCATCCCAAACTAATTGGACCAAGAATCAATAACTGTAAAAGATTATCATGCTATCCAAAATGCTATTATCTTGGTCCTTTCACTTTGTCGTTATCATCCACAAAACCAGTAAACTAAGTGTGTGTAGATATGATTATAAACTCAGAAAAAAAAAAAAGTTGAACTATGAAGTGAAGAAGAAGTAGATGAATAGATGATATCAATGAATCAGTTTTTGGCTTCAGAGCGAGAACTCACTTCTATAAATTCAAGTAGAATCATAATAACCATAATCTGAGTAACTAAGGAAATTCACTTGAGAAGTACTTTAACAGGTTCATATGATTGGAGATAAAAACTTTGCAAAAAGGGAAAGGCCGCATCTTTTATTCTTCGTAGCAAGGCCGGAACAATACATACCTAATCATGTACTTGACAAGGCTTGGAAAGAAATTCTTCGATGAGTGCTCCACATAAAAGCTTTTCACACTATCATAATCAAGTTGAACCATCATTTCCCTGGAGATGCTGAAGCCAGAATCTAGAATAATTTCCTTTAGCAAACTTGTATAGTTGCCAAACAATCCATCTGGTTTTATAATTGCTAATGTCCTCTCTTTCTCTGAGCCAACATCTCCTGAAGATCTATAGGCATTCAAGGTAGAAGACAAGTTTAATACCAATAGTTAGCATCAACTGCTAAGCAAAATTTTAACGCAGGCGTTCAACATCCAGTATTACAAACCAGAAAAGGAATTTCATCTCAATACTTCATAAAATTATTTAATAAGTATTTCAGCTCTAAATTTCCTATCGTACAGTAATTCTCGGCCTTGGCCTCCTCCTCAGATCGATTTTACTGCCTAAACTGTTAAACCCTTAGATTCACCAGGCTTTATGACATTATCTACGCAATCAAACACTAGGGAACTAGTATTCCTACAGTAAACTTAATTCTGTTCAGAAGGATTACATAGAACTGATAAAGTTGAGACATAAGAATACAGGAATAATGAAATCAAGGAATACGAATAGAGTTACTAAAAGCTCAGCTGTAACCAAAAAGGATTTCAGAAAACCCTAAATTGCGCACCTTTTAGGAAGATTGAACGCAGAGATCAAAAGGAAGAAGGTTGTAAATTTTGTTAAGAGATGAGCCGGAGAGCAATTCAATTGAAGCATCAAACTGTACACCATTGATTGTAAGTGAATAGAAGATGTGAGAGCTCCTGACTTCGGACGCAGAATGAGCGGGAAGGCAATTTATGCTCGAGTTATTTTTGATGACCTTTTTTTCCAGGGACAATTTGGTCGTAGTACAAACAAGACAGCATGTCGTACCGTCAATTATTTTTTCTTTTATTCCATCCACTCTTAAAATGATTTTTGAAAGGCTCAATTACGAAAAACCATTTTATTATAAATTTTTAATATTACAGTATGTATTTTTAAATTATTATGTTTATATAAATGTAAGAATCATCAAGTCTAATGAGCGAGGAAATTGATTACAAAATCATGAAAATAACAATTTTGATCATGCACAAGACGATTCGATCGCATCAAGGTCCACTTGGGTGGTCAAGTAGTGCGTGACACAGTGATATGACTTGGATATCTGACTTAGACTTGGTTGTTTTATAGACAAGCTTGATGAACTTCTCGACCTTAATTAACTATTTGCTATCATGAAATCACTAATTAATACCGTAAGTTAGTTGAGAGTTGGCTCAACCAATAACCTTCTGATCTGAGAATAAATGTGGATCAAAACGGTCCCTAAACTTTCACTTGCGGGGAAAGATCAAAGACAATTGCAAGAACACAAAAGAATTTAGGGGAGAACACAGGTGCAAGGGTTTTTGGGAGTCAAGAGAGAGCCTAACCTTGATTTAATGAAAATGGGGGCCTTCTATAGTGGAAATCGTAGGAGACAAGGCCTGAGTTCAGCTCTGCTAGCATTAATGGCGATGTGACATGCAATCGGTGAAGCTTTCCTAAATAATGTCAGATAAAGCACTTTTAGGATTAATGGTGATTGACTGTGGCACGACGGGTTGGTTTCAACAGTTATCAGATAAATAAGTTTTTCATTAATACTGATTGGACTGCTCATGCGGGTATCCCTTTGCGGCTCCGACCTTTGGCGACCTTCCCTACTTTCTGGGTGGCGACCATTGTGTCGGGCAACCCGTTGTTACGATGATGACCGACCATGCTTTACTAACTGACGAGCTTTAAAAACCAATGGAGCCAAACCCGACCCTATCTAAGCTAGGGACTAGCGGGCATCTGAAGCATTCGATGGAAATGTCCACCTTCGTAAGCTTGCCAAGTGTACCCTTTCGGCGCCCCACATTGTGGCCATGTGGGACCTCCTATATTTTGTCCCTTCAAATTTAAAAAGAAAACTTTGAAAAGTGAATATAGTTTTTGCAATGGCTTAAAAAATAATGAAATCTTTAAAACAAAAATAGAGAACATATTTGTTTTTAGATTCGATCGATAAATAGTTGTGATTCCATTTTGTTTTTATATTCTATAAAAATCTCATAACAAAGTAACCAAGTAATTTTTTTCTATTTTTGTATATGAAAGTTTAGGAATATAATAGGTTGTTTCATTATAAGGTCAGACATTCTACTAGCTTCTATGATGATTTAAAGTGGAATTCACAGATCGTCTTACTCCTTAAAAAACAACAAATCTCACCAGTTGAGTCAACCTAAGAATGTTATGTATCTTAGAATGTTTTATGAGTTCTTTTTCACATTTATATTTTGATGTATCCAAAATAATATCATACCGGGGGTACCGAAAGCATGGGTCGTCAGAGTCGTTGATCGGCGGTGAAATCATTATCGTTGGTGGATATCTAACTATGTGATCTGTAAAATAAACACCACGAGTCGATGGGCAGGGCCCTCGCCAAAAACCCTCTGATGTGTCTATCAGTACACTTTAGAAAAGAGAGGGCGCATAGCCCTCATGTGTGTGTGAAGTCTGTCTCTAGAAGAGAGAGAGAAAGCACGCCTTCACTGTGGACTAACAAGGGTTATTTATACCTGGAATGAGTGGGCCTAGCTCGTGGGGCATCCGCCCAGCCAAAGCCTTTTGACATTATGTAAAGTATAGTGGGCCATTAGACGAGGCACAAATGAGTGTGACGGATCCAAAATATGTACAACATATTTGTTGCAAATTCTAATTTTAAGTAGAAAACTCTCTTTGTTTCGCAAGTCATGCTTACTTACTACAAAAATAGTAACAACTTAGCAATCTTATTGAATATTGAGACTCAAACTTGTTGGGAAAAAAATCGATGGACTTAAATTTAATCCAGTTTCCCAAATGAGCGGAAGTGCATCCCTACGCTTGGCATATGCATTGAGAAGTGTATCATAGATGCTAATAATAAAATTCAAACTCAAACAGATGGCCTAAAGAAGAGCATCATCAATTTTGCAGTAAGTTTACTACTTAGTTTTACTTGTGCAATATATAGTGAAGGGACCCGACCTGGGTCCTCCTACGTGGAGTGACCACATGGCTTCCAGCTAGACCTGGGTAGGGCCCACCATACAACAGACATAAGGAAAGCCGACCATAGCTAGCGACCATTGAAGGGTCGACCATGATCCTCGACGAACCGAGGATCACTCCGAACAACAGACATGATCCGACCACCTAGACAAGGAGTGATTATGCTCGGCCGACAAACCTTCCCTGATATTGACAATCTTGACATATAGCCTGTACATAGCCTCCAGATGTCATCTTAATAGGACGCGAGCAAGCCATGTAAGTTGATATAACTTAGCGGCTTATCAACCGCCCACAATGGATACATCACACGCTACTCATCAACCAGTAAGAAGCTGCCAGCCAGCCGACCAGCAACAGGTTCCCATGCCTAAGGGCCCCTACATCAATCATGATCCCCCAAGGGACACTACTATAAAAGGAAGCATTCCCTTACAAGAAAGGTAAGTTCACTTGATCAACTATACACAAATTGCATTAAGAACGAGCAATATACACTATCACCGGAAGCTTAAGGGAACACCTAGCTCCGGCACACATATTCCTTGATTACTGACTCTCACACCGGAGGGCTGTAGCTGGGAAAACCACCGGCACCCTATCGGTAGTTTCATTTTAGGTGAATCAAGGTCAAACACAAGCACAAAGCCCAAATATCCTATAAATTTTGGTACTCCAAGTATCCCCATACATCGACGTGGACGTTGGTCAAGGACACGTCAGCACATGTCCATCACGTGGATCACCAACATAGTCACCCCATCTTTGTGGCGTGATCAAGTGGTTCCGTTGCCGGGAAATGTCAAATTCCATCAATAAACCATAACTCTAAAAAATGGATAAACAAACTCCCACAAAACAAGATCAGCCAGGAACAAACATTCCACCCCCCTCACCCACCAGCAAAATAACTAACATGGACCTCACCACCGCCACTTCAAAGGCAATGGGAGGAAAGGGCACCCAAGAGGATGTTTGCAACTTAGGAGGTACCACAGGTCAAGCGAGCACCTTCTTTGATGTGGACGAAGAGGAAGCCCAGGTGGAACATTCTCAGGTAGAGAAGAGCAAGGCCACCGAGCAGGACGAATACTTAGTAGAGGCAAAGTTCTAGGAACACCAGAGACTTTACCTCACAGGAATCCAAGAGGCCGAGCTTAAAAAATTTGCGCTTCAGAAAAAAACAAGGGCATCGACTAAAACAGAACTCCAGGAGGAGCCGGCTCAAATTCTCAAAAAGGTTGCCTCCAAAGGCAAGGAAAAGGAGAAGGCTATACCTCGGCCTAGTGTGAGATCCCGGTTGGGGGGGTAGGATGAGCGAGCAGACTCCTAAGCCCAGTGTCCACAGTCGGTTAACTTTTCCAAGTGAGCCCAACCATCCTCGTCGCACTAGAGAAAGGAGCGAGGAAGGTGAGTTCAGGCAAAGGACTGAGGTGATGAAAAATAAGACATGCGGGCACTACACCCATTCCCAACAATCAGGAGCAGGGTACCCGAAAAATGGTCGAAACGCGACCACCGAGGTACAAAAATAGACCAATAAGCCATCCGTGGCCGTTGAACAAGAGGTGAAGTTTCTCCGTGGCAGGCTTGAGGCCATGGAAAAAGGAAAACCTATGCTGTTACCCCCAGCAAAGAATGGCCCATTCCATAAGAGGATGAGGAAGGCTCCACTACCTGATAAAAAAATTCCCACCTTTGAAACGTATCATGGCCTTACTAATGCAGTCGATCACATGGCCAGTTTTGAGGTCAAAATGAACACGGTGGCCCCTGATGACGAAGACGCGTGGGGAAAGATGGGATGAATTCAGACCGATGTTTGTCACCCAATTTTCCCCGGCCAGACTCCAGCCAAAGAAGCAAACCGACTTGTGCGGTATACAACAACGAATAAATGAGTCGAACCAGACCTACATGGACAGATTTATGGCCATGGTCGACCAAATACCATACATCTCGGAGGAGTTGATCAAAATGTGCTTCATCTCTGGCTTACAACAAGGGCTGATGAGACAAGAAAATGATGATGCGCGACCAAGCTTCAGTCGGTGAAATATATGCCCATGCTATTCGGGTAATCAATACCAAGGAGGCAAAGAAGGAGGGGAATGAGAAGAAAGATGGGAAAAAGAAAGAGCACGATGGAACGTATTGGGCACAGGATAATTCGAACAAGGGGGGCCGAGGATCAGCCTACAAAGAAGAGGACAATCGAGGCAAGAATAGGTGGGATGAAATTGACTAGACTCCACTCACGACCACCCGCGAGCACATAATAAACGTCTTGCTCGACCAAGACAAGATAGACATGCCATGGCCGCTGAAAGAAACTCGATATCCTCGCAACCCCAACAAGCGTTGGGCCTTTCACAAGGACGTCGGTCATACCACCGAGGAATGTATCAACCTGAAGAAAGCCATTCAGAAGTTGATAGATAGGGGCAAGCTCGAGAGGTTCAAGCAGAAAAGTCATAACCAGGGGGAATGCAGAGAGAGCCGGAGAGAAATCAGAACCCCCGACCAAATAATGGGGGCCCCAGGAATGTGATCGACACCATTAGGGAAGCTGCACCAAATGGAACCCAGTTGAAGTACATGATTTATAACTTGAAGCATGTACTCAACATGATGCCACGACCTGATGAAGCAGGAGGAATTACCTTTTGGCCAAGTGAAATAGCTACTAGTGAAACCGCTCGTCAACAGCCTTTGACTCTCTGAGTAAGAATACATGACAGCGATGTGAAGTGAGTACTAGTCGACATGGGGGCTGGAAGGGATATCTTATATTATGCATGTTTCAAAGGGATGGAGTTGGGGGACGCCTATTGTAGACATCCCAATTTCGTACCCCTAGTATGTAACTCTCGCATGTGATATCAAGACCTGTTAAAACATAACAAATGTCAAGTTACAAGATTTAAAAATGCAAAAGGCAAAGCAGGATGCGCGAAACAGTGAAATGCGAGGGCTAAAAGTCCAAAATTGGAAGCCTGAATAGTGGCTGGGTGCGGCCTAAAAGGCCCCTTGGCGCGGCGCCCATGGAGGTATATGGCAGCGCCCAAACTGCTACAGTACACCCCAGACTTAACGTATTGTGCAACTTCTGGAGCGCGGTGTACAAGGAAATGAAGCGCCAAGAGAGAAAAAGAATTCCCTGATGAGTCCCTCTTCCAGCCTATAAATAGGGTGCTTGGGGTCCGCCTTCGACACACCGATCAGTGATCACAAACTCTCCGCGTCCTCGTTACACTGAGAGAAAATAGAGCGAGAGTGATAGTGAGTTCCTCCTAAAAAGCCTTGAAGCCCTGCCAAAACTCCGCCAAACCTAAAACCCACCGGTTAAAGTGATCCCTAGCCCTCTAGTTAGGTATCCATCCTATTTCCCCGGTCCAAAAATCTCGGAAAGAGTCGTTGTTCTGCCCGAGTAAAAATGCCAAAACCACCAAAAATAAGTCGTTACTCTGCCCAAACCGCAGCATCAGCAGTATAAAAAGTCTCCCTCTCTCGAGAAAGATAGAGCGAGCACACCACGCTCTAAAAGGTAAAACCTTTAAGAGCATTTATTTTATAAAAGTTACTTTTAAATTCGGCCCAATGTAAAAATATAAACCGTTGTTCTGCCTGTATTTAGTTAGAAAATACTATGTAAAAGAACCGTTATTATGGCCAAATATTTTTAAATATATTTGTAATTATTGTAAAGAGACGGCTGCAAGTCCATAAATAATGTAGTCATGGATGTGTTTGCTTTTATTTCCTGTCTTTTAATGCTTTATTTATTTGCTAAATAAATATAACAAAAAGCATACTTTAGCCAAAAACAACTTTTGAGACCGAAAGGGCGAGTTGGGTGCCTAGCACCTTCCCAACTCGTAACTTAGCCTCCGAACCCGTTTTTGCAATCTCTGGTTTTTCTTTTTTGGTTTTTCTTTATTTCTTCCTTAAAATAAAGATGGCGACTCTATAAAACATTTTGGATCTAGTGGGGCGTCGCAACACTCCTTTCTTCCACTTTTCCGTTTTCCTCTAAAAAATGGAGAATGCGAATGAAAGGGCGATGTATTCCTATATCCTGGTATACCCTAAAAAAGGGATAATTTGATGTAGAAAACTCAAAGCACTCATAGTGATCCGAAATAGGCCATAAGGCAATTTTCATAAAATCCATAGTGGGGCCTCGCAACATCCTTTCTTGCACTTTTCCGTTTTCCCCTTAAAAAGGTAGAATGAGAATGAAAGGGTGATGTATTCCTATATCCTGGTATCCCCTAAAAAAGGGATAACTTGATATAGAAAACTCAAAGCTCCCATATTGGACCAAAAATTCACTGAAGTTACCGAGGCGTATTCAAACGCGCTATTTTGGACAGCACTCCTCTCGCACTTTTAATTTCGTCTTCGCCTAAACAAGGGAGGATGGAATAAGAGCAGTGGTATCCCGCATCCGCACGTACGTGCACCCTTATCCAAGGGCGCGCGGGGCGCGGGCGCAGCAACCGGGAACCCACACCTATCTAAGGCCGAGCAACATACAATTGGAAGGATTTACCGGTCACAGGGTGGCGGTAAAAGGAACTATCATCCTCATCGTGACTTTGGGGGAAGAGAGCGACTCCTCGAACGGAGGAGGTTGAATTTTGGGTGCTCGATCTACCATCCCCATACCACCATATTGGGGTCACCTTCTCAAACAAAGTTCCAGATGGTCGCGTCAATGGCTCATCAAATGATAAAATTCCCTACGAAAAAAGGGATAGGCATGGTCTTGAATGACCCAGCGAGCACCCTGGAGTACATTTACAGGGAAAAGACACGTAAGGAGAAAATGGCGATCAACCGCCTGAAAGAGAAGTGGTCGAAATAAGTAGAACGACCAAAAGGCTCTAAGAAACGGAGGAATTTACTTCATCACTCCCCGAGCCTCCACAAGCATAGAAATTAAGGCGAGTTGGGAACGCCAGCTCGCCCGAAAAAGAAGGAGGCAAAGACCATATACAATTAAAGCAAGCTGGGAACGCCAGCTAGCTCGAAAAAGAAGGAAGCAAGGACCACATGCTTGACACTCCCGCGAGCACCAAGCATAACAAAAGGGACCAGATTACCACAAAAGTGATTACAATCGAAAGCCTAGACATCGATCATCATCCAGCTATTGAGCCAAACAAGGACCTCGATGAAATTATGATCAACCTCGATTTCCCCGAGCAGAAGGTCAGGGTAGGAAAAGAAATACCAAGGGAAGAGCGAGCAGCGATCATCAAGCTGTTAAAAGAAATCTTGGATGTGATTGCCTAGAGGATCGAGGATATGGAAGGCATTAGCGAAAACGTCGCTATGCACCAGTTAAGCATTGACCCTGACTTCATTCCTATACAACAAAAGGCACGAATCTTTTCATGGGAAAAACAAAAAGCCATAAAAAAGGAGGTGTCTAAATTGCTGAAAGCCAAAATTATAAAAGAAGTCTTCTATGCAACCTGGATTGCAAATGTGGTGATGGTTAAAAAAGCAAGTGGTAAATGGAGGATGTGTGTGGATTTCACCGACCTCAACAAAGCATGCCCAAAAGATTGGTACCCGCTACCCCGCATCGACCAGCTCATTGATTCAATTTCCAGGCATAAAATACTTAGTTTCGTCGACGCTTATTCGGGGTATCATCATATCAAAATATGGTTGGCCGACTAGATACACACAACATTCCGAGCTGCAGGAGGATTATATTGCTATGCCATGATGCCCTTTGGCCTCAAGAACGCGGGGGCTACATACCAGAGAATGGTGAATAAAGTGTTCGACGACCAGCTGGGCAGGAATGTAGAGGCCTACATTGACGATATGGTTATTAAAACCAAGCACTCTAACCATGCCAAAGATTTGCGGGAAACCTTCGCAAACCTAAGGAAGAACAAAATGAAGCTCAACCCGGTCAAATGTGCGTTCGGAGTGACAGCAGGAAAATTCCTCTGGTACATGGTCAATGAAAGAGGAATTGAAGCCAATCCAGAGAAGATAAAGGCTTTAACAACCATGGACATCCATCCTCGATTAAGTATGTTCAACAGCTCAATGGTCGGATCACAACCCTTAGTCACTTCATCGCCAAGTCAGCTGAGAAAAGCTTGCCCTTCTTCAAAATATTGAAGGGAGGCAGGAAGTTCGAATGGAACGATGATTGTACCAAAGTTTTTGAAGAGCTCAGGAAGTATATTGGCCGACCACCACTCCTCAGCATCCCAATACCAGAGGAGAAGTTGTATGTATATTTGGCAGCATTAGACTCAACAGTCGCTGCAGTTTTGATAAGAGAAGAAGATAAAGTTCAAAAGCCAATCTATTATGTTTCTCACGCACTGACGGATGTTGAGGGGAGATACCTAGAAATTGAAAAGTTGGTCCTTGCTCTAGTCATTGTTGTCTGGAAATTGAAAGCTTACTTCCAGGCACACTCGATTGTAGTGTATACCAATTTTCCTCTAAGAAAAATTCTACACAAACTGGATATGGCGGGCAGAATGTTGAAATGGTCGGTCGAACTCTCAGGATACAACATCGACTATGAGCCCAGAAAAACAATCCGAGCATAAGTCATGGTCGACTTCATTGCTGAAACTTCGTTCACAGAGCAGAAGGCCGACCAAGAATAAATCGGCGAAAAGGTCACCCATGTGACTACAAAAGCAACAATAACTGGCGAACTAACGAAGACCAGGCCTTTTCAATATTGGGTCTTGTTTGTAGATGGATCTGCAGGGATAGAAAGAAGTGGGGCAGGTCTCTCACTGCTCATTCCAGAGTCAGGAGAATTAAATATGGCCTTAAGATTTCAATTTAAGACCTCGAACAATCAGGCTGAATGTGAAGCTTTGGTCACTGGAGTCGAGCTCGCATTAACTGAGGGCATTGTAATTTACAACGACTCCCAACTGGTGGTTAAACAAGTGTTGGGCGATTACGAAGCAAATCACCCGGTGTTGGCAAAGTATCAATAATTGACACAAAAATTGTTGGTAAAATTTAAATTTTGGGAGTTGGAGCAAATCCTTATAGAAATAAATTCTCGAGCAGACTACCTCTCCAAAATCGCATCCTCGGAAGTTCAGGAGGTACCTCCCGACGTCGAACTTATATTTCTCAAATGCCCAGCCATCGACCATGAGGAAATTATGGTAGTCACAGAGGCTTCAAGATGTTGGATCGATGACATAAAAGGCTACATCGAACAAGGCATCCTGCCAGAGGAAAAAGGCGAAGCACAAACTGTAAGTCTAGTTGGCAACTGACAAGGCTATAGGGGCTGAATAGCCTTATAAAAACTCTGAGGGTTGACTTGTAAAATTTCTGAAAGTTGGCAGAGGAAATTGGATTTTTGTCAGTCAGCTGATATTGGTCAGCTGGCTGATGTTTTTAAAGAAACTCAAGCTGATAAATATTGGTCGACTGGCTGACACAATTGTTTTTAAGAAATAACTTTTGGAGATATATCACTAGATATAAAGAATGAACTGAAGAACAATTTATCAAAATAGATAATTAAACAATTAATGTAAATAAATGGCTAACACTTAAGTAGATCAAGACTTCTTAAGTGTTAGATCAGTTTGTAGGAGCTGATAAAATAACTGACAAGAGAATTGAAGTCGTTCACAGTAAAACTGCTACGTCCACTACCAAGTTGGTCAGACTTGGATTTTTGAAGTGCACTAATTTTATTAAAAATCTAATTGATCTCTAATGGATCAGTGTACAACAAAAGACCAGTGTTTATGGAGAATGATTGAATAACAATCAAACTCGTGAGACAAACTAACTGATTTCTAAAGAGTATGAAATGAATCACTCAGTGTTTGTCTAAACAATAACTAGAAAGAAATATTCAAAGAAGAGTATCTAACTAACGTTTTTAAAAAAGACTAAGGCACAGAGAGAATTTCTTTGAGATTAGAATGATTCAAACTTCTATGTCATTTCAAACTGCTTCCTGTGGGTATTTATAGATATTCTTGAAGAGTATCCTGTTAGGAACACATTTGAATTTGAAAATGTGTTTGGCAATGTATACGTATCTTCACAAGATCACAGGGATCCTGTTGGAAAGATATATTAATATAATATCTACCAAAAACACAAAATGAGAAAGTGTCAGTACAAGGGAATGTTCAAGTAAATGAGGTAAACAAGCTGACACTAAAACATTATGGTCAGCTGAAACAAGTAATTGACAAAGAATTTAAATCACAAGCTGACCAAAATGAAATAACTTAAAAGTTCTTGGCTGACAACAAGTGGAATGATTTTAAGCAAATTTTATTTTAAGGCAAGATTCAACACAAACAGTAAGGAACCGAGCATGCAGATACTCGGTTATAGGAGGTATGTTATACAAACGATCCAAGGCAAAGCCTCTTCTTCGATGCATACGGCCAGAAACGGTGAAGGATCTGTTGGCCGAGGTACATGAAGAAGAATGTGGGGGACATCCAGGTGCGAGGACTCTGTCGGACAAAATGAACTTTCATGGGTATTACTGGCCGAGCATGAGAAGGGACGCAGCGGAGTATGTGAGGAAATGCGACAAATGCCAAAGATATGCAAACATTCCACGACTTCCCTCGGTTCTACAAACACCGGTGGTCGCGACATGACCCTTTGACATGTGGGGAATTGACGTCATTGGCCCTTTCCCCAAAGCTAAGCATGGATGTGAGTATGTTATTGTCACGATGGATTACTTCAAATGGATAGAAGCAAAATCGCTCGCTAGTTATGGGTGCCCCAGAGTGCGCCCGCGCGCCCTTTTTTAGGGGTACGCGGCGTGCGGAACTGGACATCATGCTTTCCATTCCACCCTCCCTTGTTTAGGGGGAGACGAAATTAAAAATGCAGAAAGGGTGTTGTCAAAAAGTGCATGGAATACGCCTCGGTCACTTTAGTGATTTTTGATCTATTATGATAGCTTTGATTTCTCCGTATCTCACCCTCCCTTGTTTAGGGGAAAATAAGACACAGAAACTGCATCACTCTTTCATTCCCGTCATCCCTTTTTTAGGGGAAAACGGAAAAGTGCAAAAAAGGATGTTGCGAGAGCGCGTGGAAACACGCCCTGCCTCACTATGGATTTTAAGAAAATTGCCTTAAGGCCTATTTTGGATTGCTATGAGTGCTTTGGGTTTTCTGTATCAAGTTATCCCTTGTTTAGGGGATACCAGGATGCAGGAATACATCACCCTTTCATTCTCATTCTCTCTTGTTTAGGGAAAACGAAAAGTGCAAGAAAGGATGTTGCGGGGCCTCACTGTGATCCAAAATGTTTTGACAGAGTCGCCATCTTTATTTTAAGGAGAAAACAAAGAAAAAACCAAAATAAAACCAGAGATTGCAAAAAACTGGTTCAGAGGCTAAGTTACGAGTTGAGAAGGTGCTCGGCACCCAACTCGCCCTTTCGGTCTCAAAACAGTTTTTGGCTAAAGTATGTTTTTTGTTACATTTTTCTAACAAATAAATAAAGCATAAAAAAACAAATATATCCATGTCTATATTATTTACGGACTTGCAGCCGCCTCCTTCCAATAATTTACAAATACATTTAAAAATATTTGGCCATAATAATGACTCTTTTTAATGTTATTTTCTAAATAAATCCGAGCAGCACAACAGCGTATATTTTTACATTGGGCCGGAAGGAAAATAATTTTTTTGTAAATAAAACTCTTAAAGGATCACCTTTAAGAGCGTTGGTGTGCTCGCCTGCCCTTCCCGAGAGGAGTCTTTTTGCCGCCGCCGGGCCGTGGTTCGGCAAGTGTGATTGCTTGGTTGCTTCGGGCACCGCCAAGCGGGCGAGCAACAACTTGCTTTTGTCGTTGTTTGCTTGGCGAAATCGAGGCGAGCAACCGCTGCTTCTAGCGGATTTGGCCTTTTTACTCGGACAGAGCAACTGCTCTTTTTAAGATTTTTGGACCGGGGGAATAGGGTGGAAACCTAGCTGGGGGGCTAAGGCTCACTTTAACCGGTTGGTTTTGTGTTTGGAGGAGGTTTGACTGAGTTTCGAGGCTTTATAGGAGGGGGAACTCACTATCGCTCACCGCGTAAAATAAACGCACAACGTTTTCACTCTTTAACTATGTGTGTGTGTGTGGTGTGTCTCCGTGTAGTCCCAAAGCCGGGGCCTTCTATTTATAGGCCGAAGGAGGGACACCGCTGGGATTTTTGATATTCATCTTGTGCTTCACCACCTTGTACCACGTGCTTGAAGGCTTGTGTTAATTCTCAACTTGTAATGCACTGTGCAGATCCCGGGCGCCGACACCAAGCCTTGGCGCCGCTACTGCCTACTAGCCTTGGCTGCCTTCAATTTTTGCCTCCTTTTGGACACTCGGCCCTCGTGATTTTACTGCTTTTACGCATCCTGCTTTATATTTTGCATTTTTAAGCCCTGTAACTTGACATTCGTTAAGTTTCAACAGGTCTTGATATCGCATGTCAATGTTACATACCAGGGGTATGAAATTGGGGTGTCTATACTAGTATAACTGCGGACCAAGCAATAAAATTCGTATACGAGCAAATTTTCTGTCGTTTCGGATTACCTCAGATGATTGTTTCCGACCATGGCACTCGCTCAAAAAGTTCACTGCGGCGAAAGGCCAATGTCAAACACAGAATGTCCTCGGTGGCTCATCCATAAGGCAATGGTCAGGCAGAGGCAGGAAACAAGAAGATCATGTATGCTTTGAAGAGATATTTAGACGACAAAAAAAGAAGCTGGCTAGAACAGTTGCCAATCGTCCTGTGGGGAATTAGAACGTCAATTCGGGGATCTACTGGTGAAACCCCGTTTGCACTTACTTATGGATCATAAGCAATGACACCAGTTGAATTAGCCATTCCAACAGCTCGGGTCACCTTCTTCGATCAAGAGCAGAACAACTCGTCCAGACAGCTTGACCTCGACAACCTCGAAGAAAAACAACTGGAAGCTCACCTCAGAATGATCAACTACAAAAAGCTTACTAAGATCCATCACGACAAGAAAGTAAGACCAAGAACTTTCTTAGTCGGTGACTTGGTCCTAAGAAATATAGAGATGACTGGCATAAAGATAGGAAGGAACAAGCTTTCACCAAATTGGGAGGGCCCGTTCAGAATAACCAACATCGTGAAAGAAGGAACTTATTGACTAGCAGAGCCCGACGGCACACCTTTGAAAAACCCATGGCATGCAGATCATCTCAAAATTTACTATTATTGATGTAACCTCTGAGCCAAGTTCGAAGTATTTAATAAAGGATGTATATTTTCATATCAAGAATGTTCGTTACCAGCTCATTCCCATCCTCGTACGGAGGTGGGACTACGGCCTATCCTCGGCACACGAGGAAGGTTACAAATAAAGAAATGAGCTAAGTGCTCATTCCCATCCTCGTATGGAGGTGGGACTACGGCCTATCCTCGACACGCGAGGAAGGTTACAAATAAAGAAATAAGCTAAGTGCTCATTCCCATCCTCGTACGGAGGTGGGACTAAGGCCTGTCCTCGGCACGCGAAGAAGGTTACAAATAAATTAAAAATAAAGACAGTGTGAAACGACAAGCAAGAACAAAACGAAAATAAAAATCTAATGATCGATATAGCAAAACCAAAAGCCAAAGAGAGCAAGAATTGTTTAATTACAACAAATGTTAGTAAATTGTTTGAAACATGCGCACACGATCAACTCGCACGGCGAGATTGAAACTATCGTGGGAGATCAACCACCCGGCATCGCGGGGAGGGTAGACCTCGTTGCTCGGCAGTAGTAGATTCGTTGTCAAATTGATCACGGTTGGATTGCTCGCCCATGAATTGTTTCAATTTAAGCTCTGCATCGAACTCTACATCTTTACCACGCTCCATAGCGCCGATAAAAAAGATGGCATTCTGAGACCAAGGAGTCGGGGGCACCCACTCTTCGAATCCGAGCTTGGCATCCTTTGCATGGATCATCTTCAGCTCGTCTTCATCGAAAGGAATCATCTCATGCCCCTTCCTCGCGGCATCCCGACGAACTGCTCACTGCCCCATTCAACAATTGTCCCAAGTGTCATCCCCGAGGCAGCAGCCACCCGAAGCATATGGCGTACACCTCGCTCATAGTAAGGGAGGACCTCTTTGGTATATTCCTCAGAATCTTTATATTGAGCGAAGGTAGAGGCCACTTCACCTCATAAGCCTGCCTATCCATATCGGCAACCCTCGCCCACGAACTTCGATCGCCTCCTTCTCAGCCAAGGCCTTCATCTGCTCGGCCTGAACAGCCCTATCCTCGGCTTGGCTAGCCCTCTCCTCGACATCACTAGCACAAGCCTCGACCAACTCTCTCTCTTTGGTCAGGGCAGTTGTTTTGGCCAGACTCCGCCAGCTCAGCAGCTTCTTGGCACTGATCGCTCTCAAAAGATGCTAGGCGAGCTTTAAGAATCTCGATCTCGTCCTGGTCAGCTTGGACCGGGGCCTTGAGTTTTTTTACTTCAGTTTCAGCCAGGTCAGAACGACCACTTAGCGAGATGGCAAAAGACCATAGCTATACAGAAACAATAAGTGGAAAAGTTAGAACACAATATATCCACTCAAAAGAAAGAAGAGAAGAAAAAGAAGAATAGAGGGAAAATTCTTACCTCACTCACGCACAGCCCCATGCGTCCCATCGCTTCGTTAGCGGGCAGTGAGTTGGCAATCCCGACCATATCCCTCATCTGGGCCCGGACGACTATCCCTTGCCCGACCAGGGTAGTAGAAGCATCTCGGGGGGTAACATCGATGTTTTGCAGCAAAGGGACATCCCCGATATCCTTACCGAGCTTGATCCCTGCCGCTCGGGTGGTTGGCACGGCGAAATCATCCCTGAGCCAGGGAATAGTTTCCTCGCTAGACGAAGAAGACAACGCTTTCCCCTTCAATTTTTTGGCAGCCGGTGAGCAGGCAGATACCTCCTCGATGCTCTGCTCATCCTCCTCTGGGGCATCCTCGATTAACCGCCTTTTAGTCGAACAATTTGGGGCACTTTCAACGAGGCAGGCCCAGTAATGGTGGCGGGAGCTTTCTTCGCCGGGGCCTTTGTCAGGGCCTGTGCCGAAGGCTTGGGCTTCCGGATCATTAAGACTTTAGTTGGTGCCGGCGAGGCCGTTGAGTAGTAGTAGTGTAGGCACGGCCCAGGCAGGTCCCTCCTCGTTAGTAACCAGGGTATAGGCCTTAGTGGGATCGGCGGCCGCGTCCACCGACAACGTTCGGTTCGAGGCGGCCACGGGAGTGCGGCGATACCATAAATATCATCTATATACACCACCATATCTGAAACAGCAAAAAAATAACAAGTTAGAATTATGAGCAAATGACAGTGATCAAAAAAGAACAAATAGAATACAGTGTAAAGCGATGAATACTTTTACAGCCATCAAAATTGGATGTATTATCCTTGCATCGCAAGCAGTCCACTCTAAACTTATACCCCTCAAGCATCGACCATCCTGGGTATTGAATATACTCGGGGACCTCGCAACGAAGGTTCATCCCCTCTATCTTCTTGGTCGACATCTCGACCATCCTAACAAACACCATCCTCGAACCCATCTCCGGTGAATAGGGCAGATGCTCCTACGGACCCCAAGAAAAGTCTCGATGGCCGTTCGGGCTGACTCCTCGCACTCATCCGAGTCCAGCGACTTAAGCGAGAAAGAGAAAGTTCCACCCAACTCGACTCTCGACCAGTAGAACCTTCTAGTCCCAGTGCCCCGTTTTGCCAGGAGGCTTGGCGAACAGATTGATTCCCCAATTATGATGCTTGCACTAGAGCCGATTTAAGGACTTGGTAACGGAAAAATAGGTTTTAAACAAAGGGAGGGTAGGCCCAAACCCGAGTACTCGAACACAAGCAGCGAAAGATACCAGATACCTAACTAGGTTGAGGGAAAGGTCGAGAGGGTGGGCACCGGCCTCTTCAAGATGCTCGCAGATAAGGGGGTCGAGGGGCAACCAAAGACCTACCTCAAAAAAGGTGATGTAGAAACCCACTTTGTCGCGTTGACTCCTAAGCTCGTCCATACCGAGCGAATTGTGGGGAACAGATCCTCGGAATCTTTTAGAACTGTGATTGTGTTTGTCATCCCAGTTCACTACATCATCGGGCCATATATTATTTCTTCACTCGTTAAGTACTCGACGAGCAGGCGGGGCATCCTCGATCCCACCTAAGCCATCCTCAACTCGGGCAGCAGAAGAAGTCTCTCCTCGCTTCTCGCTAGCCAAAATTTTGTTAGCTTCCACTACCTCCTGAGCAATGATCTCCCTGTAATACTGATTAAATAAGTATCCATGCAAACCATCATGGCCGAACCAGTAGGGATATCCTCGACTGCGTACTCTTCATCGGCTAGGGTGGGTAAGCTCTCCATGTTATATCCCTCTCCTACCAAAAAAGGCACCGCTTGACTCGGCAATACAATCGACCAGGTCCCATCAGTTTGTGAGTATACCCTCTTATTTTTCGGTGATCGAGCGTACACGGGGTCCAGGCTTACATGTTTGGTCCTTATCCTCGTTTCCAACGCAGTAGAAGGACTAGGCGAGGAAGAAGACGAAGTTTCACTAGGGGTGAAGGCGGGGACAGAAGGGACAGGTCTCATAAAGCCTAAAAACCCTAATAAACCTTAGAAATTAAAAAAACGAAAATAGCGAACAAAGGGGGGAAGTACTTGCGAATAGAAATTGGGCGAGGAAGGAGCGAGAAAATTATCGAGGATCTGGAAAAGGAGGAGTCACCGGAGTTAGCACCGAATAACTGAAATAACTGCAGAGTCACCGGAAAATTAATACAAACCCAGAAACTTAACCCAAAACAAACTCAAACACAACGAAACTGACGCCAAAAGAAAGAGGAGAAGAAGGCGAACCTGGAAACTAGAAATTCAAGACATATTAATGGCTGGAAGTAGCTAGAACGAAAGGAATAATAAGAGAGAGTTTTTTAGCCTTCACTAGAAACACGGTTTGAGAGGGAAAAATTCAGAAACAAAGAAAACGTATGGAAGAAGCCGAAAGCCTTGGCTTTTATGCAGATCTGAAGACGCCGGGTCGACCCGAAGGGATACACGCTGATCCTACCTACCCATTCCCAGGCCGACACATGGCGAGGACCATGCAAAAATCGTACACAAACCGACGACGTTTTGTAAAAATGACGCCGTCACATTTATGTATAGTGAAAAGAAAGTGATTACTTATGACCCCTCGATAATCGTGCATTTAATGCAGATGGCGGGCCAATTTCCCAGAAAAATTCCACTAATAACTCAGAATTCATCCTCGACTTCAAAAACTCAAGCACTATCGAACAAAGCCAAAAAACCGAGGAAACCAAAAACAACGATCAAAGGTACTCAACAGCCGAACGAAAGACTTAATTTTACTTTCCAAAGCTAAGGATAAATCCTTACACTTGGAAACTCGGGGGATATTGAAGGGACCCGACCTGGGTCCTCCTACGTGGAGCGACCACATGACTTCCAGCTAGGACCTAGGTAGGGCCCACCATACAACAGACATAAGGAAAGCCGACCATAGCTAGCGACCATTGAGGGGTCGATCATGATCCCCGACGAACCGAGGATCACTCCGAACAACAGACATAATCCGACCACCTAGACAAGGAGTGATTATGCTCGGCCGACAAACTTTCCTTGATATTGACAGTCCTGACATATATCCTGTACATAGCCTCCAGATGTCATCTTAACAGGACGCGAGCAAGCCATGTAAGCTGATATAACTTAGCGACTTATCAACCGCCCACAATGGATACATCACACGCTACTCATTAACCAGTAAGAAGCTGCCGACCAGCAACAGGTCCCTATGCCTAAGGGCCCCTACATCAATCATGATACCCCAAGGGACACTACTATAAAAGGATGCCTTCCCTTACAAGAAAGGTAAGTTCACTGGATCAACTATACACAAATTGCATTAAGAACGAGCAATATACATTATCACCGGAAGCTTAAGGGAACGCCTAGCTCCGGCACACATATTCCTTGATTACTGACTCTCACACCGAAGGGCTGTAGCTG
Organism: Codonopsis lanceolata; assembly: GCA_013146195.2. Taxonomy (NCBI): domain Eukaryota; kingdom Viridiplantae; phylum Streptophyta; class Magnoliopsida; order Asterales; family Campanulaceae; genus Codonopsis; species Codonopsis lanceolata. The sequence continues at coordinate 7,617,409 of CM028378.1, read as the reverse complement.
GGAAAACCCCTGGCACCCTAACGGTAGTTTCATTTCAGGTCAATCAAGGTCAAACACAAGCACAAAGCCCAGATATCCTATAAACTTTGGTACTCCAAGTACCCCCATACATCGACGTGGACGTTGGTCAAGGACACGTCTGCTCAGGTCCATCACGTGGATCACCAGCATAGTCACCACATCTTTGTGGCGTGATCATATAGGACTCCTAATTCTTGTTAGTCCTGCACACACACACAACAGACTACTCTGATCTTAACTTGATTGACATTGGTTTACAGAAAAAATCAAATCAAGTTTGAACAATTTCAAATGGGAAATGATACTGACCCAAATTTGTTTGTCCAGAATTTTCATATTTAATTAGTTAGAAGGTAACATCACAAGTTAAGAGATGTAATTTCTAACAAATCATATGTTTAACACCTATATCGGATGAAAAACTGGAACAAATTTTGTAATCTCTCAACTCAAATACATAAACCTGTTAAGATAGATAAAGAAAAGAAAAACAGAAGGACATGTCTTTAAATAATTACACACACACACACACATATATACATGTGTTAACACCATGATCTTGTTTGCTGTTTCCCATTCTCTCTCTACTTAGGAGCACAAGTCATCACATGAAAAACAGATTTCGCAACACCATCTCATGCACTCGAAACACGAAAGAGCAGCACATAGTTGGGTGAAAACAATGGCACATTGGTCGTTGAGCCTTGAACAAGCACGGAGGCAACACATGCAACAGATGCGATCAAGCACACTGCTACAGCAATTTGAAGCTGCAGCCATCATCATCCCTGATGGTTCAGTTAACCTCATTTCCTCTTGTCCTGCATGGAAGATTCTCAGCAGTGGCACTCAAGTTACCAAATCCAATTCCCAGATTCCTCAAGTAAGTTACCATCTGCACTTCCAGTTCTGTAATTTTCTGCAGGGCAATTCCTTGCACTTCAATTTTTAGAAAGCGGTGACTTGATAACAATATATTTAAAACCTCAAAAATTAAGTTGTAAAGAATATAGTGTTGGCTAACTTCTTGCCAAGCCTCAAGAGAATTTGTGATTATTAAAGCCAAGCTTATAGTCTAAATGGTGGATGTAACTACCAACATCAATTAGTATACTGATAAGAAGTATACCTCTTTCCTACTAACATAATTCGGAGATTGCTTTGCTTTGACCTTTTCAACTTGAATAATGCGAGTATACTCAGAAGGGACACTTGTTTGTATGCTCATTTTCACAACCTACAAATAAGAAAATTGCTCAAGCGGTTGATTTCATCCTGCATATATGGCATAAAGAACGCTCCAACTCAAGGAGGGATAGTGTAGACAGTTTCACTTGACAAGGACGATCTGTAAACAATATATCTGCTGAAAGAATCCAAAGTTCATTCTAGCAATCATAAGAGCAAGAAACTCAATATTTAAAAAAAGAAAATTACAATTCATAACTACGTTAACTTTTTCCCACGAATCCTTTTGATATCTAATTGTTTTGTTTCATTAAAATAGCAGCTAGACCTGCCTCAAGTATCAGTGCATCACATTTGTTCTTAATTGTCAGCCCTAACTTCAGTAGAGGTTAAGAAAGTAGAAACAGACCTTCTCCTCTATTTGCTTACTTTCAAACAACCATGCTTGAGCCGTGAGCATATCTATTTGCCTCCTTGCAAATACCTGCTCAGTTCACCAAGTCAGAGAACAACTTGAGCTACTAAGAAAAATTATGTTAGTGCACAAATAGGCATAGATATGCTATTCACTCTTTTCTGCTAAATACTGTTCATGATGAGAATGATAAAATTATAGATATATAAAAACTTAATTTCATATCTCAAACAGTGATTCATACAAAGCTCGAAAAAGATACAGGTTGAATTAGTACCTTGTCAATGGGAACATCCTTTGGCCTTTGCACTTTCACGTCTATCACAAATTCGCTGAGATCCGCCAAGATACCTTTAGCTTCAATAGAATCGGGGAAGTTGCCATGGTATCTCCCTGATAAAACCAATGGACTACCAGACAATAGGTCTGGAATACGAAATGGGTACAACTGGGAGAACAAACACAGAATAAAGTGTTAGTGGAGTAGCTAGCCAATAAAAGCAGATGAGTGGATTCAAATGTAATGCTGCCTAAGTATACTGTTAGCTAGTTTAGCATTATATATTTCAATGGTGGTAGCTAAGTAGTATAAAATGTATCCAACATACATATGCTAAAACAATATCAATATAAGCATATGGTGATTAAGAATCATTGTGGATCATAACTATTTGTTAGTTAAGATAATTTATGCATTCCCAATGTTCTCGGGGGCATAGACGAAGAAAAAGAAAGGAAGACAGCCATACATTGGTTATTAGCCGTCTTTATTGGTTATCCGGGAAAATATGCTAGAAATATTATCCAAACCATCCAATGGTTTTCAGCTACTACAGAAAGAAGCAAGTGAGCAATAATCTGATGTATCTTTAATTTGGAAAAAATAAATTATGCTTTCCTTCTCTTGCTCTACTTTTTGTCCATTCATCCCACACCATTTGAGTCATTTGACTTAATTTGAAGCTACAAGCTCACACAAGATAAAATAATTTTCAAATAAAAATCCAGGTAAGACCGTAAGAACTAAGGATAGGAGAATTATAAGTATTTGAAAATGTAATCTTGTTGGGTATTGGTCGGGATTGGTCTGAGTTTAATCTTTTGCAATAGTAATCCAGAATTTCCAACTTTAGTGAGCTAAATATTGTAAGGGAAATGCTAACAAGTGCCCACAGGAACTTCCTAGTAATATATCAAATCAAATACTTACCAAGAACTTCTTAGTTTGGGAAGTACTACTCGCTTATAAGAAAGAGGTTGTGTGTCCAAGCCTGACTAGAGGCAGATAAAAATAAAAGAGTAACTTTCATACTGTAGGAAGGCTTTGAATGCCCATAGATCTTCATCAGCCCTATAAGTAAGATGTGGTTCAACAGCAACTTCACGTTCACATTTATCCTTACTTTCAGCTGATACTATGGGAGAGACTAAATAAACTAGACAAGAAGAAGCAATCAACATTGAAACAAGCCAATGATACCATATACGTAACATAAATTAAAGTTGATTCAATGGCAAGAATTCACAGTAAGCAGATAATGTCTACTGGTCAATGAAGCTATCGCGAGCCATAACTTGCACAAAAAGCAAAATGTATGCCATGGAACCCCTATATATAGGGGGGCAGGGGGTCGGTGGGGGGGGGAGGTAGTGTACCTCAAGTGAATCAAGATTTTCCAGAGCTTCTATGGTTATGTTGGCAAGAATGGTTGATGAAGCCTTTTTAACTAGCCTTTGCATCCGATCGCTGATTGAATCTAGAGAAGAAACAATGAAGATGAGAGCAAAAGGGGTGTGAGATTTAGTATTGCCCAATAATGATCCATATCATCTGTTTATGTGAATGTCTATTGAGAATTTAGTTTGATAGTTAGGCTGCACTAAGTAAATCAAGCTGAAACAAACATATAGAAATATAGACAATAAAAGAATTCCAAGATCAGTATTCAATTCAACTGACCAACATCATATGCAGAATCATAACATCCTCTCCCAATATGTGCTAGCATTTGCAAAAAGTAATGGTTGCAGTATGAACCTGAAAAACAGAAACGATAATAAAAAGCATTAATAAAGCAAAGAAAATATAAAAATGAATAAACGAGCGACTATAATGCATGATAGGCCATGAAATAAAATGTTGACGTGAGATGGATGATTAACAAGCTAAGCCTGGATGGTTATGCATGAGAAGTTAGCAAATTGTATACTGACCATGGATGGGGGAATATTGTTTACCAAACATTAGCTCATACTATGCATGTGAAGTCTGCAGAGATTGACATATTTTGACAGCAACGTGAACGACTACCTTAAGCATAAGGGTAAACTCCAAATGAATAAGTCTCACCTATGCCAAATGTGCAGATTCGAGGAATATTTAGTCCTCCATCTCTGAGGCGATCTTTCATTAAATTACAAATAGCGCGCTCATCTTCAACAGCCCCATCAGTAATGAGAAAAATGAGTGGAATTGAGTCGCCAGTATGGGTGAGCATCTTGATAGCCTGAAATTATCAAGACCAAGGACCATGAGAACTTAGACCATGATACCTTTGTGAAATCATTCCATAATCAAATAAAGAACAAGGAAGATAACAAGTTGCAGTCATGCACTATCTAATTTAATCATTCCTGGCTTCAAGCCATCATTTCCACAGAACAGCATGTTTGACCCACAAAAATGAACAAGATACCTTGCAGATGTTATCAGACCAAGCCTGTGTCAGAGATGACATCCTGGGGAATTAATATCGTGCAAAAGGGGTACATGAAAAGATCTAAATGAGGGGCCAAACTGGTTGGGCCATAATGTACCAGATTTGTTTTTCTCGTATGGTCAATAACCAGAACAGCAAAGAACTTCATCACTCAACCTGTTTTCCTTTAATTTTTTCTGATAAACAGATAGCTCGTTCTCTCTCAAAGATATCATAATTGTTGTTAATATTGTTGCAGAGAAATAAATATATTTGTTAGTCATTCAATATATTCCTAGAAATTGCAAGTACCTGAGTTAGGGGAAGCAGCATGTTAGTACCACCCTCTGCTATGAAGTTGGTGCTAATCCACTCAGTAGCCTTTTCAATTGCTTCCTTGTTTGCCAACTCCATTTTTGATGAAAACAACCGAGTGTTCCCATTAAAGGCTACAATGTTAAAAGAATCTCCTTGGCTGAGCTCTATGAGGATTGCTGATAGTGCATCTTTTGTATTCTGTAGAGGTTCTCCACTCATGCTTGCACTTACATCAACTATAAATACCACTTGCTTTCTGAAAATCTGTTAGATTAACTGAAACAGCATGAGGATAAACACTTGTCGAATGGCCTCAGGTATTCACTAACTGCAAAAAGAAGCCAAGGTCCCTTTGCAAAAAGATCTACTTAAAGCAATAAGATACAGACTGAATTCTAATTGAAGCATATAACCTTCATACTGCTGCTCCCAGGGAAAAGATAAAAACAAAACTTCTCTCTCTGATCAAAATCATGCAGAGATGAAGTCTGCAACAGCAGACCAGCAGATATATCATTTGAGCAAACCTGCAAACATCGTGCCAAATATTTTCACAAAGCAGGTTCTTACATCATCATCAATGTATGACCTACTGGGAACAAAGTGGGAACAAAGTGAAGATACAACAGGTGGTGCATAGAGAATGGAACAAGGTGTAGCTCTTACGGAATAAGAAAAAAAGAAGTCGCTATTGGACCAAGTCTGAACTTCTGCCTCGTATAAGAAGCCCAATTTTCCTGCTTGGTGGTCTCGTTCCTGGAAAGAAAGAATAAGTCGAGAGGAGTCGAAAGAATAGTGCTCAACTCATCGAAAAGTGGATCAAATTTAAAATCTGACATACCTTTACAGGATGACTAGAAGATTTGCAAGAAATCTTTGTTCCAGTACCTGAGTTCACATTCAGTAGAATCTTCTCACCCCCAGATAATTTTTTGCCAGCAGGGGCAACAAAGCTTGGAAAATTAAAAGGTACAGAAAGGCAGAATTCACCATCTTCAAACAGTAATTTCTGAGACCATCTAGCTTTAACAGATATAGTAGAGCCTCCATCTACCTTTAAATATTCAAAAGCATGAATATATGCATATTCTTGTTTGAACAAAAAGAAGCACAAGAAACACTGCATTATTGTTGACAAGTTACCTGGGAAACTTTAAATGTATAAATGTGGCCTTTCAATAGGAACCCATCTTTAGCTTTTGCTACTGTTTCTGTACCTTCTTTATCTCCCATTGTAACCAGTTTGGTATAACATGATCTTGTAGAGCTCTCAAACTCAACACCTAGAACTGAACCCTGTTAGCCAATCATGTTTCATTTGAGAGCTATAAATAAGAAACTTTGACAACAATTGAAGAAACCATTATACTGGCAGTAATATTGCAGCATTGTTGTGGAATATAATTAGAGAATCATTCAACTAATGAAGAACAAAACATTTTTGCAGAATGCAATACGAAAATCCTACAATTAATGACCATCAAGAAACCAATAACACTATGTCTGACTTCGACAAGTATGAGCAGATTTATGAAAGTCTGAATGTGGATAGCTCTATATTTCTTCGCTGAGGCAATCGCAAAAAGAAACCTGACTTTTGATTCAACAATTAGTTTTTTCATATAGATTAGCTTAAGAGATATTTCTTTGTTCCAAAAAAAATTATGTCCTGGTTGTAGCCTAAAGGCACTTCAAGTGGTCAGGTTCTAAGCCTCCCACGTTTCTTTCTTTTATTCATTAATAAATCTAGAGGGTGTTGCCCCTCCTTTACTTAAAAAAAAAAAAAAACAAGAAATCAGTAAGCACGCGTCCTTTGCTCCACTCATCCTACTTTCTATATGGAAAGTTAGCAAGACTGCTAGAGAATCCACTTTGGAATTTTATGGTAACAAATCATACGAGTTTCCAACTCATTAAACTAAAAAATACGAAGGAGAATGCTATCAACTATCAAGTGCATTAAAAATGAAAGATTTTATATTGGGACCATCCATTACTTTATTAGAGACATTCCCTTTCATACATTATACTGTGAATCTGTGATAGTCATTCCAAAGGCAAAGCCTAAAACTGTGTATTTATCAAGGATACTTGTTAGCATGACCCAAATAGGAAAGCTATTTTAATCCTTGTATTCGTGGAAATTCACTTTTACTATATATTACGACGTTTCTTTTAGACGTGGTTAGTTTTGAGTCGAAGGGAGAGAATCTTATCCACCTTCACCTCTGTATATTATTACAGTAATGCATTCAGCGTTGCAGACTTAGCATTAATGTGCTGGCAAAACTTGTGTTACATGATTAGTAAGACGGATATATCCATGTTAAATGCGTCAAAAGTCAAAAATCGCAACGCAACTTCTCATTTTTTGGAGTTACGTGCTGAATTAATTCAAGGTTACTTTGGGTGATGTCACATTAGCAGCTCCTTTTGTGCTGGACCCTATATAAGCATAAAAGGAAAAATAGTTTCTGGGATGTTGCCCCGTTGGTTGTGTGTTGGGCCATAGAGCGTTCGAGAACACGGCAAAGACCTCGGAAGATATCAAAAATCAGATTCTGCAGATGCTGTTTTTTTTGGTGTTCTGAGGCAATGGCGCAGGGCTCTAATCCTTTTGTAGATTTTGTGAATAATATTTTTAGTACTTAGTGGGGTTTCACTGTATAAAAATAAAGGGGATAATTGCATAAAAAACCCTGACCTATTTTAGGTATCACAAATTGAACTCGACACTGTTTAATTGGGAATAGAGATGTTTGTCTAGAAACCCTAATTAGGAAAAAAAGGTTATCAAATTTTTCTGAAGACGCGCTTGCAATTAAACTAAATTTTTATTGTTTCAGGTCCATTTAATCCTAAATGGTAAGAGTAGGATGCCAACGTGGTATCCTACGTGACTAATTTTATTTAATTATAAACCTTGTACAAATTTTGTAATTTCATAAAAAACCCTAAAATTTATTTTCACCAAATAAAGCCTTAAATTTTAAAATAAATAGTTATTTATACACCCATTTCATTTTAAGAAAATAAAGTTAATTTTTTAGAAAATAGGGCTCAAAGTATGATGTAAGTTTCAATGAGTATTTAATATTTAATATACACCTGATCCTAAATAATAGTCATGTTTGATTTTGCACGCACAAATTAAGAAAAACAAATTATCTCTATTATAAATATTGGTATAATTTGTATAAAGTATTTGTTTAATAAAAATTAAAAATTAATATATTTGTTTTAAAATTTATTTGTAATATTTAATATTATGTTTAAAACTATTAATTTATTTTATTTATAAGTAATTTTTGAATATATAATATATTAATTATAATTATAAACTAATTAATAAATTTATTTATTTTAAAAATATAAAAATAAAAAATATAGTATCAATAAAGTGGATAATTTAGTAGTGATTTGCGTTACTCTATTCCAAACAAACCACAAGAATTCACACATCCAAAAAGCAAGCCCCTCGTGTTTCCAAATTTCTCTGTGTCTATATATATATATGCACAACCCCCAAATGTTCTCTTTTCCCCTGCTCTTCTGTCCCTCTTTCTAACTTCATCTACTCACTCAATGGACGACGTCGTGCCGCCGCCACTAGCAGCAACAAGAACAACTCCTTCACTCCGCCGTCGAAACTCCTTTGCCACATCTCTCGTGGTCCCCGCCAAGCTCGCCCTCCCAACAACACCTCACCACTCTTCCTGTTTCCCCTCCGCCACCGCCGTCGCCGCCGCCACTAGCACTACCACCTCGGCATCATCCTCTACGTCATCAACCCAATCCTTTGTGCCCAGCGATTTAGAGTTCATCTCCACAATCAAGCCCACAGGCTACACCTCCATCCACGACCTCCTCCCCACTCACGCCGTCGTTTAATCCCCGACCTCCTCCTCCTCTACCGGTGGTCAATCTGGTTATGAAATCTCGATCAGGAATCGACTTGTCAAGCAAACCGCCTGGGCTTACCTCCAGCCTATGTCGACCTAGAATGAGTGGACTAGGGCGACGGACTCGGTCGGTATCAAATGAATGAGAAACTAAACAATAAGAAAACTGGTTGCCTAATTGAGGGGAAAAGCTGGCTAACTGAGCCGGCAAAGAAACGGTTCTACGACCAAACCCGGCCACGCCAATTGGCTCGCCGAGATGGGAGTGAGCGCAGCCGAAGGTGAAGTTTTTTATTATAAGCGCCGGCGACGACATGGGTACTACCAAATTGTCGCTGTAAAGGCGGGCAACCAAGCTGCCATCGCCGTAGGCGTAATAAAACGGTGCACATGAGAATTTCGAGCATTCGGACATCTTAATTGATTCCAAAGGGCAACGAGCCATGCCACAGAGGTCGGAGGTGGGGAGTTGGGAGTGTACGGCGGAGCAGCCACATGATTGACACGTGAGGGGAGTAGAGTTGGTGAGGTTGAGAGGTTTTTTATGAAATTACAAAATTTGTACAAGGTTTATAATGAAATAAAATTAGTCCACGCAGGATGCCACGTTGGCATCCTACTCAGCAGTTCGTTACCATTTAACAGATTAAATGGACGGATGGTTCTAATTGAAACATAAAAAATAGGATGAGTTTCAATAAAGCCTATAAACAATTGTCAGAGTTCAATTTGCAATACCTAAAATAGGTCGAGGTTTTTTATGCAGTTATCTCAAAAATAAAGTATCACTTTTTACTATTAACAGTATCACTTTTTAGCATTAAATGTGTCATTTTTTAACATTACAAGTGTCACTTTTGTTCCTATAAGTATTACTTTCCATTTTAATGAAAATTATAATTTTTTTGCCCTTAATAGTGTCACTTTTAAGTGTTCTAAAAATCGGCCTAAGCGCCACCCCGACGCCTAGAAATTTGGTGAATCAGCGAAAAAATCAGTCAGGTGGCGCTTAGGCGCCCAACTGCTGATTTTTCCTATTTTTTAGTTTTTTTTTAATTTTGGCCCTAAATAATGTCATTTTTGGTTTTTAAAATAATAATAATAATAATAAATATCAATGTCAAATTATTAAATTATTTTTGTAAATTTCTAATTGTCAATAGACCTATAGATAATTGAATTATTGATTATTTTTGTAATATTTTGATCCTTAGATGATATTAAATTTCTAGTTTTACTTTTAAAATTTAACATCATAATGTAATTATTATTTTTAAATTATTAGGTGAGATTTAGTATTAGTATATTTACAAAATTTATGTTTAATAATTACGTTATAATAAAAAATATATTAAAAATAAGATATTATGTCTTATTTATAGGCCCCGCCTATATCACATCTAGGCGCTAGGCGCTAGTCTGGCGCCCGCCCACTGATTTTTAGAATCTTGCTTTTAACCTTCAAATATGTCACTTTTACCTTTTAAATGTGTCATGTTCACCTTTAAATGTGTCACCTTAGCTTTTTTTTTTCAAAATCTGTTAAGGTATGTCAAACATCCCAAGGCAAATAAGGCTAACGGAGCTGACAGAGGATGAAATTGCAAAGTTTGAGAAAAAGAAGATTTCGACAGCAAATGTTAAAAAAGAAGGGGCACCGAAGCAAAATGAGAAAGATTTTGCCAGCACATTAATGAATATTTTCGTTAATTGCTCGGTGCGCTCATTGTTCCAAATCGTGCTTTGGTGTCCTTTCTCTTTTCAAACTTTACTTCCAAAGTCCCTTTGTGCCCAGACTTTGCAATTTAGTTCTAAATCAGCTTAAAACTATAATTAACTTCATTTTTAATAAAAAATGTCTCTTTGTGAACAAAAGTGACACATTTAAAGGTAAAAATGATACTTTTAAGGGCAATAGTGACTCTTTTTAAGTTAAAAAATTGTAATAACTTTCATTAAAATATAAAGTAACACTTTTATGGTCAAATGTGACATTTTTAATGCTAAAGTGATATTTTTAAGGCTAACGATGACGTTTGTTATTTATAATGTAAAGTAACATTTATAGAGGCAAAAGTTAAACATGTTATGCTAAAAAGTGACACTTTCGCCGTTTCACACCAAAAGTGACGATTTTTATTTATAATATAAAGTAACATTTTCAAAGCAAATGTAACATATTTAAGGCCAAAAGTAACACATTTAATGCTAAAAAGTGACAATTTTTAAAAGAAAAAGGTGATAATTTTCATTAAAGATGCAAAGTGATACTTCTATGATCAAAAGTATAATACATTTAATATTAAAAGTGACACTTTTAGTATTACTAAAAAGTTAGACTCTTTATTTATAATAGTGAGTAGAGTAACGATGCAATTTCCATTTTTGGAAAAACCAGAAATGACCAAACCAATAGTCTCGTTCTTAAAAAATATAGAACCATGACCATCTCAATATGTCTGAGAACCAATACATTGGTCCGGTCCAGAACCAATTGAAGACGTACGAGAACCATGACCGGACCAATACGATGCGTATTTTTTATCAAGAGGATAGCTAGATTTTCTAAAAAACAATGATCAATAATCAAATCATGTTCTTCTTTCATACAACATTTTGTTGGGTTCGTTGTTCTTTTGAAAATAAACTAAAGGTAAAAATCATTACTTCCAAATTAATAAAGAGAAACGAAAAAGAAAGTTGTAAGGAAATTTATTGCAAGTCATCTTCCTCTCCGATTCCCATATGGTTAATTTAATTAATTTACAGGTAACAATCCTTCAAACTAATAATGTTTGTAATCACAAAAAGAGGCAAAAAATTAATTAATAGGGAAGAACAATGTTTTTCGTCCTATTTTCTCTTTAATCAAATAAGGAAACTTGGTTGAATATTGAATCAAATTATTATATATTTTCTTTAGGTTGTAAGTTGTATCTCTTTTATTATCTTATATATATATATATATATATATATATATATATATATATATATATATATATATATATATAATACTATATTAGTATATTATATATAATAAAATAATAATAAACCCAATTGTTTCAGAAAAATTATCCAGCAATCAAAGTATTGGTCCGGTTCCATTGGTCCGGTCCGGTTCCGGAAAACTTCTGCAGTGAGGAGTAACGATGCAATTTCCAAAAGCCAAGGAATTACGCTGAGATTTATGAATCTTCACTCATTTAATATGAATATATTCATCTTACGGATTAAGATCCATGTTTTATGCAGAAAATTCACTCTAATTTTTTGGGTTCGGCTTTCGTTCATCATCAAGAGATTTATTTTAGATTTTTGTCGAGATATCTACCGACTCAATTTGACTAAACATTTGGATTAACGCTTGAGATTGCTTTGTATCCAGATAGTTTAACTTGATGAAACTCATCAATTCTCATTTTTTGACAATTTCCATGAAATTTCATTTACCAACAAGTTTTGAATAGAGCTTGAGCTTGTTAAGATTATTTGTGCTAAACCTTATTTTATTGGTATCGTACAATGAAACTATGTACTAGCTAGTTTCAAACTTTCAATGAATGTAATTCAAATAAATGAAAAGTGTATCTTCGTTTCATAAGATTAATTAAGATAAATGCCGTGAATAGTTACTTATCATAGTGAAAATTTTATAAAATTTATTAATTAAATTACTAAAGTGAGGATGCCAAGATGAGCTTCTGAGCCCCCTTTAACTCCGTCCCTGCCAAGGATGATTTTTTATATTTTTTTTACCAGTGTAAATTTAGAGAGTACCTCCAAAATCGGAAGCATTGACATCACTCATGTTTTTAGTAAATTCCAAATCTAGCTTTTACAAAATGGAGTTTCTATACACTAAAAAAATACTCGCATATGGAGAGAGTAGTATAAAAAAATAAAAAATCACTAACTATCAATATTATATTTATGAATTATTCGAGTTGTTAGAAGGGAGACGAAACACAAACATTTTTTTAAGATAATAAAAGAGGGATACCAATTACCAATTGATAAAAATGATCAGATAATAGAAAATGGGTGGTGTCAATTGGGCCGACTAACAAAACGGAATTTAAAATTTTCAAGTCAAGAGGATGTAAGAGAGAAATTGAGGTGGTACCTGTTCACCCATCGGAATCGCGATTCGACAATCGCAGCTTCTTCCGGCGGCAACGCAATGAAGACGCCAAGTTCCACTAACTTCAACAAACGCAGTGTCCAAATAACAGTCCACCTCCATTTTAATCCCATGCATATGCAGCGGAATCAACGCCGGCGGCTCGCACATCCCGTGAACGTACGGTTGGTAGCTCGGTACCTCCGGATTGTCAACAATCATAGGTTCCGTTATCACCGCATAAACCATTGGCGCTGTTGGCAAATACGACTCCAACATTGAACGCGACTTCTCCATTATAGATGGAGACTTCTTCATCATCGACGGCGATTTTTCCACTGTCGATGGAGACTTCTCCATGACAGCAGGCTTAGGAGCTGAGAGGGAGGCGGATTTTCCGTAGTAAATCCTTTTCGAAAGCTTGAGACCAAAGTGAACTGAATTAAGCAAACTCGTCGGCCATTGTATAATGAGTTATGTGCAGACGTACAAATAGCAGTGTGTGCGAAAGGGATCGACGGCGGGAAAGGATTAATTCATTTAAAGGTATTAGAGTTTGTGAAATGTGTATATGCAAGAGAGAAGAAAGGAGTTGAAGACGGCGAGATTGATGGGGACTGCCATTTACATTACAAAGATGTTATATAGAAAAGGAAAGGATTGATGGGGAATAGGGGAGAGGGAAAGGCTTTTGCGTGCATAAATTTAATGTTTGCACTTTGTAATATTGGACGGGTGTTAGAGCATCATTGTATGAGTCTTCCGATACATCTTACTTGGATCTTACTATCACTTATATATTTTTATCTTTTTATTAATTTAATAATATATCTTTATATTATATAATCTTCTTATATATCTTCTTATACAAAAAAAAAATTAAATTTAACATCATCTCACGTAAATACAAAACCATCCCCACCCACACACATATTTTCCAACAAAATGAGTTGACAGTCGGCCCCTCTCTCCCCAAATGATAACTTTATATTTAAGAAAAAATAAATTTATCTTTCCTAGTTGGCATAGGAAGAAAACTAGCAATGGTGATAAAATGTCATCATCTTAATATGAAGATGGTTAAGAAGGTATAATGGAGATGCCCTTCAGGAGGGGCGGACGCATAGATTTAACTTGTAAACTTTAACAAATTATTATTAAAAAATGCGTTTAACAAGAAAAACACAAGTGGGGGCAGATGCCCCCAGACCATTAAAAATGTGTCCACATCCGACGGGTGTAAGAGTTTTGATTCTATATTTTGGCTAAAATTATAAATCGAACCCCTACTATTAATTCTAAATTTCTCAAAGTGAACGGCACAAAAATTGGAACCAAACCAATCGATTTGGTTCGATTTTATAGTTTTAAATAAAAACGTGTAATCATCTTATACAACATAAAACATGACATAGTCACAGTTCCAATTAAACAAATAGTCATTTTTCCATGGCCAAATTACAAATTTCCCCCCGAAATATATACACTCAATCCCAGATCACTACCCAACATAATTTTATCTCAATCAGGTACCTGATGTTGTCATTTGTGCCAAATAGGTATCTAGGGTCTAACATAAGTGTGTCGGCTTAACGTTTTTTCACTAACAAAAGTTAGTCCTAGGTAGCTATTTGGCACAAATGGCAACATAAGATACCAAATTAGCATAAACCTTATGTGGGGTAGTGATCTGGAATTTAGTGTATACTTTAGGAGAAATTTGTAATTTGACCTTTTTCCAACATCAATAAACAAACAAACAAAAGGGATATTAATTGTTTAGTATTTACCCTCCACAAATTGTAAATTAGAGTACAAGTTACAAATAAACACAAATAATGAAAGTTTATAAGAAAGAACAATAAACAAATACGGTGTGTGCATGACTAAATATGAAGTGTAATGTGTGAATGTGAATTAAGGTTTAATGACTTTGGTCTTTACTCTTTAGTACTGCTTTGAAAAATATATAATATTATAAATTATACTCTCTCCGTTCCTAAATTATCGTCCTAGTTGATCCAACGCAAAAATTAAGAAAAAACAATGTGCTTGATTATTAATATTGGTTTAATGTGTAATTTCCTTTAAAATTCATGTGTACATGACTCATATTAAACTGGACAATTATTTTGGGACGAACGAAAAAGGAAATTAACACAATAATTTAGGGACGGAGGGAATAATGATTTAAAAATTATAATATATATATATATATATATATATATATATGGTGTTCGATTCGATTCAACACCAAAATCGAAACGATCGATTTTATAAGTTTTCCAAACCTACATCGAATCGTATTAACTTAAAACTGAATCAAACCAATTAACTTAATTTCGTATTTCGATGGTTCAGACTTACACCCCTATCACAATAAAGTATGTTGGATTACTACCCTCTCAGGTGGGGTTGATACGTGATTTTAGTATAAATGGACGAGGTATTAAAAAATATTGTAAACAGTAAAAATCGTGTAAAATAATTTTATTAATCGAAAAAGAAGGTAAAATTGAAGGTCGGTCCACTTTTTAAAGTTTATAACCCCTCAAGTCCAGTGTGTGTTTTTTTTTCAACTAAAAAATGATATTTTTGAAAGAAAATGACTGTGATACCCTTAATGAGTATGAGACACGCTACGTTTTTGTATCGCAGTTCAAAAATATCGGGTTAATTTTATGAACCGTGGTGAAAAAATTAATGCAATGAAATTTATGAATCGCGAGTCAAAAATAGATTAGAAAATTAAATTTTAAATTGTGGCACAAAAATTGATGCAATGAAATTTATGAATGCGATTAAAAAATAGACTAGGAAATTAAACTTTGAACCGCGGTACAAAAATTAATGCAATGAAATTTATGAACCGCGATTTAAAAATAGACTAGGAAACTTTGAATCATGGTACAAAAATTAATGTAATGAAATTTATGAACCACAGTTTAAAAATAGACTAGGAAATTAAACGTTGAACCGTGATGTAAAAATATTATCTAATTCATTTTTACACCGCGATACAAAAACATAAATAATAACAAGTTTACGTTATTTACCTTCTTCTTCCATCTCCTTCTTCGTAAGTCTTCTTTGTTCTCTTCATTCTACGTCTTCGTTCCAGCTGAAAAATCTTCCAACTCAGTAAAGATTCATTATAGTTTCGTATTTCATGAATCAAAGAACTCATTTACCTTTCGGGTTTCATTGCGCACAATCGTGATTTTCGAATTCAACGTGTATTGTCGGAGCTGTTGAAGAAGACGATGACATTTTTGGAACAATATTTAGAAAATTGATTTTTTGCAATTGAAAAAAAGAACAATAGACTTTTGAGGTTAAAAACTTAAAAAAATAAACCAGCCAGAGTTTTACCCAAAAAAGAAGCTGTATATAGTATGTAATTGATAAACCCTACACATTACATATATAATTATAAAATAAACTTAAAATTAATAATTACGTATAATTAAAAAAAAAAGTTTAATTTTTTGACGCGGGCTCCAGCCCCAACCGGCCACCCTCACCTTCTTAGAAATTGTTTGTTTGGATAACGAATGATGTTGACAAGCGCGTTTATATATTTTTGTATTTTGTATAAAATGAGAGATTAATATTATGTTCTTGAAATAAATTACAAATAGAAATGATAAATATTTGCAGCTTATGTATTCAATAATACAACTCTATATCTGGAATAAAACATAACTCTCTCCGATGAACAAAGTAATACTCTCTCTGTTTCAGAACAAAGAGTCCGTTATTTTATTTTATGATATTTTTACTTAAATAATTTATTTTTAAAAATTAAGATATAAAAATATCATTTTATTACTAATATTGACTACTATAAATATCTTTTTTTTTTAATTTGACTTTAAAATAAAGACCCTTTCCGTGAGTAACTAATAAATATTAATAATAAATATTGGTATAATTTTACTAAATTAATTTCATTATAATACTATCACTCCTATAACAAGAATACGCTTTAACCTTCTTGGTCCTTTGACCAATTTTTCACGATAAATATTTGATGAGTATTTAATTATAGTTTTAAAATTATAAAACGTGTCAATTAATAGTAATTTTAATACTATATAAAATAATAAAACATGTCAATTAACGGGATGGCTTTACAGTTGAAGCTACCCCGCAAGGGCAATAAACTAATGGCCGTATAAAGCCATAAACGAATGATGAGATGACAAGTGAAGCATATCCTAAGCGTTAACTCTAGGAGACATGGCAGTTAAAGAAAGTGGAGGTTTTGATTAATGTCTGCCATTAAAAGGCAAGAAAATCTTTAAAATATAATACCTGTTTTACCCTTTTCTAAATAGTACTGTAATTAACATTATTCGTAGAGTGAGTGTGTGAAACTTGTTCTTTAACAGTGTAATTTAAAATAGAGATAGATTATTTTCACTACAATTTTTTCTTATCAATTACATTCTTAATTATTATATTAAATAAATATATGTTTGAACAAAACTATTTTTTTAAGTTGATTAATCAAGTTATTTTCTTAATTACCTTCTAATATTATTTTTTTGATCAAACATCAATGAACAATATAATTATTCTATTTATAGTCTTAACATTTTAATTATCAACAAATAAGGTATTTATTTTTTTCGTAATAAATATGTTTAATCAATTTTTCTAATCACTCATGTTTCATATTCCATTATTATAAAAATAATATGATTAATTTTCTACAATTTTAGATTATATTGGATATTTTATTATCAAAAATTAATATTCTAATTTAGTTTTAAAATATTATTTTAAAATATAAATTCAATTATTATGGTAGATATTAAACTAAATATTTGTTTCAATCAACTCAATAATTAAATTTTCGAATCAATTATAAAGGTAAACAAAATATTTAAATATTTCGATATTATTTCATATTATAATTTTACTATTCGATTATTTTATTATTACATCCTTTAAATTTCACTTTAAATTTTTTCTATAAACAATGAACATATATTTACTCAAAGT
The DNA here is from genome assembly GCA_013146195.2 of Codonopsis lanceolata. Taxonomy (NCBI): domain Eukaryota; kingdom Viridiplantae; phylum Streptophyta; class Magnoliopsida; order Asterales; family Campanulaceae; genus Codonopsis; species Codonopsis lanceolata. The sequence continues at coordinate 7,599,736 of CM028378.1, read as the reverse complement.
TTGGTATACAAAATTTCCTTACGATATTTTTTAATTATACAATATAACTTTAGTCATAAGATTAATTAATAAAGTAATTACAGAAAGTAAAAATAATAATAGAATAACTATATTATTCATAAATACTTGAACTAAAAAATATTGTTAAAAGGAAATTAGAAAAATAAGTTGATTAGTCAGATTAAAATGGACAAGTACTTAAGGAGTAATTTTATCCAAATATGTATTTATTTAATACAATTATTAAGGATATAGTGGATAAATAAAAACTATAATGGAAATAGTTTTTCTCTTTAAAATATTCATAGAGACCGTTCAAATCATTGCAATTTTTTTAACAATAACAAGATAAATGTTTATATTATACTCAATCAGGTACGAGTAAGCAGTTCATATTTCTATAAAAGGTCATTGTCCACTTTTTAATTCCTTTCTTAGAAATTATTTTCACAATTCGATTATTGATTTGATTTCTACTACTTCGTATAATTGATGGCTCCACTTAGAGCATGAACAACAAAGCTCCCTATTTGAGGAGTTTAAGCTCTATTTTTTTCTATTTTATTATAGAAATGCCATTAAGCTCTCCACTTAAGCTTTTCAATAAAAATACCTTTCCAATAATACACAAACTCCAACACTTTTACATATCACATCATCTTTATCTCCATTAATTTAATATTTTTATATCTTACTTATATCAACCAATTATTTTTTTCATAAAATTTTATTAAATATTTCTTAAATTAATATATTTGAAATAATAAAAATATTTTCGAAATCATTAATAAATAAATAATTTATATCTAAATATTTAATAGCAATATTAAATATTAATTATAAAATCAAATTCAAAGAGATGAAAGAGACAAAAATGGTTAAAAACTTGAAAAAATCGTAGAAATTTTTTCTGATATCCAAATGATACAAACCAAGTCTCTATTTATAGGTAAACTTGTGTACTTTAATTCATGAAGAAAAAAAAAAGAATGAAAAACTTTTTCTATGGCTGAAAATTGGTTAAGAAATGTTGTGGTTGAAAAATAATTTGGTCCAATAGCTTTTGGACAAGTGGAAATGAGATTTTGACAAAAGGTGCAGGCTACAATAAGTGGGTAGGGATAGGCTGTCAGTTGCTTTGTTCAAAACGGTCGCATTTTGTGTACAAATTTCGCTATGTTACGTCGTTTTGGCGTGAATTCGTTTGTTATGCACCGGAGCCTCTTTGGCTCCTTGAACAACTTTTTGCATAAATAAGCACCATTAAGAACCTTTGTTGTTTAAAAGAATCCTTTAAGCAGAGCATTACCTTCCAGCGTTGTTTATGGTCTTAGCATCTTTGATAGTTTAAACACCATTCTAATATTTATAATATATTTAATAAATATTTTACATTTCTATGACAAGTTAAAATCAAGACTCTTTTAAAAACGAATGAAGTATTAAGAAGAAGTAGTATTTATTTTGTAATACTTCATACGTTCCTAAAAGAATGTCCAGTATTATAATGCTAATGGAGAATAATTAAATTGATTTAACATTGTACCCGTTTACAAATGATCCCTTTTCTTAAGAACAACTTTTAAGAACTTAAAACTCTCTGCAGCAAAATCCACATATATGAAACTAAAGTAAATACATAAACTCAATATAATCAAAGAAACTAAAGTAAATAAATAAACTCAATATAATCAAAGTTTGTCAAAGTAATTGTTTTCTTTTTGATGCAAAAATAGTCTTGGGTTTATAAAGGGTTATTTATGGGTCCTCAAAGACATAGAATCCTTGTGGGATTCGATTTTATAGTTACCTAATGAGTTTAGGAAGAAACTCATAATATATAAACATGATAGATGACTCTAGATGCGAGAATGTCGGAACAGATATGACCAGTGTTTTGTTAAGATAAGGAAATATTTGACTTATCTTGGAAGACAAGTCTTTGAGATTCCTTGCTCGATGTTCATCTAAATAAACATGACTTTACTCAACTATATGATGCAAGTCCGATGATAATAAGCATAATTATTAGGTATGGCTCTCTGGACGGACATGTAAAGTCTCCGCTCAATCAAGCTTAAATGGGATATATTTGGTTTTTTACTCGGATACCTTGCTAGTTCTGCTCATTAAGCTGATGAATCCTCTATTAATTGAGCTTATGACTTGCGCATAATAATTATTTGTGCTTTACTCGTAACCGGTTTTGATTCGTACACTTTCTATTTTTATGTGTTTTTGGTGGGGAGGGGGTAGCATAGGGAAAGATATTAATAATAGATTTTATTCTTTTCGTCTCCTAGCCTAGTCTATAAGTTATTAAATTTTATGCATTCACGTCATCCAAATTCTTTTGCTTTGAGCAATTTACTTTTTCGACCTTATATTTTTCACAGTTCCTGTCTCATGCCATCTACCGTAGTAGGAGTACAACTTATTTCATTTCATGAAAAGGACATTTTCCTACCCCTAAAAGCTAAAACTACACCCATGTGAAAAAGAAAGAGACTGAATTTTATTTTTAATAAATAAATATTCCCCTTGCAGTCAAATAATGTCCACCCCTTTTTTTGGGTAGAAACTATAAAAGAACAAACAATCTAAAAGTTAACAGAGCAAACCCCCATCTCGTCTGCCTTAATTGAAGGAATGATCTAGCTAATTATACAAAAGAAAAATTCTATACAACTATTTAGGAATGGGAAGAGTAGTACTTATAAAAAATCTATAGAATTAGCTATTTTTCAAGAGTAAAATTTTCATTAAATAATCGTTTCTTGAAACATAACATGTGTCAATCACAAACTCTACATTAATTTTTAAATATTTTAATTGATCACTTATCGTGTTTTTAAAAACATTCTGTGATGGATCACTTGTTGATCAAGTTATGGGAAGAAAGAGAGTAACAAATGGAGTAATTTACAAGAATCGTCGCCAAATACATGACACCACAACTAGAGAAAATTTGGAGTATTTTTCATCGTCAAATCCCTTAAAGCATCACCAATGTAAATATAAATGTAAAAGAAATTGGATATTGCCTAGGATTTATACAATTTTTAAAAGAAAAAGCATCTTCAATACAAATATAGATAAAAGTTTAGTCAAAACCACGAACCAAACCACCTCTATTGGTTCCAAAAATTTCAAATCAAATAGAACCACTTGGTTTAGTTTGGTTTTGTGGTTCATATAAATTGTTTTTAATCAATTTAACCAACATTAAGATTAACAATAAAAATAAATTTTTAATTTGGATTTAACATCAAAATTAGAAAATAACCTAATAAAAATAAATTATCATAAAGAGACAATACAAATTCCAAAACAAACACAAACAATTAAAGAAATAATAGTTCTTTAACAATTAAGATTTTGTTTGGTTTATTATATATATAAGTAGATCAAGGCATAGAATATGCATAACAGATAATCCAAAGATTCATAATTGTTAACAAATGTTATATAATAAATAAAATATATATATGTGTTGGTTTGGTTTTGTTGGGTTAGATACCAAAAACCATGAACCGAATCGACCGTTTTTAAATTTTTGAAACCGAAATCAAACCGTCTTCGACCAAAACCGAATAGTTTGGTTTGATTCGGTGGTTCCGTTACACCCATTGTATGAATATGATGTGTCAATCAAATTTATTCACATTGTGAATAACAATATAAAATTTTCACATTCTATTTGGGTTTGTAAATACATCTAGTCAACAAAATTTTAAAAATAAACTCGATTGTTCCATTTTCTTTTATTTTTTATTTTTTTGTCAATTTCATTTAAGTTGTGAGATGCATGTCACTTAAGATTAAATCAATATTTGCACTTGAGAGATCTATTTCAATTGAATGTGAATGAAGAAATAAAATTTGTCACATATGATTTAGAGTATTAATTATCCACAACGACATAAAATCGAACCTATGGTTGCATTGATAATGTTAGTATGTAAATAATATTACGAGTTAGAGCTTGCAGTATTATTAAGCTTGATAATTACAACTCAAAACTTGTTAACCCATCCAACCCATCTTGTTAAGTTTTTGGTTAACCAGTTTTGAACCCAAAATAATTAACTGATCGATATAGATCGGATTGAAACGGAACCGACCCATTGCCCATTCTACCTTGTTATTTTGTTTGCTATATAATTATATGTTTTTTCTTGAAAAAACAGCGGGTTAAACGGAACAATCCGTTTTAATCCAATTCATTTCGATTCATTTTATATTTTGATTATAATAAGTCAGGACTCATTTCAACTTAACAAACTCACCTAATTACCAATTCTAGATTTTGTTACGATCTCTAACCGGTAATATTATAAGTTATAACTCACAGTCTCACACTCTCACAGTAATATGTAACAATCAAATCAAATAATGCGAAAGAAACCGGTGGAAATTAGTGAATTCAATGCGGTGGACCATAGTGTGGTCCGCTAAAGTCTCCTAAATTTAATTGTAAATGTACAAGTAACACCGAATTATCTGGATGGCATTTATTAAAGAAAAACTTTATGAATCTCAACTACTGTTTAGCTCATTTGTCATTTTAATTTGGTGACAAGGATATAAATAAAATTAGTTAAAAAATATGGAAAATATGAGAAATGAGACGTTAATTCTTTTTCTTATTTTTATTATTATTATGCGCATTTGAATGTACCAACAAAATTTAGTAACCATTTCTTAGTGAAATACTTTTTTCCACTATGCTAGTAATTTTTCTCGTTTCTTTTCTTATCGCTAAATGATTTCATTTGTCTTTGCTTTCATCGTTTTTTACTCTATTATCCTCATATATTTTTTAATATTATTAATATATCCATTTTAAAATAATTGTTATGTAATACAATTTAAAAAATAATAATTAACTATATTATAAATATTTGTGTAATATATGATTTCCTTTAATGCTTTTGTATATGTGGTCATAATTAAAGTAGAAGTAAGTCTCCTGTAAAACTGTTTTATGGATCTTAATTCGTAAGACGGAGCTCCACTCTCTCACAACTCAATCCACCAACATACGGTGGGTCGAGTAAAAATGATCCGTCTTATGAAAAATATCTATAAAATTGTTTTACACAAGTATTTGTCTTAAAAGGAGGTTCAAAAAATAACTATAAAATGATAAAAAAAAATTTTAAAAAAAATATGCAAAAAAAAAAAACAATTACAAACGGGGGGCGGGAGGGAGTATTATTATAAAAACTTAAAACCTCATAAACCAAGTCACTAAATCATGATATCAACACACTCTTAGCAAGTTTGAAAATTGTGTTTTACCGTGTCAACAATCAACATTAGCGGAGGAAGTTTGTTTTCCATCATTTTTTCCTTGTTTTTTAATATATTTTTTTCTTGTGTACGTTTTCTTCCGATGATATTAAATGTTGTTCATAAAAAAATAAAAAATAAAAGGAGGAGGGGAGGGGGACAATGGGACATAGAGGCTAGAGCAAGAACAAATTATAACGTGGCGAGTCGTTGTTAGGTTAGAAAACAGTAAATATGAAGAAAGACGTCCTAGCTAGTACTCTGTTTATTTTCCCTACCGGATCTGAAAGGTGCCCCAAGGGCCAAGGCCAAGGCCAAGCATCCCCACCATTATATTTTGGATCAACATTTAAAGAGTTTCTTAAAGGCCGCAGAGCTTTTGTTGTTCTTTGACCTGAAAAAACTAGTGCGGTCCACCCAAAATAAATATTCCTCCCGTTTTATTTAAAATTTTATATTTACATTCTTTAAACTATTAAAAAAGTTATTTATATTAAATTTAATTATAATTACAAAAATACTCAAATATAGCCAAGATACTTGTAAGACATAGTTAAAATATCATGAAAATTTAGTTTTTAAAAGTAAACCCTTTAAATCAAGCATTCAAAAATGGTACTCTTAATAGTGAACTATTTGCATGTATAATTATTATTAAAACTATATAAAAGGGTGGAATCATTTAAATATTTTAATACTTTTAAATGTCAAATGTTTGCTATTTTATTTAAGATGCTTAATAAAAAGAGTTTATTTATAAATATTATACCTCAATCTACATAATCTTTTAATTGTATCCTTGAAATGTAATATAAGTATGTTGTTTATGTTTAAATATTTTTACAATCACAACTAATTTGTGTGTGTGTGTGTGTGTGTGTGAGAGAGAGAGAGAGAGAGAGAGAGATTTGAAGATGAAGAAGAATAAGAAAATGAAGAAGTTGTGGCTGGCGAATGGGGAACGTCAGTCTCAAATGAAAATAGCGTAGAAAAATGAACACATTCAAAATATTCTTTTAAAGACCAAGTGGGGAAAGTGAAAAATATAAATATGAAAATTAGAGACTGAGTGGGGGACCAAACTATATGCATACTTAACTAACAGTGATTTGTCATACGAAACTTTCAAAAAAAATTTGGGTTGGGTTAGGTCATAGGTGACCGCAAAGCTCATGTTTATCATTCACTTAAAAAAGAATTGGTTAAGGTAAGTGCATCGTTCTCGAATCATATTTGTTATAGGATTACAGCCACAGGAGCCATAAACATGATAAATATGATTTGAGAAAAATGCACTTTTCGTAACCAATTATTTTTTTAAATAATTCTACTTTAATTATGGTCATATACACAAAACTACTAATATATTTCTTCTGTTTCAAATAAAAAATCAACTATTTCATTTTAAGATATTTACTTAAAAATTTTACTTTCAAAAATTAATATATAAAAATATTAAAAAATATTTTTTAAAAAAATAACTTTAAAACAAAGATTTTTTATCAAAACATGTCAGAGAGAGTATATTTAATACCGAATATTTATAATATAATGAATTAATGTAATCGGCCAATAATTTATCTGAATAGTTTTTTTATGAAAAGGGTTGATTGGAAAAGGCAATTCACGTTATGGTATGGTAGTGATGAGACGTAACATTTTACTACTACTTGGTACTCAGTACTACTCAAGAGTCAAGACACGTGATGTTGCCCCTAGAGTCTAGACTAGTTATTAGGAGTGGGAGGACAACTTTTAATGAATGGAGTACATAAAAACGTTGGTTGTTGGCTTGTTTCTTTGCCAAATGTGATTTAATTTTTGGAGTCTGTTGCTAATAATGACCAAGTATTTGAAGTGAAAAGCTTTGTTGCATTTTATTGAGTCCATTGTTGCAATATATATGTAACTGGAATTTTAGTGAATAAGATATAATTTCAACATTATTCTGTACAAGTGTTGTAGATAGTATCATAGTACTTATATTTCAACAATGCCAACCAACTGAGAGCTCTCAACTTGAAACTTCCATGAGGATGAGTCCCCTCAACCCCAAATCCTGATTCCTGATTCCTGATACACTGACACCTACAACGGCCCCATACTCTCTCTACTTGTCAATTCTCACTTGCCACTTGCACATGGCTTCGTAACACAATCAACGTAACGACCCTAAAATTGCAATGGAATAGGTGCAGTTTTTAGTAATAAACCCACTACCACAGTGGAGAAGGCATATTGACTATTTTACAATGAGACCTTCAAAATCAAATAGCCTAGAATAGAGAAATAAAATAAAATTGCATAACATATTGTTGGTGGAGTCAAGCCAGATTTTCAAATGCAATAATAATTCCTAGCAAAATTGCAACCAACTTCTTCCTGATTTCATCATCTTCAATTCGTCTTCATTATGGATTGTGATTTGTGAACCACGACTAAACCTCTGTAACTAACGATACTGAAAAGACATAAAAAGAAAATGTTAATTATTCGGAGAACAGCTGAAATACTTCAAGTGAGAATTAGTAGCAAATCAAATCACTAAAACCACAATTTGTATTTCATATAATTACATTCACTATAAGACTTCACCAACAACACCTTTTTCTTTAAGACAAAAAATTTAGTAAGACAGTCTTACGGATATTTTTGGTAAGACGGATTCTCTCTATCCGATCCACCTTGTGTTGGTGGATTACCATGTCTCTGTTTTTATTAATTAAGATCTGTAAAACCGTCTTGTAAAAACATAATCTTTATTAAAACATCTTATTTAAATATTGGAAATATATTCTCCCGTATGAGATGTTTCTACATCAACTGAACTCACCCATTCAGCTTGGCCCAAAAGTGTCCAACTCTCTGGACTGGTGATCTTGAGGTACTGTTGGAGGCATGATCCAAAGGTGATAAGTTTCGGCTATACGTAACAAAATGCTTACTTGCAGGTACAAATTAGTTTTTTTTTTAAGATTGTAATAAATTGTAAGTAGTAGACTCAACATTATAGAACAATTAGATTTGCACAAAAGAGTAAACCTTCTTGTGATTTTTTCCACATTTTCAATCCTAATCTATGTGGATAAACATGATGTTGTTATACATCCCATCAGTTATCATGCCAGGCTTAATTACATTTTGTCACATAGATTTGGATGAAAATTCTGGTCCATGTTATTTTAATTGTATAATGCATTCTTTTTCCAATTTTAAATTCTTTAAACTGTTTAATACCCATTTTTTTGTAACTAATAAAACTACCTATAGATCACTGATCACAAATGTATTAAAGTAGGAAGATAAAATGTTAAAGTACAAATTGAAGGGGAGGGGGGGTTAAGGCCAATGAAAAAATGAAGAAAAGGGGGAGGGGTATTACAGTCTACGACAAGGCTCATGGTACTTTGTCTTCATTTAAAGGATAGTTCTCACTGACAGAGAGAGGTCGATACCTAAGAGGCAGGAGAGGACAGCATAGAGCATGAACCACATGGTAAACACATTAATTAAGGACAAAAAGGCCCTTGTGTTTGGTCAATCAAATGGATTTGGAGTGAACGAGGCAATATATAGAAAGGTGATTTCCCTCATTATTTTCTCCTCGAGCAATATTCAAACCTAATAGTATCTTACATGCTAATGTATATGTAAAAATATATAGAAAGGTGATTTATATCATTTTTTAAATAAAAAACATATTCAGTGGATATGATGTGACAACTAAATTTATTCACATTGTGTATAACAATTTCAATTTTTAACATTTCACTTGAGGGTGTGGATATATCTTAAATTCTTAATCATTATTATTATTTTTAAAACTCTTTCTATTGGTTGTGCTATTTTTTTATTTTTTATTTTTCTGTTAAATATTATTTTAGTGGTAGGATGCATGTCACATAAAGGTGACAATATATGTCCACGTCCATTTGTCCGTACAGCCACTAAATAGTGAGTATAAGCACACACAAAATTTTAAATTGACACAAATAAACATACCCATTTGAGATTTACGATCATGAATTATAATTGATTAAATGGACGGTCCCCGTTCCAAAAACAAATTGCCAAAAGTAAGCATAAGAGTGTAACGAGTTAGTGTCAGCATCTTGCACCGGTTATGTTGTTTGATTAGTTGAGATCTCAGTCACCGGTAAGCAATAATAAATATGAAAAGCATATACAATAATGGGGCATAAAAGGGCCAAGTCAAACAAGACTTGGGTCTTTTTCCAACACTTAAAAAAAAAGCTTTATATGGCCATTTTAAGCTTAAAAAAAAAGTCTTATCTGGCCATTTTACCGTAAAATGTCATTTATCCTTTTTTTTTTTGGTATTGGTTTGTAGGGTGTAAAATGTCTAAACTACCCTTCATTTATCCTTTTCTTTTTTGGTATTGGTTTGTAGGGCTCGATTTTATACATTATCGTATGTGGGATTATACCTAAGTATACGAATGCTCACTCGAATATTCGTCCTGACCCCTCACCAACGAGTTCGACAAAGTTCGTTGATCGTTACTCAAATTCGTAATATTCGAAATCCAAGTGTTCTCTTCCAAATTCGAAGGGGTTTGAAGCCCATCAAGTGTGCTAGCGCTAAGTAATCGAGTTCGTTCCCTTGTCGAATACTCCCACCCCGATCGGCGTCGTGGAGTTCGAGAAAAGTTTTCTTCCAAATTGAAGCAAGCACATCAATTTTGTGCTTAGTAATGCTAAGTATTCGAGTTCGTTTCCATAAACATTCATCGAATCCATTTGATTTTTCGCAAATTCAACCATGGCTCAAAAGCTGTCTTTCTTTGCAAAATGCACAACTATTCAACAATCATGTGCATTTTGAATCTCGTACCTTATACATTGGCACCTAACCTGCTCTGTTAAGCGAGGCCCAGTTATTAAACAAAGAGTTTGCACCTTGGTTTGCAAACGGTTTATCAATCCGGTTTATTGATAAACGGTGAGTGTCTGTTACAGCGACACTGTTTCCAAGCGACGAAGGTTTACCCTTGGTTTATCAAGCTGGTTTATTGATAAACCATAGATAAACCAAAGTGAGTGTACGTTAATTGACACCTTTGGTTGATTAATGACGGAGTTTTGCAAGCGGTTTATCAAGCTGGTTTATTGATAAACCATTGATAAACCTAAGTGTCCAATTGAGTGTCATTAAAGCCCGACATCGGTTTAAACATAGTTTACCCCTTGGTTTATCAAGCTGGTTTATTGATAAACCATAGATAAACCAAAGGTGAGGTGGTCGTTAATTGACTCTGTTTCAGCAAGTTTACCCTGGTTTATCAATCGGTTTATTGATAAACCATAGATAAACCAGTGAGTGTCTCGATTATTGACACCGGTTAATAAACAAGGTTTTTACCTTGGTTTGCTAATTGGTTTATCAAGTCGCTTATCAAGTGGTTTATTGATAAACCATAGATAAACCAAAGAGTGTCTCGTTAATCGACATCGTTAGTAAACAAAGAAGTTTGCAAACCGATTTATCAACTGGTTTATTGATAAACCAAGTAGTGTCTGTTAACTTAATCGTTTTCAAACAAAGAAGTTTGCAAACCGGGTTATGAACCGGTTTATTGATAAACCATCGATAACCCAAGTGAGTGTCTGCACGTGTGATATCGTTTCGAACAAAGAAGTTTACCCCTTTGTTTATCAACCGTTTATTGATAAACCATAGATAAACCGGTGAGTTGCCGCACTGAGACCGTTTCCAAGCAGCAAGTGTACTCCCTTGTTTATCAACCGGTTTATTGATAAACCATAGATAAAGTGAGTGTCGCTAATCGACATCGGTTACTAAACAAAGAAGTTTGCAACCGTTTATCAACCGGGTATTGATAAACCATAGATAAACCGTGTGAGTGGTCAGCACTGACACCGATTTCCAAACAAGAAGTTTACCCCTTGGTTTATCAACTGTTTATTGATAAACCATAGATAAACCGTGAGTGGTCGTTAATCGACACTGTTTCCAAACAAAGAAGTTTACCCCTTAGCTTATCAACCGGTTTATTGATAAACCATAGATAAACCGTGTGAGTGGTCGTTAATCGACACGGTTTCCAGCAAAGAAGCTTACTCCCTACCTTTTATTTTGCATTCTTTAGCTTATCAACCGGTTTATTGATAAACCATAGATAAACAGTGTGAGTGGCCGCACTCGATTAATCGGTTTCCAAACGAAGGTTTACCTCTAGCTTATTTTACCCCTTGCTTATCAACCGGTTTATTGATAAACCATAGATAAACCAGAGTGGTCAAGCACTGACACCGGTTTCCAAACAAAGTACTTGTTTATCAACCGGTTTATTGATAAACCATAGATAAACCAGTGAGTGGTCGTTAACCGACACCGGTTTCCAAAGAAGTTTACCCTCTTAGCTTATCAATCGGTTTATTGATAAACCATAGATAAACCAGTGAGTGGTCAAGTTAATCGACACTGGTTTCAAGCAAAGTTTACCCTTAGCTTATTTACCCCTTAGCTTATCAACTGGTTTATTGATAAACCATAGATAAACCGTGAGTGGTCGTTAATTGACACCGTTTCCAAACAAAGAAGTTTACCCCTAGCTTTTTAATCTTAGCTTATCAACGGTTTATTGATAAACCATAGATAAACCAGAGTGGTCGCATCGATTAATCGTTTCAAACAAAGTTTACCCTAGTTTATCAATCCGGTTTATTGATAAACCATAGATAAACCGTGAGTGGTCGTTAATCGACACCGGTTTAAGCAAAGAAGTTTACCCCTTGGCTTATCAACCGGTTTATTGATAAACCATAGATAAACCTGTGAGTGGCCAGAACCGACACTGGTTTCCAAGCAGAAGTTTACCCCTAGCTTATTTTACCCCTTAGCTTATCAACTGGTTTATTGATAAACCATAGATAAACCAGGTGAGTGGCTGTTAATTGACCGGTTTCCAAAGAAGTTTACCCCTTTGGTTTATCAAGGTTTATTGATAAACCATAGATAAACCAGTGAGTGGTCGTTAATCGACACTGTTTGCAAGAAGTTTATTCTCTAGCTTATCAATCGGTTTATTGATAAACCATAGATAAACCTGTGAGTGGCCGTTAACCGATTAATCGGCTTCCAAGCAAGAAGTTTACCCCTTGGCTTATCAAGTGGTTTATTGATAAACCATAGATAAACCGTGAGTGGTCGTTAATCGACACTGTTTCCAAGCAAAGAAGTTTACCCTTTAATTATTTTTACCCCTTAGCTTATCAACCGGTTTATTGATAAACCATAGATAAACTGTGTGGAGCGTTAACCGACACCGGTTTCAAACGCAAGTGTTATTCCCCTAGTTTATCAAATCGATTGATAAACCATAGATAAACCAGTGAGTGGTCGTTAATCGACACCGGTTTCAAAGAAGTTTACCCCTTTAGCTTATCAACCGTTTATTGATAAACCATAGATAAACCAGTGAGTGGTCATAATCGGTTACTAAACAAATTGTGTTTGACCTTGGTTTGCAAGTGGTTTATTGACACTGGTTAATAAACGTTTGCAACCGGTTTTTTATTGATAAACTGTGTGAATAAAACCGTTAATCGACACCGGTTTCAAAAGAAGTTTGCAAACCGGGTTATCAATCGTGTCTAATGTTTATCAACGGTTTATTAATAAACCATAGATAAAACCATGTCATTGTCTATTAATAGTGTTAATCGGTCTGTGGTTTATCAACCGACAACTCATTCCTTTAAAATTGGAATACATTGAGTATTTGAATGTACTTATTTATTATGTTTTATATTGCGTGATATGACTTCGTTTTTGGCCCTCGCTATTTATTTTGGACATTTTGTTGAAGACGACATCGCCGATGCTCATGGAAATTTATTGACAAACGTAATCCAAGGGAGTTGGTATCAAGAATGAAAGTACATGTGAAGAGTTATATGGTAAAGTACGAACCATTTGCCAAGTTGATGACATAGAGATAAGATTTGTTACTCCAAAGAACGGCAAATGCTTTTAAATTTCCGCCTTAATTACTAAAGATGAAGATTTTGAATGGTACTTGAACCTAGGGGTTCAATCTCCACTTTTGTTACCCGCTTGATCATGGAAAATTTTGACTGCATCGAGGAGAAAATAATGAAACGGTTTTGACATGGAAAATAATGGAGAAGAGGAAAATAATAGAGAAGATGAAAACAATGGAGAGATGAAGAATAACATGTAGATGAACCTATCGAATTTGCCACACCGCCGAGACAGCTTGATGGGTTCACCAAGAGAACATAGATGAAGACAACAGAGATGAACCTTTATCCAATAACCCTAATGATTTTGCTACACCCACGACGTATGTTTGGGTTCAATCAAGACAACACGATGAAGCCAACAGAGATCAAGACAATCGCCACAAGTGATAATTTAGGACTTCTTCTGCCAAAGCGAGTGATACCGAAGAGATTGATTTGAATGTTGGACAAGTATTCAATAACAAGAAGGAGCTTCGGATGCCGTTCACTTGCTTGCCTTAAACCATAAGTTTGAGTCAAAACAAAAAAAAAATCCAACAAGATGTAATAATCGTAGTTTGTGTTGATGATAATTGCAAATGGCGCTTTGTTTGCAACAAAGTACTAAAAGTGATTATTTTGAGATTCGAAAATATACACCCGAACATTGTTGCCCCAAAATATTTGCATGGTCGATCACAGTGCGACAACACGTATGATTGGGAAACACATTTCACCAAGGTTGAGGACCGCGACACCGTGTTACAACCAAGGAAATCATTGCGTGTATGTCTAGAACATCAGTTTCAAACTAAAAAGCGAGGAGGTCAGAGAAGATGCCTTAACACAACTCGTGGGTTCACCTGAGGATAGTTACAAGAAGGGTCGCATATGCGCACAACTTGCAATTGGTCAATCCATCAACGCCTACCTTTGGAGCTTGATAATGAACACGTATTCGCAATTTCAATGCAATGGCTTAGTGATTGTGGATGGAACATTTTTAACTCGCAAGATACGAGGTACGTTGATTATTGCAACTTGTCAAGATGGTAATATGCATATATCCTCTTGCATGGGCTATTGTCGATTCTCAAATGATGCATCATGGACTTGGTTTTTATGAAGTTGAAAGAAGTAACAGTGATAATGAATCACCCAGATCATTTCTCGATGCATGAGTCTG
>CM028378.1:7547772-7585145 GCA_013146195.2 Codonopsis lanceolata | reverse complement strand
GGCCTCAAAGAATGGTTCTTTGAAGAGGTCCACCATAATGCACGTAGATGATGGTAGAAATTGATTTAGCGTAATGGAGATGGGGCGGCCTCGAATCCACCCTCGTAAAGCGGTCTTGTTCATGAAGCTCTATTCTCTGATAGAATTCTTACGCCGAGAAAGATGCTATAATTTTTTGTCGTTGAGGCGTAAGAGGTAAAATCGAGGCGTTCATATCCTCGCAAGCTTTGACGCCGGCGTCTTTGATTGATTGAAGGTCAATGCACATTCTGGAATGCGCCGGGTCCCGAGGCGACTATGATGTCATGAGAGGCGGGAAAGTTAGGATATCCGGAAGGTTGACATCCTTACTAGGAGGAATGGCGGTCTCACAGGTTCGGCCGATTTTGAAGTTCTTGCCCGAAAGAAATACAAATAAAATTAGGGCTTTTCACCTCAAGAGTTTAAACAACTGAAATTTCAAGGTTTTCTAAAAATATTTGGAATTTTGAAGAGAAAACTTGAAACCCTAGAATGTTTAGAGAGTCCAAACCAAAGAAATGTATAACATAAGTTTTTCATAGGATAAACGATGAATATTCATAAACGACTGTTAGTTTTCTAGGTTTTTAAGAACAACAATGGCGAGCGTATGAAACTTCGAAAATGACCGTTGAATTCCAAAATAATTTTAGGTTATGAAATGAAATGCAAGCGGAAAACAATAAGTTTCAAGTAGAGAATGTAGAAAAACACTTACCATTCTTTGTCGATGAGAAGAAGAAACAAGAAGAATTTGGATTTCTTGAAAGTAGTTACACGAGAGAGAGTATGAATAGAGAGAGAAATATTTTTGTCAAAGGGTTAAAAGTAAAGTTTGGCAAAAGGCGGTTCAAAGATCTATTTATCCTTGACCCCTTTATTGCTTTAGAAACCTCTTTGTAAAAAAAAAATAGACTAAGTAAAAATACTAACCTTTAAGTCTTAGGTAAAGGGAGAACTTACGTCTTCAGATTAGTCTAAAACTAAGTCTAGGTATGAAAAGAAACATTAACAAATAACTTTGAAATTAAGCGGTAGGATCAATCATACCAAGATTTCTCCTTAAATAAGCAAACTGGTGGCATCCGGTGGTTTTGTGAGAATGTCACCAATTGATGCTCGGTTGGAACATATTCCAAAAGCGATGTTACCTACTCATGATCTTTGAGAAGTGATAACGGATATCAATGTGCTTAGTCTTGGAGTACATCCTTTGGATTTTGGAGGCGAAATTCGATGTGTTGTCACACATGATTGGGCGGTTGCGGTCTTGATGTTGTAGATCCACTAGTTGTTGCTTCATCCATAGTAGTTGAGAACAACAACGCTTGACTATATTCGAACTACGTGGTTGAGTTTACAAGCGATCCTTGTTTCTTGAGACCGTGAGACAAGTCTATTTCCGAAATTGACAAGTCCCACTAGTGCTTCTTAACTCCTGCGGTTGCATAATCTGCATCTGAGTATCAACTAGATCGAAATTGTTGTTTTGGAGTACCATATGCCTAGATTTGTTGTTTTTGAAACATATCGATGATACGTTTGGCGACAAGCAAATGTGACTCTTTGGATCACACTTGAAATCTTGCACAAACACAAACAACAAACATAATGTCGGGTCTACTAGCGGTAAGGTAAAGAAGTGAACCTATGATTCCTCGGTACTTGGTCACGTTCTGCTTGCTTTCCCTTCTCATCTTTGTCAAGATGGCGGTCGGTAGACATTGGAGTTTCGAATCCTTTAGGTGAATCAAGACCGAACTTTTGATAAGTTCCTTTGCATATTTGGTTTGGTGATGAAGATTCCGTCCGAAAGTACTTGTCTCTTGATCTAGAAAGTAGGTAAGTTCACCCATCATGCTCATCTCGAACTTGCTTTGCATCGACTTCTCGAATCACACAAGCTTTGGTTAGTTGATCCAAAGATGATGTCGATCACATAGATTGTACCCGGAGAATGGCCTTTGTGCTTGAGGATGAATAAAGTAGTGTCTATTCTTCCTCTCACGAATCCTTGTTCTATTAAGAACTTGGATTTCATACCAAGCTCAGGAGCTTGCTTCGAGGCCGTAGAGAGCTTTCTTGAGTCGGTAGGCGTAATCCGGTTGTCGAATTGACAAATCACGGAGGTCGTTCACGTGTACGATTTCTTGAAGATCACCATTCGAGAAATGCACTCTTTACATCCATCGATACACTTTGAAGTCCATGAGCGATGCGTAGGCTAGAAAGATTACGATTGCCTCTAGTCTAGCAACGAGAGCAAACGTTTCATCAAAGTCAATTCCTTCTTCTGTCGGTAGCCACTGTGCAACAGTCTAGCTTTGTTTACGTGACATTTCCATCTTCATCTCTTTTGTTTAAAACCCATTTAGTCCGATGACCGGATGATCGATCGGTCTTTGAACTAAGCTCCACGCCTTACATCTTTCAAACTGGTTCACTTCTTCTTGCATAGCTTCAATCCGTTATGATCTTGATAGCTTCATCAATCTTCTTTGGCTCGAGTTCGGATACAAATGCGTAAAACATAGTCTCTTATCGAACTTTATTTCTCGTCAGAACTCCCCGTGTTGAGATCACCAATGATTTGAGAGATGGGATGATCTCTTGCTTCATGCAAATGAGTGGAGGAAGATCACTACTGGTGGATTCTTCCATCCGCACTCCTCGAGTAGGTCGAGAGGGTGATTCACCAAAACCGGTTCAAGACATAGGATCTTCAAAACTTTCATTTTCTCGGTGAACAAGAAGGATGAGTGATCTGTAAAGGTGCTTGGGGTAAAACAGAAGAGATGGGTTCGTGGTCAACAAGAGTTAAGAGTAATCGATTTCGGCAGAGAGTTCTCGCTCACCGAGTGGGCGGTTATCTGCATCAGGGTCCGCAATTGTGCTTTCTTCGATGAGGAGTGGAAGTAGATGATGTATTCGTACTGCCTCATCATTATCGAATCATTAGCAACGCTCGAGCCTTTCTAGGCTCTAACAAGTCATATTCATCAAAAGAAACATGCACTGATTCTAAAATTTTTAAATTAGTTTTAATCGAAAATGCGAATGCTTTTGAATGTTTGGAATACCCTTAAAAATTCCTTAAATCGCCCGATTTTGTATCAAATTTTCCTCTATATTCTTTTCCATTATAAAGAATAAAACATTTACAAATTTAAGATTTTAAGAAATCCTATGTTTGGGATCTTCCTCTCCATATTTCATATGGAGTTTTGTTATGAAACTTGTTCTACCGTGGATCTGTTTCAGTAAAACATGCGGTGTTGACGCTTCTCGCCTGTAAATACTTAGAAGTTTAGCTTTCGCCAACATTGTTCTTGCCGCTCAATCGTTGTTCTGCGTTCTTCCGCTCGCCTACACCGCTTGTTGAGGAGCACCGGCGGAGGGCAGAAATTGTGTCCGATCCCGTGGTCATCGCAGCATTTTCTACACCATTGTTCTTGAATTCTGTCGTTGTCCCGATCTTATGTCGCTTATGTCTTCAAGCTTTTGAGTTTGAAGTCTTCCGAAAAGAGCAGTGACTAGATCATACGTTTCATCTTTAGATGTCATTGTTTCAATCCAAGTGAATCTAGAGTAGTCATCAACTACTACAAGTGTATACTTGTCTCCTGAAATACCGTGGTGATTGGTCTAAAGAGATCCATATGCGAGTTGAAGAGGTCTGTTTGTTGACAAAAAGACTTTCTTTTGAAGGAAGACTTGGAGAGTTTTCCTAGTTGACAAGCTTTACAACTCGTCATGGTCGGTAGACACCATAGGTAGACCTTTGACAAGCCCATTTTTAGAGAGCTTGGAGAGGTGCTTGAAGTTGAGGTGGCCGAGCAGGTGATCGAGCCATAGCCATGTTGTCACGAACGTTGTTAGCTACTAAGCAATGTGTTTGAGAATCTCCTAGAAGATTTAAGTCCACGACATAGACATTTCCTTGTCTATTGCCTGGCCGATTGTAGAGCAGATTCACCGCTTCGATGAGACACCGGTTGGAGTTGAATTGGCATAGAAGTCCTTTGTCGCAAAATTGAGATATGCTCGTAAGATTGTGCTTTAAACCACTCACTAGAGAGACTTTGTTGATTGGAGAGACTTCTCTCTGAGATCGAGCCATATCCAATTGTCTTTCCTCTTGCATTATCTCCGAAAATAACAATGGGTCCTTTTGCTCAGCCTATATATCGTAAGAAGACTGTCAACATGTGTCTTGAATGCCCACCGCCCGTACCGGATGTCTTTGTTTTCTCGATTCTATAGCCATGAAGCATTCCTCATTTGAAGCGATCGTATGCTTGTCTCAAGGTTTCTTAGGATCCTTTTTTGAAAGAATCAAACTGCTAGATGTATGTATATTTTCTCGTTAACTCTTGTGTCTTGGTCTCCTTCCAAGTATTCTACAAAGAGCTTCCCACATCTCTTTTGCGGTTGTACATCGAATCACTCGCTGGTATGTGCTTGTGTCAGAGAGTCGGTGATTATGTTTATTGCTTTCTTCAAGTTCTACCAACTTTCTATCATCCTCGTCCATTCGATTCTTCCTTTGGTACTTCCGCAGGATTCCCAAAGAATGGAGGCTAGAAGATTTGCCTTCATTGGTACATGTTGACTGCGGAACACATTTCCATAACTGTTGTCAATAGAGTTCATAAATCTCATTACTTTATCCTTCCATACATCAAATGTCCTTCGTCCAATATCGGGACGTGGTTAGCATTAGATGTAGGCGGCATGTAGTGTGTTTGTGCCATTATATCGCATCTCTCAAGAGTTTAATCTCGAAAAACTTGTTTTCAAAGAGTAAGGCTCGATACAAATTGTGGTCCCAAAGGGCACAATAATAAGCTAGAAGGGGGGTTGAATAGCTTATTAAACACTTAAAACTTTTAATAAATTCTTTGAAGGATACTTGCAATCTATCAAGAGAATGAAGTAGCGGAAGACCTTCAAGATAGTTGTTCCTGTGTCCGCCGATAAGGACTACCTAGACCTTTTACAAGATACTTAAGTTCTCACAGAAATGGATAAAGATAATCAAAGTAATGACTAGATCGGATGACAAACAAACAGATAAGAAATAACACACGTATTTTGGGATGGTTCACACTATAAAGAGTGCTACGCCCACCACCAAGGCAATAACCTTGATTTAAATTGTGCACTATGTTTTCCACTTAAATCAATTACAAAGAATATCCCTAATGGATCGTGTACAAAATATTGACTTGTGTTTGAGGTCTATGGAATTAAATATCTGTAAATACAAGATATTTAATTCGTGCGGAAGTATAGTAAATGAATGTAAACAACAAGAAGTTAAAAACAATAAGTGTTGAAGAGCAGCTTCTTGTTGTTGATTTAGGACTTCTAGATCCGCATTGAGGATCTCTTGATTGCACCGAGTTGAAAGACTTGGAGTTTATGAAGTTTCGTGAGCAATCCTTTAAGTGTTCGATTGATTCGCATGGTTGCTTGTTTTTCCAGCCTTCAATGGCAACATTTATAGCAGTGCACTTCAAAGATCCGCTGAGAAGGCGAATACTTCAACATCTCTTTTCAACAATGCATTAAATGCATGGGATGTCGGGCCAAGGATTTTCGCCTTCACGCATATCTAGAGCAGGAATGATTTCGAGATCTTCAAAAGGTGGGCGATTTAGGTGTCGATCGAGAGTTGTTGCAGAAAGTAGGAGACAGTCTGCTTTTCCTGCTTTCACTGTTCAGGACGAAAAGTCTTCCTGCTTTTCGGAAAGTTGCTTTCGGCGGCTTGATATGTCAGGGAATGTCTTGGATTAATTCAAACAATGATTAGATTAGTTCGAATTAATTCAATGAGTCATTGCTGGACAGGACACGTCATAAGAGACCAGGTGGACACAAGGTCTGCCGTTCTTAGGCTTTGAGCAGGTCTTCCGATGAAGCTGAGAAGAGGTTTTCCGCTGAACCTGTAAAGTCCTATAAAAACTATACTTGGCAAAGTTCTATACACAGTTGCCACGCTAATCGATACGCAGCCCGATTAGCCACTGAAGTATAAAACTAGATGTAATGAACTGAACAGATATACATCTAACATAAGAATCAACAACCAAGGTATGTAATATTTTACATATCATAAACTACACCAAAGTATTCTCTATTATCGTAAGAATAAAACACGTCACTCGTTATATTTTATTGTCCCTAAATCAACTCCATTGAGTCATTCGTTTAATGTTTATAAATTTCGGGCATCACCGCGACTTGCAGGATTCATCCCAACACAATCTCACCGATGTATTACTCGGCATAATAATGGTTTAAAACCATTTAACACATTAACCAATTACAATTAATAATAATTCGTAATTAAATTATTCATACTCCATATTCAAAACAAATCATATGGGAGTAGCCCACAGTTCATGTATGCTATTATTACATACAAATGGAAGGGAATAGTAACTTACCTCTACCGAAAAATATCGATAAAAATACAAAATATTCGGGTGTAAATGTAATCCTCAACACCAAGGTTCTAAAAATCGTTAGGCGGCCGCTAGACGGCACACTAGCGCCTAGCGCCTAGGGGATTAGTCGGGGCATAATCGAGGCCTAGGCGGAGCCTAGAATTAAGGCATAATTACCATTTTTTGATAATTTACATCAAAGATCAAACACATTGACTACAAATTTCATTTTTTTTATGTTTGTCATTTTATCAAACACTTGTCTATATTTATAAAATGAACAAAAATATACAAACCTACCATTAATCTCAATTCTCAACAACCCCAAAGCAATAAACCAACCAAGGTTAGAACAAAAAACAAAAAAATATATTACTCCAGTTCGCCCCCCATTACCTCCCTCTCTGCCTCACCATTACTACTCCCCCTTCCTTCTCCAGTTCGCCTTCCTTCCTTTTCCGGTCATCGCATGCCACAAAATCAAAGCTACAAAAATAAATTAATGTCGACGAGGTTTGGCGTAGGCGCCGATTTGGTCGATTAGGCGACGACTAAGAAAGTCGCGGCGGTAGAGAGTGGCCTAACGCTTAGGCGGGGCCTAGGTGGAGCTAGGCGGGGCCTAGGTGGAGCTAGGCGGGGCCTAGGTGGAGCTAGGCGGGGAGTTTTAGAACACTGCTCAACACATAAAACACAACTGCGGAGTCGAAATTAAAAACGAGTAATATTTTGTTAATAAACCAAGTCGAAAGTGAAAACCCTCGATAAACTCACATCGAAGAGCTTGGCTGAAGAAAGAAGAAAAAAGGAGAGAAGAAACGTGAGAAATACTCTCACCCAAAACAATTAAACAAAGCGGAAAACGGTCTCCACTGATGAGCCAAAATAAAACAAAGGAAAAGGAGATAAGCCAAATTGTTTGACTTAACTAAGTCTTCAGCCGAAAAATAAAATAAAATAATATATATATATATATATATATATATATATATATATATATATATATATATATATATATATATATATATATATATAAAGACATGCCAAGTGAATGATCACTTGGTGTTTAATAAAATATTCAATATATATAACTAGTTATTTTGAGTATCAATACCATACTTGGTCAAAAGTCAACAATGTCAAACCAATTAATCACCAATTTGATACTGATTAATCATTATTAATTAGCCAATGTTAAAATAAAAATATATTTTAACAATATAAAAAAACACGTAATGTACGATACATTTCAGGTCAATCTAGTCGAAAATAATTATTTTTTAGCTCTAACATGTCATTTCTTATTCCAACGTTATAAATCATAACTAATATAACCAAAATCCAATATGGACTTTAAATACGTTACACATCAAGCCCAACATATCTTGAGCTCAAATGGACTCTCGTAGGACAATTACTCAAGTCCACAACACAAAACACATAAACACATTAAATATAACACGTAACACGTAATTAATTATGCTAATGCACTCTTATGCACAATTAATAAAATATGCAATTCCCGAGTGCTACAAAAAGACCTAGTCATGAGTAGATATGCACGGTTCGAACCGTGAACCGAACCGTCACAGAACCGAACTGAACCGTCTGTCAAGTGAACCAGAATCGTAGGTTCACTTAAGGTTCGAGTATTTGATTTTTGGTGAACCGGCGGTTCTAAACTGTCCAAGTGAACCATGAACCACCGGTTTTCACAATTCCAAAGGTAAAATTAAAAAAAAAATTCAAATGGACGGCCCAAATTAATCGTGGGAGTGCATAATTGTTTTAATTTAGATAGTTTTTTTTTTTAAAAAAAAAACACCAAATAAATAATTTTTTTGGGAACCTTGGAACCGTCAATCGGATTTAAGGTTCACGATTCAAAATAGAACCGTGAAGGTTCACGGTTTGAATCCAGTTCGCCATACCCGAAGTCAAAAATCAGAATTGTGAACCGTATAGGCATGCCTAGTCATGAGTGGTCGATGACTCAATGGTTACACATGCAAACATAGATATTTAAGAAAAAACAGAGTGCTGCTGACTCAAGAAAATTTTGAAAAGCAACATAAAATTTTAAAGTTACATCCCAATCAATGTTAAAATTACAAGTTAAATTAAAATTAAAAGTTTTCCTTCAATTCTCAAATCAGAATTACATCCCTCAAGTGGTCCTCACTCATGAAAGAGTTTACAAGTTAAAATTACAAGTTTTCCTTCAATTCTTCAACTCATTTCTCCAAACAATTGATTTTAAATTACCTGGAGAAGTGAAGCTGAAATATAAAACACTAATTACAAAAA
This sequence comes from Codonopsis lanceolata, assembly GCA_013146195.2. Taxonomy (NCBI): domain Eukaryota; kingdom Viridiplantae; phylum Streptophyta; class Magnoliopsida; order Asterales; family Campanulaceae; genus Codonopsis; species Codonopsis lanceolata. The sequence goes on along the minus strand of CM028378.1, from coordinate 7,576,368 downwards.
TTACAGTCTACAGAAACTAATAAATCCAAAAATCCATTGAAATATAAAATAATAATTAATAAATCAACGAAAAAAGAAATTACAATTTTTTTAAAAGTTACCTGGAAAAGTGAAACTGAAGTGAAGGCTGAAGAAGATGAAGTTGAATTGTAGAAGGCGTGAGGGAGTAGCAGATCTGACGATCTATTGCTTATTGCTCACGGAGTGGAAAAGATCGTCGATGAGATGAGAGAGGGAGTGAGAGAGGCAGATACTAAGTGGATGAAGGTTGAGGGACTTGCCGAGTTGCCGTGAGAGGCGTTGCCGTCATTACTGACTTCTGTAGGAGACGCGAGACGAGAGACGAGAGACGAGAGAGGGATTGAGTGACTGACCGACTGGGGGAGTGCCGCAATGGATGAGAGAGGCGGGGGAAGGTCATAGGAGATTAGAGACCGGAGTGGAGAGCAAGCGGAGAGTGATATGAAACGAAAGCGGAAAGACAGAGGGGCGGGGAACTCAGATCTGAAGTGATTTGAAGGCGGAAGAGGTAGGGTTTTAAGTGAACTCATGAGGTGTAATATAATGTATATCAAAACTATGTAGTTTGATATAGACACGGGCCGGGCCGGGCAGGAAAAATGCAAGAGCCCGACAGAGCCTGAGCCCGAGCCCGCATGCATTTATGCCATCTACAGCCCAGTACGATGTAGTAGCCCATGGGCACGGGCTTTGAGGGCTTGGTGAGACGATGAGCCGGTTTGCACACCCCTATGCGATACATATACCTAATCCAAGTTGCACTGCGGTATCAACTTTTATCTACCACAATAAATTAATTTTTGAACCGCGATACATAAAATTTATTTATCCATTTTTGCACGGCAATACAAAATAATAATAAACCAGACCATGTCTTCCACCTTTTTCTTCTTCTTCCATCTCCTCCGTCGTAAGCTTTCTTCTTCCCTATCCTCCTTCGTCTTCGTCCTTCTGAAAAATCATTCAACCCAGCACAGATCCATTACAATTTCGTATACAATGAATCAAAGAAATCGTTTGCTCGATCCCCGTTTCGTTCCGCAACAATGGTGATTTTCGAAACCAAAGTGTGTTGCTGAAGCTGTTGTAGGAGACGATAACATTTTCGGAACAATATTTCAAAAAGTGGTCTTTTACGATTAAAAAAAAGAACGTTGGATTTTTACGGTTAAAACTTTGGAAAATAGACCCGACCATAATTTTACCCAATCATTTAGTCGGGTAATGGCCCTATTTGTGCTATATTCTTGTACTTTCTCCGTCCCTAAATTATCGTCCCCTTTACTTTTTCATCCGTCCCAAAATAATTATCCAGTTTGAAACTTATTTTTTTAGAACATTAATTTTATCACTTTATCCTTACTTTTTCACCCTAATTTAATTATAGGCCACATACACATGAACTTTAAAAGAAATTGTATATTAAACCAATATAAATATTTAAGTTAATTATTTTTTTTAATCTATATGCGGATCAATTAGGACGATAATTATTTTTTCTTAAGTACTACTGCCCTTAAGCAGGTGTTACTATGCTTGAAGAGGTTCCAAACACGGCAAACAAGGAAGTGCTGGTGGAATGACCTGACACGGGGGTAGGATAGGAACGCCAAAATCCGCCGGCAGATTAGCGTTAACCACACATACAAGCAGACGGAAAGGCGATTCGACCATTAAAAAAAGAGTGGGAACTGGGAAGGGGAGAATATTCCGAACTTGGCAAAAACGAGAATGCGGCCAAAACCCAAATTTTCGCTCTCCTCAAAACCGAACCAAAGCAAACCATCATCTTCTTGTGGTTAACTGCCAAACAGCCAACTCAAGTTCAACACTTTACCCACTCAATTTTCCTTCCATTCTCAACTCAACTCAGCAATCCACTTCACCTTTCTACTGATCCTCCCAAGATTAATTCCCCTCATTTGATTCTGCCTAAGGTACATATCTTTAATTTCTTTTCCTTTCCTGTTCAATCCATACATGAAAGATTCAATTATTTTGATTTTACAAGCCTTCATTTGATATTTGCCTTCAATTTTCAAATTAGGAAAAATATGGGTTTTTATATTTCGTCTTCTCCTTAAGCACACCTGTTTCTGGATTTGTTTTCCTCAGCTAGTCTATACTATTTAAGTGGTAACTATGTGGTTTACTTTCAATTTCTTGATTTTGCTATGGAGAAAGCTTGTTATATTTTGATTTCCTTCTCTAACCAAAATCCCATAAAGATAAATCCTAAATTCCTAATAGTGCCCCTAACAGTATATTCGAAGATTCAGCCTAGTGATATGTCTGTATTTGGACATTTATCGGCTGTTAACTTTAGCGCGCAAAGCACTGCACTAAACCTTTCGAATGCAAATTCTACGTGGAGAAGCCGTTTCCATATCAGTTCAGCACAACCAAATGCTCTATCATTCAAAGGTACTCCGAGATTGCAATTTCCAACTGCCCATCCTGTCATACCAAGATCCAGGGGAAATGCAAGCCCATTAAAGGTTTGCTTCTTTTTCAATTGTAGATTGATTAGTTCGCCCTAAAATCCCATTAATCGATCAACAAACCAATTTTAAGTTTATAATGACCAGGTGGTTTGCGTGGATTATCCAAGACCAGAGCTTGATAATACAGTTAATTATTTGGAAGCTGCTTACTTATCTTCTACATTTCGTACTTCCCCTTGTCCAGCTAAACCGCTGAAGGTTGTAATTGCTGGTGCAGGTAAAAGGATCTCATTATCTTCTTGAATGTAATCACCTTAAAGATTGTCCAATAGTGGAAGTTCCTTTCTTTTTGCTTTCTGATTTAGCTTGCAAATTGGATTTTAGTACTTGTTGCTTTTATTTATTTATTTAAACCCCAACGCGTGGGAGAGATGGCAAGGGCACTCAAGGCAAAGACCGTTAGGTCTTTGGTTCCAATCCTCATACTAAAGGGCCATACAGATACTTACCTATCAAAATTTATTTGTTTATTTATTTATTTTTTGTTTTGAACTCAATATAGTCTCTAATTGAAAACAGTTCTGTTAGAGTATCTCAGGTGATTGCATATGGTTTTGATAATCTCAGAATTGTTATTGAAATATTTCAGATTGATTGATTTTATTTCATACTATCTATTCCTTCGAGGTTAACTTTTAACATTTTGTATATGCAGGCTTGGCTGGTTTATCTACTGCCAAATATTTGGCAGATGCAGGCCACAAGCCCATATTGTTGGAAGCAAGAGATGTTCTTGGTGGAAAGGTTTGCCAATTTCTTGTCTTCCCCATCTTTTAATGCATTATATTCTCAAGTCCAAGAATTCTTAAATTTGTGTACATATTTCAGTTCTGTGAGGATTAATCTGTTATAATGGAGGAGCCCCGATGTTGTTTTTAATTTCCTTAACATCAATCTTCATACCATTGTAATGGATCTTTAAGTTTTTGCAATTGGATTTCAAGAACTACACCTCTTTGTATACACCAGTTCTTCTGGTATTGTTGCCATTGGCTTGTGGAATAATTGTGGCGATCTGTTGAAACCAGATTTGAAACTGGATTTTGGAATGTGTGATTATACAGATTAACATGTGCGCGAGAGAGAGAGTTGGCTTATAAAATAATTGTGGCGATCTGTTGAAACTAGATTTGAAACTGGATTTTGGAATGTGTGATTATACAGATTAACATGCGCGAGAGAGAGAGAGAGTGGTATTACTTGATATGTTTGAAGAGGGAGCCACTTTGAGGGAATCTGTTTATAGTTTTCAAAATTTCCTGCTAATCTTTGTTTGGTTATTGAAGTCTACTTGGTACCTAGAGAAAGTTAAGATTGTTGTTGGCTGCAAAAATATAAAACAAAATGTAAAGCGAAAACCATATTCAAATTAATGCTTGAACCGCCCCCTCCCTTCCTCGAGCTCTTTCTAAGGTTCAGTTTTCTTTTCCCTTTCCTCTGAACTTGCAACCTCAAATATGAATTCAGATTTGCTCTGCCAGTGATAAGGACTGGTTGTGTGTGTTTGTGTTTTACAAGGTATATTGGGTTTGAGGTGCAATACACGGAGCAACTTTGTACAGTTTTATATTCTAATTTATTGTTAGTGGTACGACTTGGTTGTCCCATCAGGTGTATGATAAATCTAGGTTCCTTCTACACTGAAAATATTCTTTTCAGAGGTAAAGATTTGTCTCTAAATGTAGGTGGCAGCTTGGAAAGATGATGATGGAGACTGGTATGAGACTGGCTTACATATTTTCTGTACGTTCTTCTAACTTTGTGATTTTAACGTTGTGTTAATTTTTCTTCTTTTTGGAGCCATATTTGTAGAAATCTCCCTCCAATGTGACCAATCCATATATTTTCTTTTAATTCTCATTTGTTAGATAGAGGTTACTCTCATCATATTTATTCCAATTTGAAGACAAGATCAGTTGTCAGATGCTTGATTTACTTCTATCATTTGCTTGTAGTTGGGGCGTACCCCAATGTGCAAAACCTGTTTGGAGAACTAGGCATTAATGATAGATTGCAGTGGAAGGAGCATTCCATGATATTTGCAATGCCAAATAAGCCTGGAGAGTTCAGCCGGTTTGACTTCCCGGACGTTCTACCTGCTCCGTTGAATGGCAAGTACATTGCCACCCTCATTAAAAATATTAGGCACGTTCATATATCATTTTGAGTAGTGTTTTCTTTTTTGCAAGTGTTTAACTTTACTCTAGATATAGTCCCCTCATGAATGTTTGTACAGGGATTTGGGCTATCTTGAAGAATAATGAAATGCTTACGTGGCCAGAGAAAGTCAAGTTTGCTATTGGATTATTGCCAGCAATGCTTGGTGGCCAGGCATATGTTGAGGCTCAAGACGGTTTGAGTGTACAAGATTGGATGAGAAAGCAAGTATGTAGCTATTTTCGTCATAATCTTCAAATTAAACATTCTCTTGAGAAGGCAAAGTTTTGTAGTGTTTTGACCAGGACCAATTATTTCATTGTAACTAATCATTTCTGGATCATAGGGGTTTGTGTACCACAAATATAACTGTCTTATCTCTCATTGATAATAAACTTTGGAGCAACTAATGCATTTTTTCTCCTTGTCTCAAGGGAATACCTGATCGAGTTACCACCGAGGTGTTTATTGCTATGTCAAAGGCATTAAATTTCATAAACCCAGATGAACTTTCAATGCAATGTATATTGATTGCTTTGAATCGATTTCTTCAGGTACGATCACTTCTTTCCCTAGAAGAGTATGCATATAATTAGATTTTACTGATTTGATGCTTCAGTTTCATTCTTTTCCTTATGTTATATACTGCGGTCACTAAAGAAGTAATGCTTGTGACACCATGACGCTTGTAGGATGAACTAAATCCTTCCAGAATATGTTGGCAACTTGGCATAAAAACATGTGGTATCCTTGATTGTACTTATTTTCTCTTCTTAATACACTATCTTCTTTTTCTATAAAAAAGGTGGTATCCTAAATATAATGAATCTTGAACTTTAGAGCAAACTGCTCTAATATATTTTCTACTCACAAGCACTTATTCTCTAAAGGCAGCAGATGTTCACATTGAGAATGTACCTATGAGGTGGCTTCAGACTGACTTGATTGCAGATCCATTTGAATCATATTAAACCAAGTTTTTGAACTTAGTAGATTAATGCTAGGTATTCTACACAGTCGACAAATTCTATGTTTTGACTTCATTCCTGATGCTTGGTATGTACTGCCTAATATGTGTATCTAGTTTTTATAGTAGCGTTATGCAATATCTTCTTTTTCAATAGTCGCTGAATCAAAATAATTAGGGATAACTCTACAGGAGAAGCATGGTTCAAAAATGGCTTTCTTAGATGGTAATCCTCCCGAGAGGCTTTGCCAGCCAATTGTGGATCATATCGGGTCACTAGGTGGTGAAGTCAGGCTTAATTCTCGAATCCAAAAGATTGACTTGAATAAAGATGGAACTGTGAGAAACTTCTTATTGACTAATGGGGATGTAATTGAAGGTGATGCTTACGTATCCGCTGCGCCAGGTATATTACTTAAATTTATCTTTGATATGGTTCTATATTTTTCTCATTTATGTATGAGGTTGTATTCCAAGAATTCTTCTGATTCATTTTGTTCCAACCAGTTGATATCCTGAAGCTTCTTTTGCCCGAAGAATGGAAAGAGATTCCATACTTCAGGAAATTGGACAAACTAGTTGGAGTTCCAGTTATAAATGTTCACATATGGTTAGTTGTGAGCTTTCATCTTCCAGCTTAAAAAATGAACTGAAGTTGCGAGCTTTCATCTTCCAGCTTAAAAATTTAACTGAAGTTTATTGTTTACTGATGGTGACTTTTACTTTCAGGTTTGACAGGAAACTGAAGAACACATACGATCATCTACTTTTCAGCAGGTTTCCTCCATTCCATACAAAACATTTACTTTTAATGTCATTCTTCAAACAAAGCTTTCACATTCCTTTATTCTGTATTTTTTATTCATGCAGAAGCCCTCTTCTCAGTGTGTATGCTGACATGTCTGTAACATGTAAGGTAATATTCTAATCCCCAGTCTTTGAGGTCCTTGGTTCCAATCCCCAGACCAACAATGGGTCACACTTACCTATCAAAAAACATATATTCCAAAATCAACTTTCGCAACTGAACCCCCTTCCGAAATATGACATGTGTGCTACCCATTCATCTATCTCTACTATTTAGGCAAATTTCTTGTTTGTTTCATGCAGGAATATTACAATCCTAACCAGTCTACGTTGGAGTTGGTATTTGCACCTGCTGAAGAATGGATTTCACGAAGTGACTCGGAAATTATTGATGCTACAATGCATGAACTTGCAAAACTCTTTCCTGATGAAATTTCAGCTGATCAGAGTAAAGCGAAGATATTGAAGTACCATGTTGTTAAAACACCAAGGTCTGACTTGAATTAAGGTTACTTGTGGCATTTTGTTAGTTTGTGACCCCGACTGAGTGACTTGTGTTTGTGTTACAGGTCTGTTTATAAAACCGTACCAGACTGTGAACCTTGCCGTCCCTTGCAAAGATCTCCAATAGAGGGATTCTATCTAGCTGGTGACTACACCAAACAAAAGTATTTGGCTTCAATGGAGGGTGCAGTTCTATCTGGAAAGTTGTGTGCGCAAGCAATTGTAAAGGTAATTTTTGGTTTTTTGTTTTTTTAACAGTTAATGTTATTGGCAGATATGACATTTCCTAACTGGTTTATCATATGTTATGCAGGATAGTGAGTTGCTAGTTAGCCGGGGTCAGAAAATGGTGGCTGAGGCGAGTCTTGTTTAACCATTAGCAAAAGATGAAGGGATGTGGAAATTAATGAAAAAAATGATGATATGTGGTGGTCGAACGACTCGGATTACCAATGTGATTGAACTTGTAGCTCAGGACAACAGAGGCTGTGGTAACACTAGAGCGTGAATGTTTGTTTATGGTATGTAAATTCTTTGCCAAAGCATTGAGAAATGAGTTATTAGGGATAGATAATGGTGAAGATATATATAGAGGATTTAATTTAATGATGTAAATGTAGGAATTGAAGTCCACAGTTTGAAGTACATTGATGTCTTGTGAAACATTTGTTGTAATAGAGAAATGAAGAGCAACTATGATTTTTAATTTTTAATTTTTAATTTGGAAAAGGAATCTAATGAGTTATCATTCTGAGACAATTAAGATGTTGACAGTGATCAGATTCCAGCTCCTAGTTGTAACTTGTAAGTAACGTCTGTTAAAATAGGAGTTGTCAACTTGTCATATGGGATATGGAGTTAAAAACAGAAAAGAAAAGATTTGTCCCTCCATCTCCATACTGAAGCTAGCTGTAACTGTAAGTCGTTATTTGTACACCAGCTCCCTCTTACTCTCTCAGTCATACCCCCTTTTCTTCTGTTCTGGGCAATGCCTTCTAATTTATGCAGTGTCAGTGTGTGTGTGTGTGAGATTCGCAAATCGCAGAAGATTTCTTATGGAATTATTTTTATTCAACCTTGGCTTTCCTTTTTCGCTGCCAAGGCTTTCATTTCAACACCTTGGTCTTGGTGGAAATGTGGAATCCAAATTCTTAGCTTTCTCCAGATTAAATTTAAAACCATTTTTTTTAATTTTCAAATGCTTAGCTTCCAGAAATAATTACAAGAAAAGAAATGGATGGCAAATTATTTCAAAACCCGACCTGTTTTTATATTTACTAAATTATCAACTTATCTTTTCTTTTTATTATTCATTTGTTGAAAAATGAAAAAGTCACCACCAATCCACCATCACTCACTCAACACTTATCCATTATCAAGCACCACCTCCACCATAGCCAAAACTATCACTAATAAACATCATCCAACTCCAAAAAGAACTACTCCATTTCACTTGCAAGACCATCTCTCTCTCTCCCCCTCTTAACCGCACCGTTGTTGAATATCACGATGCAGAGAAGAGGTGCCATAAAAACCCCAGATCTCAAAATTGCAGTCGTGTGGTACGGAATACTTTTTGGATGAATCCTTGTCGGTGAGGAAACTTGGTCGAGATCGGACTCGATACCCGGTCATGCCGTGCTGGAGAAAATTGAGCTCTGTTACATATTTGTGTGAAAACCTGTACCGGTGAATTGAGCAGCTGTGGAAGTCGTGATGGCCAACACTATTACACTTTTTGGGTCGAAGTGGCGAAATTGATTTTGGTGACGGTAGGGCAGGTGGTGTAAGTTGGGGGTTATTAATTTTGGAAAGACCCATGTGAGTTTTATGTTTTTCCAAGGGATAAATTTTGGAATAATTACAAGCCGGTACATTTTTTAAAACATGTTTTCAAATCAATCCAACAATTTTTTAGACATATCTTTTAGGTACATTTTTAGTGTGAAACATCATACGATTTTGTACAACAATTTGTTGTAGATGACCCATCACTTCAAACTTTAGTCGTAGTCTTCCCAACCGATTTCATCCTCAGTCTAGTCAGTCTCCTTCTTCTCAGTTCATCGTTGGTGCTATCCTCTCTTTTACCAAGAAGCTCTATCGGCCGTGCGCCTTCCGCCTCGTCGAAGTCCGTAAGTCCATGTTCTCCCCTTCCATCTACACATCGTGCTCTCTCCTCCGTTTACGCCATGTATGTGGATCCAAGTCACAACATCAATCCCTTCCTCTCTTCTCTGTCGCTCAATTTCCCCATCTCATTTCTTCGATCTCCTGCTCCCTCTCACCCATCATCTCCGCAGTCAATTTTCATGACGAGATCTTACATCTCGATTTACTTCTTCGAGCCGCCATCCTCCATGGCCGGCTCAACAAGCTTCTATCTGCCATTGCCGCCTACCCCGGGCTCGGTTTTTGAGCCAAGACGGCGAAATCGCGAGTTGAGATCTCGGAGAAGCTTCTCGGCGATTTCGAGTGTATGGGTGTATACGTTTAGTGCAGTGGATCGGGGTTCCTCCTATGGTTTTGGGGTCAAGCTAGGTCTTGTAATATGTTGTTGATCATAATTCATGGATGGTGCAATTTTTTCGTGGACCGATCAAAGTTTTCGTTTGATTACGGCTATTTTGTATGTTGAAGCTCGGATTGTAGAGGGTACATGTGTATTAGTGTAGTAAAATTCATTTCGGTAATTTATCGTCATTTTTGAGATGCATCTTTGTATTGTGAGAAAATCCAAAGTTATTTTGAGTTGCAGAAGGATGAGAGATACAGAGTGGGCGGAGTAATCGTCACGATGCCAAATCTTGGCATCAGCAATAGGCATCAGCATTTCACCTGATGCCAAGATTTGGCATCAGCAACAATTGTAGGCATCAGCATTTCACCTGATGCCAAGATTTGGCATCAGCATTTTTGACATCAGAAATATTTTTGGCATCAGCAACAATTGTAGACATCAGCATTTCACCTGATGCCAAGATTTGGCATCAGCATTTCACCTGATGCCAAGATTTGACATCAGCATTTTTGGCATCAACAATATTTTTGGCATCAGAGTTTTGGCATCAGAGTTCTGATGCCTGGAATTAATTATGCTGATGCCTGGAATTAATCATCCTGATGCCAAGGCTTGACATCAGAGTTTTCATTAATGGCATTTTTGTCATTTGGCAAGCAATTTGTAGTTATATGAAATGTCCAAAAAATTGATGGTCCTAGATGAAAAGATGTTTTCAAAATTGTACCCACTTGAAATTCCCCCATAAATTTTCATGGGAAGGTGTAGACATCTAATTTCGTATCCGTAATTAGAGTTGTCAAAAGTGAACTCGGCCTACCCGATTTTTCAAGGGTCTGGGCCTCAAATTAGAAGACCCAAAAAAACCGAGTCTCATTGACTTAGCACAACAGGCCCGCGGGTTGTGTTTGGCCCAAAGTCGAAAAGTCAGAAAAGCTCGGCCCGATCATACGACTGACAAAGTTAAACTTAATTAAAAAAATAAAAACTAAAATATAAAACCTAAAAAACAACAATTATCAGACATTCATTTAAACTATTTTTTTTTCTTTTGGTTGGATGAATTTATGACACAGTATGATCTATTTCCAAATCATTGTTCTCTTTTTGGTTGAAACTCATATTCTAAATTGATGGAAGTGACATTTACAAAGATGAACTGAAGTTGATCTTCCAAGTTTCAATCTAGTTTAGCATGGTTGTGGTTAGTAATTTTATCGAAACTGATCTATTCAATTAAGTATCTCTAACCAACGAGCTCTAGCTCAACTGGTACTGCTCACTTCTCCTAACGGAGAGGTCGGGTGTTCAAGTCTCACAAGAGACACCCTGGACTTTATAACTTTCAATAGAGAGGTCGGGTGTTCAAGCCTCTTCAGAGGCACCGTTGTTGTTCAAGCCTTACCCAAAGGCCCCATTTAGCTACTCACTTATCTTAACGGAAAGGTTGAGTATTCAAGCCCTACCAGAGGCACCCTGGTACTTCACTACTCTCAACCGAGAGGTTGGGTGTTCAAAGCTTCACCAGAGGCACCATTTGTTCGAGTCACACCAAAGGCATCATATATATAATTGTAGCCTTTCAAGGCATTAAAATAATAAAAATTAAGGGTTGAAGTACGGTCTATGTCCCCTCCAACCTTTTAAAAAAAAATCTTAAAAAAAAACAATTAAGTATCTCTATGACTCTATTTGATATTAGCTAATAAAAAACCTCAATAGTATAAACTTGATAAGAAATAAAATTTAAATACTAGATTGTGTCGGACGAATAAAAAAATGAACATTTACCAGTTAGTATGGTTTTGCAAACTAGAACCCGAAAAACTTTATCTACCCTTAGAAAACACATATTAGAAAATTGGGGACAGTATGATGAACTTCAATTTGATTTTTTTTTTTTGAAAAAAATTCCATTCAAGTAGCACATGTATTTGTTATTTGGTCTGTAACACTATAGTTTTCTAGTTTCTGTTTCGTTTATTTGTTGAACTTACTACCTTTGTTTGTGTTTGCTTTGATTACATTTTTACTTTGTAATTTTGTAAGTTAGACTAGTAAGTATGTGCGTTTTGATGTGTTATATAACTTTTATTAGCTAATTTATGAGTTCTTTTTAACAAAAAAATAGTTATTTTTTGGCCCATAGTATCGAAACGCGCATGGGCTGGGCTTGAGTTATATGAGGCCCGTCACTGTTTCGGCACGGCCCGTTTGACAGCTCTACACATAATTATAACATTATATAAAATATTAAATCAAGTCAAAATAACTAACGAACGTTAACTTTCAGGAGGTTCAGAGTGCCAAAGGATGAAATAGAAAAAAGAAAAGACAAACAATGAACAGAAGGGGGAAAAGTGAAACTTCCCAAGGCACAAAACAAAAAAGGGCGCTGCCCACCACCAAAATGGGCACCGCGCCCAAAACTGCATAGGGGTGCCCATTTCAGCTTTGGCCGTCCAGTTTTTCCTTCTTTGATACAATTTTTCCAGCGCATGGTACATTCAAGCACAATTGAAAAATATCTTATGTTTCTTTCGCAGTTAAGGTTTCTCAACCTATAAATAGGAGGCTCTCCCAGTGCAAAAGAGAACAAAATTTTTACTGATGAATTTTCACGGAGAAAGTTTATACAGAGAGTAGTGAGAAATTTCAGAGCATTGTTAAGTTGATGAAATCAATTCTCCCCCTTAGGCTGAGTGATCCTTCCTAAACACTTATAATCATCGTCCAGATGAAAACCTAGTTGCCTGATTAGGTTTTCGCCCTGAACACCGACTCCAAAAAGCCATCAACATAGCCGTTGTGACGACGAAATTCAGACAACATCAGCAAAATCAAGCAGTTACGCTGCCCGATTTCAGACACGACAATCAACAAATACAATATTCACGCCGCTTAAAAATCGGCATGAAAAAGAACAAAAACAAGCAGTTACGCTATTCAAATTTCAACAACAAGAACAACAACAACAATAAAAATACTTTCTCTCTTTGAAAGGACAGAGTGAGCACACCTGAAAGCTTGTCTAAGTAAAGTTGTCCCTGGTATAAACCCTCACACTTCAAGAGGTAGGTACCCAAAGTTATTTTCATTTCTAGTTAAAAATTAAAAAAATAATATAAAAAAATTCGTTATGCTGATTTAATTTTTATTAGAAATAGTTATAAAATAAGTCGTTATTATAGTCTAATTTATATATGCCTTTATTGCAACTCTAAAATATAGCTCCTACGAGTTTTCCTTTACTTTTCCTGTCGTATATATATATATATATATATATATATATATATATATATATATATATATATATATATATATATATATATATATATATATATATATATATATATGTTTTATTTAGATTAAATATATAAGAGACATATTTAACTTAAAACCCATTTTTGAGACCGAAAGGGCGAGTTGGGTGCCTAACCCCTTCCTAACTCGTAACTTAGCCTCCAAACCCTTATATTATGATATTTTTGGGTTTTCTCAGTTTAATCCATAAAATAGAGGTGGTGACTCTGTTAAATATTTTTAGTCCACAACGAGGTCGAGCGTATTCCACGCGCTAGAAGTTTTGAAACCGCTTGCTTTTCAGTAGCGAGAAGGTGCGAAACGGGGCACTCACAGAAGGGATACTGATTTAGTAACAGAGTAGTAGGAGTAGGCACCATTTTGAAGCAAAGGTTATTGATAATGGTGGTAGTCTCAACTTCCCTCATATCTCAACTCTCCGTCCCTAGATCCGCAACTTCGTTGTCATTCAGAGGACTCCACCTTCTTTCTCTCTCCACCACTCAATCTTTCTTCCAAAACTTCGACTCACACCTCTACCTCTCTTCTATCTCCTCATCCAACAAACGTTGTAGCACCATCGTTACCATGGTCGGCTCCGAAAAGGTACTTTTCAATTAGATCCAACAAAACTTAATTTGTTCAAAAGTTGATGCCTTTTCTGAATTCAGTTCATAGTTCAAATTGTTTGCTTTCTATCCTGAACAGAGAAGCCTCCACTACACCGCAGAAGGTGGGAGCCACCTCTTGATCCCCGTACGAGCCACCTCTTGAATCCCGCATCGCCCGAGGTACGATTCGGCCTTTGTTATCGTGTCGTGTTCATGCCTCATTATCGTGTTTTCATATTATTTATCTTATTTGATCATAAATATAACAATAAATATTAATTTGAATATATTAACAATTTCGTGCCTTTCGTGTCGTGTCGTGCTGGGCTTATCGTGCCATTTGTCTCTGAAATCGTGTCGTGCTGGTTCGTGCTATCATATCGTACCAGGCATTGCCACCCCTAACTACTGGGCACCAACATCATCCATGGACTTTTGGGTCGGCTTGTGGTGGGCTTGATGACCCAAGGTGCAGCGTGCTCAGTGTGGGCTAGTGTGTGAGCTACACGTAGCGGACCGGGCTTTTGGGCTCGGGGCGTTACAAATGGTATCAGAGCGAGTCCCGACTGGAAATATGAGAACAAAGTGTTGTGCGGGCCAAAGTGTTATACCGCAGAAGGTGGGAGTCACCTCTTGATCCCTGTACGAGCCACCTTTTGAATCCCGCATCGCCCGAGGTACGATTTGGCCTTGATGAGGACGTCAAAGATTTTAAGTGGGGGAGATTGTAATATCCCAATCGCACATCGGGTAGATGTAAGACTTGTGTTTGATTTATAAGGTAGCCATGCGCTACTACTGGGCACCAACATCATCCATGGACTTTTGGGTTGGTTTGTGGTGGACTTGATGACCCAATGTGCTGCGTGCTCAGTGGGCCAGTGTGTGTGGGTTACATGTAGCGAACCGGACTCTCGGGCTCGGGTCGTTACAAATGGTATCAGAGCGGGTCCCAACCAGAAATATGAGGAACAAAGTGCTGTGCGGGTCAAAGTGCTACACCGTAGAAGGTGGGAGCTACCTCCTGATCCCCGTAAGTGCCACCTCTTGAATCCTGCATCGCTCGGGGTACTAAGGATTTAAGTTGGGGAGATTGTAATACCCCAATCTCACATCGGGTAGATGTAGGACTTGTGTGTGATTTATAAGGTAGTCATCCGCTACTACTGGGCACCAATATCAACCATGGTCTTTTGGGTCGGCTTGTGGTGGGCGTGATGACCCAAGGTGTTGTGTGCTCAGTGGGTCAGTGTGTGGGCTACACATAACGAACCGGGATTCGGACTTGGGTCGTTACAAGGATGCTCTAACTGGCAAGAAGTTAAACCACTAGAACTCTATTTACCATGCCTATAAATCTATTAATAACATAAACTAATTATTGGTAATAGTTCAAGCTTCATGACTCAAACAAAAATTTCAAGGACTCTTTTACGATGTACGAATGAGCAAGGTGGAACACTCACAACTAGGATGCAAATGTTATATCTTATACCATGAAAAATTGAATATTTGAGTAATACATCCTCGTCGGAAACAAATTCCTTAGACCAAACTCAAGACACAATCTCTCTCTCTCTCTCTCTCTCTCCATTCACACCATCTCTTTCTTTCCTCAAATTTCTTGCTCATATTGTCGCCGCCTTATGCGTACCCAAAGCCCAATTAGCATCACCATGTATTATTGTTATTTTTCACTTCCTATTTTCCCCACTTCCCACTCCTCACTTTCCCCATTTCCCCACCTTTAATTTATTACTTTATAATTGTATTTAGTTAATTGGAGTACTACTATAAGTAGTCTCTTTAGGTGAATGGTAAAAGGATATATATGTGATGAAGAAAATTATCCAAGTCTCAAACTGAAATATTCTTTCCTAAGTATCTGTCCTTCTAATTATGTTTGTAACACCATCCAAATCAATTCCCCACTCAGATCAGTCTCGACCCATTGCCTGGAAATCTCAATGAGCAGCGCAAGCAGTCGACGCCCCCATGGAGACATGCCATTATCTAGCTCTCTCTCTCTTTCTACTTGTATATTTATCTTTTAAATTACTTTAATTTAAAAGGGCTAATTCACGATTTGTTCTTTTTTCTCAGTTAATGATAGTGGTGGTGTTGGTGAAGGGGGAAGAGAGATGGAAGAAGCCAGAAGGTGGGTGTAGGTGGGGAAGAGAGAAGGAAGAAGGTAGGTGTGGGGGGGGGGGGAGAAAGTGGTGCGATAAGAGTTTTTTAAATTTCTTTTTTGTTTTTATTTTTTAATTCTAGATAGAGAGGAGTAAAGAAGTTTATTATTTTTTGTTGGTTTAGCTAGACATCTCATATCACGCTGATATAAAATTTGTAGACCAAAAAACTTTAGGATTATTAGTTGGGAGGACATCCCAAAATATTTATTCGGGACGCAGAGAAAACTAAACAAAATTATCCATAAATAAGTGTTTATGTTTTTTCATTTTTGATACATATCATGACGTAGTGTGGATTTTTAATGGTATATGTATATACATATATGTGGGTGGGCTATCATATATGTGGGTGGGCATAGCCGCATAGGTGGCGCCCATATGGGCAATGTGCTTAAATGGGTGGATGAATAAGTGCACATTCAATAACATGGACATATATGAGCGGACAATAAACAGACATGGACGCAACACTAACACAAAATTATTAAATAAATACAATAATTACAAAAAAAATCATTCTTTAACAAAAAATACTCAAAAGTTTCAAAAACATTAATTTTACAAAAATAGAAAAAATAAATATGTATTTTTGCTCATCTCTATGAATCCATCTATATAATGTAATAGAGGTAGATTATATATATATATATATATATATATATATATATATATATATATAATGTTATTTGTTAAACGTTATTATTAATTTTAAACGATTTTATAATTATGTATATAATAGATAAAACAATGTAGCTAAAATTGATTTTTTAATGTATTCTTTTCGATGATGGAGAAATATGGTGGAGAGAGATGATGATAATGGTAAATGTAGTCGAATATCCAAAAGGCGAATGGAGAGATCGGAACTGGAGCAAAATTGGAAGAGAAAAAGAATGAGTTTTAGCATGGACGTCTATTTAGCCCATCATAATTAATAGTCTCAAATGAAATGTTCATTTGTATCCACTTAAAATTTTGGATGTGTTCATACTTATTACTAGTTATTTAGCCCGTGCTATGCACGGGTATAATGTGGATATATATATATATTTTTGTAATAATAATATAACTTTTAGACATTATAATTAGATTGTTAATCTCTTCTATTGTTATAATTTTTTTTATATTGTTACTAATATTAAACGATTTTTTTACCTAAATACTTTTAAAATTAATATAAGTTTCTAGCTAACGTGAGATACATATTTTGTATTAATAATAACAGTAATTTTTTTTATCTAAAGACTTTTAAAATTAACATTTAACTTGATAATAATATTAGAAGTCATTTTGTTAAAAACTTTTAAAATCATAATTCATTTTTAAACAATGTGAGATACATATTTTATATTTTTATTGGTAATGAAAGTTTAAGTCTTTTATCTAAAGACTTTAAAACCAACACCGCATTCTAACCATGTGGTATACATATTTTCTATTAGTAATAATAGTAGTGGATAAAAGACTTTTTAAACAATATTCATTTCTAAACAATGTGGATACATATTTTCTATTGGTAATAACAAAAAATGTCTTTATCTAATGACTTTTATAACCAATACTCATTTCTAAATAATATGAAATACATTTCTTTGTAACCAATGTGAGATACATCATCTAAAAACTTTTTAAACCAATATCACTTTATAATCAATGTGAAATATTTCTCTTCTATTGCTAATAATTGTAGACTTTTAAAATCAACATCACTCTCTAACCAATGTGTAATACATATCCTCATTTGGTAATAATAGAAGAAGTCTTTTATTTTAAAAAATTTATAACCAACATCTCTTCCTAAATAATGTGGGATACATCTCTTCTATTACATTGACGATAAAAGTAAAAGTCTTTTATCTAAAGACTTTTAAAACTAACATCATTTTTTAACAAATGTAAGATATCTCTTCTATTAGTAATAATAGTAAAAGTTTTTTTATCTAAAATTAAAATCAACATCACTTTCTAACCAATGTGAGATATACATATTCTATTGATAATAATGGTAGAAGTCTTCTATTTAAAGACTTTAAAAACAAACATTACCCTCTACCAAATGTATGATACATCTATTCTATTGGTAATAATAGTATTTTTAAAACCAACATTAATTTATAGCCAATGTGTGATACATCTTTTCTATTGATAATAATAGTAGAATATTTTGTAACCAATGTGAAATACTTGCATCCATGTGGAAGCTTTAAAAACTTTTGGTTTTCAAGTGACTTTGAAAATCAACATCACTTTCCAACCAATGTATGATGCATTTCTTCTATTGATACTTAATAATAGAATTTTTAAAACCAACATCAATTTCTAACCAATGTGGGATACATCTCTTCTATTGTTGAAAAAATAGTGTTTTTAGTGAAAGAAATTGTGCAACTTGAGGCACGAAATTCTTTACGTGTCATTTGTTTGTTGACGAAGGTAATTGCGCAAATTTGTTCTACTCGGTGAGAGCATCAAAATGATATATTTATTTGTCCAAATCGAGTTTTGGGTAATAAGATATCAAGACTTAAAGTATAATACTTGTTAAAATAATTAGTGTTTTTAGTGAGAGAAATTATGCAACTTGAGGCACGAATTTCTTTACGTGTCATTTGTTTGTTGGCGAATGTAATTGCGCAAATGTATTCTACTCGGTGAGAGCATCGAAATCATATATTTATTTGTCCAAATCGAGTTTTGGATGAATAAGATATCAAGAGTTAAAGTATAATACTTATTAAAAATTAGTGTTTTTAGTGAAAGAAATTATGCAACTTGAGACACATATTTCTTTACGTGTCATTTGTTTGTTGACAAAAGTAATTGTGCAAATGTGTTCTACTCGTCAAGAACATTGAAATGATATATTTATTTGTCCAAATCAAGTTTTGGATGAATAAAATATCAAAGCTTAAAGTATGATGTTAAAAGTGAGTCATTAGAAGGAATATCTAACCTTGAAGAGTTTTATCCCACATTGGTTAGAAGTAATGTTAGTTGTAAATTTTTTTAAATATAAGTCTTCTACTATTGACAATAGAAGAAGTTATATATACTAATATTAATACTCATTATCATTATGATTATTATTATGTATTATTATTAGTTGATGGTTAGAAAACCAAAAGTGTTTATAAATATATATATCTTATATTGCTAATAATAGTAAGTCTTTTATATAATCTAAAATAATTAAAAATAAACATCATTTTTTAACCAATGTGAGATATACATTTTCTATTGGTAATAATGGTAGAAGTTTTTTAACAAAAAACTTTAAAAATCAACATCACTTTATAACAAATGTATGATACATCTTTTCAATTAGTAATTAATAATAATATTTTTAATACAAACATCAATTTCTAACCAATGTGTGATACATCTCTTCTATTGGTAATGATAGTAAAATATTTTGTAACCATGTGAGATACATCTCTTGTAAAAGTGAAAGTCTTTAGTCTTTTTAAAGACTTTAAAATCTAACATTTTCTTTTTAAACAATGTGTTATAATATAAAATAATTTAAACTCAACATCATTTTCTAACCAATGTGAGATATACATCTTCTATTGGTAATAATTGTAAAAATATTTTATCATATATATATATATATATATATATATATAATTGGTGAGGAGCACTATCACCACCTTTGGTTGTGCCAAATCACCACCTTTGGTTTTCTAGTGACTTTGAAAATCAACATCACTTTCCAACCAATGTATGATAAATCATGATGCATTTCTTCTATTGGTACTTAATAATAAATTTTTAAAACCAACATCAATTTCTAACCAATGTGGGATACATCTCTTCTATTGTTGAAAAATTAGTGTTTTTGTGAAAGAAATTGTGTAACTTGAGGCACGAATTTCTTTACGTATCGTTTGTTTGTTAACGAAGGTAATTGCGCAAATGTATTCTACTCGGTGAGAGCATCAAAATGATATATTTATTTGTCCAAATTGAGTTTTTGATAATAAGATATCAAGACTTAAAGTATAATACTTGTTAAAAAAAATTAGTGTTTTTAGTGAGAGAAATTGTGCAACTTGAGGCATGAATTTCTTTACGTGTCATTTGTTTGTTGGTAAATGTAATTGTGCAAATGTGTTCTACTTGGTGAGAGCATCGAAATGATATATTTATTTGTCCAAATTGAGTTTTGGATGAATAAGATATCAAGAGTTAAAGTATAATACTTATTAAAAAATTAGTGTTTTTAGTAAAAGAAATTGTGCAACTTGAGGCACAAATTTCTTTACGTGTCATTTGTTTGTTGACAAAAGTAATTGTGTAAACGTGTTCTACTCGGCAAGAACATCGAAATTATATATTTATTTGTCCAAATCAAGTTTTGGATGAATAAGATATCAAAGCTTAAAGTATGATGTTAAAAGTGAGTCATTAGAAGTAATATCTAACCTTGAAGAGTTTTATCACACATTGGTTAGAAGTAATGTTAGTTGTAAAAGTTTTTAAATATAAGTCTTCTTCTATTGACAATAGAAGAAGTTATATATACTAATACTAATACCCCTTATCATAGTGATTGTTATTAGGTATTATTATTAGCTAATGGCTAGAAAACCAAAGGTTTTTAAAACTTTCACATGGATGATTTAGAATGAAGATTTATCTAAAGGTGGTGAGGTGGCACAACCATAGTGCTCCTCACCAACTTTAAATATATATATATATATATATATATATATATATATTGAGCAGTCTAGACAGACAAATGAGCACACCTCTTGTAGTGATTATGGTTGATGAATGAAGAGAAAGTTTGTTTGGACTTTGGAGAGTTTGGAGTAATTAATTAGTTTTAAATTGTGCACTAAATTAAAGAAAGAGGTAACAGTAAGACTCACACCGGTGGACATTGAATTTATGTATGTAGTTATTGTATATATGGTGTGGTGATTAATTAAATTTAAAGAGTGTCCTTTTCTTAAACCAGCTGCTTCGTACATACTTCATGGAATGTTCGTCGAAGCAACGCTACATCTTAATAAATTCAACATCAATTTCTTTTCTTGTGGTTCGTTGTTGGAGTTCAGTGCTCCAACTTCTTGGGTCACGATAAACATATGTATATATATATTTACTTCTAACTAGTACAAAATTAATTACAGACTATGAATGAATAATTGAATATATATTTTGATTATATATGTTTACCTCCACTCGCCGCATACATATATAGATAATATAAGAGAATATAATATATTATAATTATCGTTAGGTTTCCAAATCTTTTTTATATTTTGACTCTCTAGGTTAAACTTGTATAACAACTATTGTAATCTTATGTTCACTATATCAATAGAAATGCTATATCATTATTCATAAATTTTATCTAATTCTACATGGTATCAGAGCCTCACTCTTAAACCCTAAAACCACTAAACTTCCGCAACCCTAAACTCCCTCCCATAATAGCCACCGCCAACCAATCTTTCGCCTCTATACACCCTCTGATCGTCTCCCAACAAAGCGTCACCTCTTACCAAAGTGCCGCCTCCAGTCACCCACTTGATCAGGTCCGTCATCTTCCATCCTTGTCAATCCTTCAGTCCCTGCCAACTCAGATTTGACCAACAACCCCAAACTTAGATTCGGCAATTTCCACCGTCAACCAAACTTCAGCCAAACTAAACCTTCTTCCACAGCCGCTGCCAACCTCACCACAACCGCCACCCCTCCCTTACCTCGATAACTCATGGCTACAGACACCACCTGTCGAGACTTCTCCACCCCCCTCGAGCAACTAAAGGACACATCGGCAAACCAAGCTCTGACCAGCTTGCCGACGTCCTTTCTCAGCCGCCGTTAACCAAACTTCCGCAATCCTAAACCTCCTTCCACCATAGCCACCGCCAACCTTACTTCCACCAAATTAAACCTTCCTCCCATCACAGCCGTCGCTCCTCCCACACCTCGACATCTCATGGCCTCTCACACCACTTGTTAAGACCTCTCCCTGCTCTTCGAGCAACTCACGGACTCCTTGGCAAACCCAGGCTCTCACCAGATCACCAAGGCCCATCTCACCGACGCCTTTCCTCAACTACTCGTTCCTCGCACATCCCAAGGACTCCTCGGTGAACTCGGCTCTCACCAGCTCGCCGAAGTCCTCACTCAACAGCTCGCTCCTTGATCAACTCACGTACTCCTCGGCAAACTCGGCTCTCACCAGCTCGTTGAGGCTCCTCTCACCTCACGTTCTCCCTCAACTATTCGCTCCTCGAGCAACTCCGACATCCTCGGCAAACCCGACTCTTACCAGCTCGCCGAAGTCTCCATTCAACAGTTCGTTCCTCGAGTAACTCACGATTCCTCGATAAACCCGGCTCTCATCAGCTCGTCGAGGTCTCTCTCACCTCACGTTTTCCCTCAACTGTTCGCTCCTCGAGTAGCTTCGACATCCTCGGCAAACCCGACTCTCACCAGCTCACCGAGACCCTCCCTCCATAGCTTACTCCTCGAGCAACTCAGGACTCCTCGGCCAAACCCGGCTCTCACCAGCTCGTTGAAGACTCCTCCCTTAATTGCTTGCCTATCGAGCACATCAAGGACTCTTCAGAATCCGACTCTCACAAGCTCGACGAAGACTCCTTCCTCATCAGCTCGCTTCTCGAGCACACCAAGGTCTCCATGGCAAATCCAGGCTCTCCTCAGCTCGGCGAAAACTCATTCCTCAACAACTCGCTCCTCAAGCACACCAAGGTTTCCTCGCAGGTCTAAGCTCTCGATCACCAGCTCGCCGAAGACCCCTCCCTCACCAGTTCGCCACCGACCACTCCCTCTCATTGCCAACTTGCACGTTGTCAGCATATTCTTCACAAGATTGGTCTCTCCTAACGTTGATCCATCTTGCGGGGGTATATAAGAGAATGCAATATATTATGATTATGGTTAGTTTATACTTTTCTAATTTACTTGTATTTAGGTTTCCTAATCTCTTTTGTATTTAGACTCTATGCGTTAAACTTGTGTAGCAAGTATTGTACTCTAATATATATGTTCACCATATATGAGTAGAAATGCTATGCCATTATTCCGAAATTTTATCTATTTCTACAAATAATATATATATGTAAACAAGTTTAAAAAATGTTAGTATTCCAAATTGTTGTCCAAACGAGAACTATCTATATATAGTCTAAGATGGAGGTTTACCTTAATTTGCATACGTCTCTTTAATTGGTTGCTTAAACAAATTAGCTAGCAGCTGGTTTGTTTGCTTAATTGAATTAATATGTATATGATGAGATGTATTACAATTATAGGTTGACTAGTACTCTTGTTCGTGCTGATGACACGACGCCAATTTGAAAATTTATTAATAAATGAAGCAGACACTATGAAAATGAACTACTAAAAATTTTATTTTTTTAAAAAAATTGACTTCCAAACGTCTCTTTGCCTGGAATAGAGAGATTAATTAAAAATTTGTATACGAAATTGCGGCCGGACAAAACGGGCCGACAAAAATATATTGTGGAAATGAACTACTAAAAATATTATTTTCTTAAAAAATTAACTTTCAAACGGGGCCTCTTTGCCCGGAACAGAGAGATTAATTAAAAGTTTGTATATGAAATTGCGGCCGGACAAAAATTAAATTGCTTAAGTTAATTACAATAACAATTAAAAAGAAAAAAAAATTCAAATTACAAAACTTACGTTTTTTTTATTTTTTTAAATTTGTATATGAAATTTCGAGTCGGAAAAAAATTTAATTGATTAAGTTAATTACGATAACAATTAAAAAGAAAAAAAAATATGAATATAAACTTTCGCAACCATAAAATTGTAAAACTATCAAACCGTAAAAATATTTAGCGTAAAAGCAGTAATATCTCGATAAAAGTTATTTTGTATTTTATGTTTTTAAAATAATAATGTAGTCATTAGCATTGAAGGCCAGGACTTTAAATACTACTTTGATTTTTGCTAGGTTTACCAATGGCCGTTGGATAGCCCAATAATAGGCCGAACTAGAGAATCAAATGCAAGGCAAAGTCAATGACCTTGACAGCGAGCACATGCTTATATGTTAAGGTACCTTCGCGGTGGGGGGCTTGGTCGGCGAGCAATCTTGAAGAAGCGAGCATGATGAAATCGCTTAGAAAGGAGCGAGCATGGTGAGTCGAGTTCTACAGACAAGACCAGTTGTTAAATGCTGAGGACAGTTATGTCCGGGAAATCCTCCACCTGATAAGTGCTCATTAATGGGTTAGTTATTATACCTATTATTAAGGGCCATGAAGATCATGGGCAATTAATAGCGTTCGTAGGCGATTAATAAGTTCATGGGCGGTTGATAGCCGTTGTGGGCGGTTACACTACGTGGGATATAAAAACAAAGTAGAATGTGAAGAAAGATGCATCTATTTTCCTAGCTAGCTTAAACTACTGTCAAATTGTGAGCTTATTGTACTAATTCACTGCAGGAGGCTTTTGCGAGGGAGTGCCTTGCCCGATTCACTTTCTTCTCTTTCATTGCGAGTTGGGCTCGAGAGAGTTTGTAAGCACGTTGAAAGCAGTGCTTGGATTAGGGCATTTGAGTGGGTCCAAATATTCTTGGGCCATCCGTTGGTTCCATTAGGAAAGCGTGTGTTTTTACGGCATTAAGAGTCTCGTTTAGTGAGATTCATTGTTTTTAAAAGTTCTATTCATGGCGGAGAATGGTGTAAACGGTGGTAGTGGCAGTCGCAGAGAGGAGGCACATCAGAATCACAGCCTCAATCAGGCTGCCGGGAGTAATGTCCCTCCACCCCATGATGCACGCCACCAATTGAATCAGAGGCGTGGGGTTGAGTCGATGGCCGAGCTTGCTGCGGTTGGTTTAGCCCATGAATTTCGTGAAGAAGCTTTACGCCAAAGAGCCATCTATCTCGGTCGGATGCATCAACTCAATTTACAAATGATTGCTATGGGCAAACCACCATTGCCCGTCGAGTTGGAGCCACTTACCAACTGTTGGCCTTGGGGCAGTTTTGGCGGTGTTTCACGCGGAAATCCGATGCATCCTTTGGTTGTACATTCGACCACGCGAACATGATTCCAAAGCGTAACGATCGAGGAAATAAGGCCGGTCGTAGGGTTATCCCTAGTGTTCATTCGAGGTTGGGACCTCGCGTTGGAGGATTCGGCTCGATCATGTCGCCGCGCGCGTGCTGTAGGCGTCGTTCGCCCTCACCACGGCGTTCACGTGCATGTAGTCGCCGCTCACGATCACCCAGGGGATCCTATGCTCGGAGACATAGGACTCCCTCTCCTAGGCGGTCTCATCATTCGGCGGCTTTTGGTTAATGGCTTCATTGCACCTCGAGGGCAGTGGCGCGGTAGTGGGGGCTCCATGAGCCATCGCGGTTATGGGACCCCAGGGGCCCCTCTCCTGCGGTACAACCTCGGCCGGGGGGTGGTTTGCACTGCAACCATTAATATGCAAGATTTTGAAGAGTTGAAAGCAGGGATGGAGGCTTGGGAGCGGTAAAGCTCTTGATGGGAATTTTTGGATGCGTCTGCTGGTCAGTTGGCACCTTGGATCGAGAATGCTCCACCGGCTTTCGGGGCTTGATTTTTCCAAACATCAAAGGAGTATCTTGGCAAGACTAAAGCTAGAGGCGGTTGATGTCTTTCGAGTCTCGGATCGGTTTGGTGACCTCGAGGCGAAGCATTGAAGATTAGAGCTTTCGTGGGGGCTTTGCGGGGAGTAAGGCTTTGGCTGGATGGGAGCGTTGCCACGGCGCTCGATCAATAATTAGGCGGATTCACGGACAAAGTTTTTGGCGATTTTGGGGCTATTTGGTTCATTAGCTAAGGCAAGGCCGACTTGTCCAAAGTCAAGCGAGGGTGCACGTGAATCAACAGCGAGCTATGGAGAGATTTACCAGGTGCTCGAGCAAGTTCAGGGCTAGCAGGGCAGAGGTATTGTGCTTTGAGGCTGGTTTGCTCGAAGGTGAAGGTGGTTTGCGATCGAGTTGAGTATGCGTGAACCGAGAAGGCAGGCGAGAGATGCTCATGCGAGCACGAGAGAAATGGTCTTGGTGAAGCAGCGAAGAAAGAAAAGAAGGAAAGCGGTGAAGGCTGCGGGAGCTGGTAAAGGCGGCCGGAGGTGGAAGTGGTGGTTATAACAAGAGCAAGTCCGGTATGATCGGCCAAAGGAGTTTCTCAGAGTCGGATTTGACCCGCTCGATACGTTCGTTGCGAGGATATTATGTATGAGGTTCGAAGCAGAGCTTCCCGATCCACCGTATGAATCAAATCGGTAGGGAAAGGGACCGAGCGAAGAGGTGTGCTTACCATGATGACTTATGGGCATACTCTTGAAGAATGTTGGCCATTGAAAAAGGCCATCGAGTTGATCAATGAGGGAGGTTGGACCGCTTCAAGCGAGATCCGAGGAAGCAGAGGGAATGCTTTCACGGCGAGAGGCTCCACCAATTAGGTGGGGGGGTTATTAATGTCATAATGGACGAGGAACTCACCCAAACACGGCTCGGCAAAGCAAATCTACTCCTTGTCAAAGTGGTAGATCGACCAACGACTTTGCAAGAGGCGAGCAGACCATCTGATTTACTCGCGGTGAGTTGGCGAGAGTAATGTCATGACGGCGATCCTTGATAGTTTCGGCGTTGGTCGATGGGTGGGTTGTGCCGAGAATCTTGGTGAATCTTTGGAGCATCTTAGAGATGTAATGTATTACTCTTGTTTTCAAGGGTTGGAGTTGGCGATGATCGCTAAAACCATGCAGCAGGGGCTACGGAGGGTTTTACAAATCATAAGGTCAGTGAAGAGCCTTTGAGTTGGAGGTATTCATCGGCGAGGACTTGAACGAGGGTTGAAAAAGATTACCTTTATGGTGTCGATTTGAAGTCCCCATATAACATCATCTTGGGCGTAGAGCATGGCCAAATTTCGGATGGTTGCATCAATCCCACGAGAGGGCAAAATTTTATCTGAGACCAGGTGGGTGTATTGCGTAGTCGGCCAGTCGATCTTTGGAGTATGTTAGGGATACTCGAAAGGCAAGTTGACTTTGGAAGATGGCGGCGAGAAGGTTACCATCGGCACGAGGAAACTTCTCATGTGCTTGTAGGACCATCGGTGGTCGCGATGAATGCAGGAAGATTTGGAGATGGAAGGCGGCTCCATGCAGGCATTGAAGTCGGGGAGCACGATCGAGAATGAAGCCGGATGCGGCATTGATCAATGCCCAAGCAGAGGCGGTTACCTCGTTGCCATTGGTGCATGTATCGGAAAGATTTGAGCGAAGCAGGTTTAAAGCAAAGTATTAAATTCTTGGAAACCAACGGCGTCGGGGATTAGAGGCGGCCGGTTGAGTGGATCTTCTTTGAGAATTTTTGCCGGCGGTGCTTGAGGAAACTGTAGAGGCTATGGAGAGGCGATCGGCTTCGATAAGGTTGAGATCGGGCGAGAAAGATGAAAATTGAGTGTGACACGGCTCAAATGCTTGGGATGAGCGAGGGGATTTGCTGAGGCGAATTGGAAGAGATAGTCATTAATCCAGAGCTACAGAAGATTAAGATTGGGCGGGCTTTGGCCGAGCGAGCAACACGAGAGCAAGCAATTGGCGATTGCGGATACGGCTTGGCGACAGGAGGACATGCAAGGGGTGAGCGAGGATGTGGCCTTGCATGGTGAATGTTGTCAGAACTGCCAGGCCAATCAGCGACACCGGGTTTGTCGGTAGAAAAGATCGGGCAATCAGGAGGAAGTTGAAATTGATCAAAGGCGATATTATCGAGGGAGATCCATTATCCAACTTTGTTGGCTAATGTGGTTATAGTAAAAGAAATCGAATGGCAAGTGGCGGATGTGTGTTGATTTCACGGTTTGAACAAGGCTTGCCCAGAAAGATTGTTATCCCTTCCTAGAGAATCGACAAGTTGGTTGGCGTTTCGAGCTCCTTAGTTTTATTGATGCTTACTCTGGGTATCATCAAGTTAAGATGGCCGGTTCGACAAGGCTCTAGCGACTTCGAGCGGCGAGGGGGGGTGTGCTATAAAATGATGCCTTTTGGTTTGAAGAATCTTTGGGGCCACGTATCAAAGGATGGTTAACAAGGTGTTTAGCTTCATGAGATAGGGAGAAATGTTGAAGCCTATATAGATGATATGGTGAGGTGAAAACCAAGGGAGCGCTTGAGCATTGACTTGAGAGGATTTGGGTGAAAACTTTGCTAATCTCGAAGGAGCTTGACATGAAGTTGAATCTCAGAAACAGTGTGTAATAAAGGGGTTTGAATGGACTCACGAGGTGCGAAGGCTTTTGAAGGAGTGGTGAAATATACAGAGGAGAAGCAGCAGCCTACGTTAAGTAGCCGATCATGGGGAAAAATTGTATGTGTATTTGGCGGCTAGAAGCGGCCGGTAGCTGCGGATTCTGATAGGGAAGAAGGTAATGTACAAAAGCACTTTGTTTACTATGTATCTAAAGCCCTCGATGTAGAGGGAAGATATTTTAATGCGAGAGAAATTGGCTTACTGGCATTATTCTTTGCTCGGAAACTTCGAGCTTATTTTTTAACTCGTTCAATTGTTGTATACAGTTCACCTTTACGAAAGATTTTGCATAAGCCCGATACCTACGAGTAGAGCTACTCAACTTGGTCAATTGAGTTAGCGGGAGTTTGATATTGATTATCAACCTCGACGATCAAGGCACAAGGCGCATAGCTATAGCGGACTTTGTAGGCGAGACAAGTTTCAAGGATCAGTAGGAAGTAGAGTAAGTGAAAGCTGACAACGGCGATGAGACCCAGAGGCAGGCAGGGGTATTGTTGAGGCTTCATGGATGGCTCGGCTAGTCGATTTGGGGAGTGGCCTTAGGGTTAGTGTTGGTACCACAGAAGCAAGGCGTGAAATTTGAAAAAACTTTGCGACTTCAAATTCCAGCTTGAATAACGGTAGAGTATGAAGCTTTAATTCTGGTCTCGAGCTCGCCTTGAGGACATTGGAGTTCGGGAAGTGGT
>CM028378.1:7508926-7547672 GCA_013146195.2 Codonopsis lanceolata | reverse complement strand
TCGCATAGGTGTAGACTAGATGAGTCAGGAGTCTTAGTCCTACTCTTATATGATAATCAACAGACTAGCGATTCTTGTACATTGACCCCGGACACAGTCGGTGCTATTCAAATACATTACCAATAGACATCTTGTACTGGTAGACTTAGTCCTACAAATGTTTGTTATGTTTTAGCTCACCGACCAAAGCGGAAGCATTCTCGAACCAACGGCTGACTTTGCAAAAACCGATTACAGTCGATACTCAAGCTAATACTTTTCAAATGTAGTTTGAAATAATCTGGACACTAATTGTTATTTCCACAACAACTGCAATTATGATGATAGCCTGGCGAGCAGTGAATATTAGCGAAGCGAGCATGTGAGATAGCGTTATTGAGTATCCTTGGCTAGAAAAAGCTAACTGCGATCGTCTCCCAGGGCTTATGGTTGCCTAGGCTCGGACCCCACAACACAATGCTATACATGAGTATAGCAAAAGCATCCAACCAGAGTTCACCAGAAAAGGACAATTGTTCCAAGTTTCTCCTTTGTGAAACCAAACTCGAAGCCTTCAGCAGAATAACCCCAGAAAACAACCCGATTACCCCTCGCAGAACTCTCGAATCGAGAGACCTCAAAATCACAGTGTGTTTCCTTTGAAATTACCTCACCACTCACCACTTATAGAAGCGAGGAGAAGAAGAATCAGAGGCGCACAAAGAGAGAGATTACCGTGCTTGTACTATCGCATCTCAAAGGGGCGGATAGAGGGAGTATATATGCGCGACCCACGGCAATCAACGCCGAAGGCAAGGCAATCAATCGCGAAGAATGCAGGCAGGGGAACAATCAACGAGGCAGTTGGAACAAGGTTTGGAAAGGAGGCGGATTTTGCGGGTCGAGACACGATCCCCGAAAATAGAACCAAAGCCATGAACACCCAGCAGCGGCAACATTAATGGCTGCGATCAAGCAGGAGAGGGAAGAGGCGGCTGAATGAACAGGGGTTTGGGTTGCTTTTGGTTTTGGGCTTCCACAAAGTGGTACACTGCCCAAACAATGAGCCCGACCACACTTACAATCTCCACGCTTGGAACAAGTACTTAGGGTCAATCACGTTGAACTCGTGGACACAAAGTGGGGAACATCATAATGCTATACACGGAACTTGTTCCAACACAAAGTAGGAAACAAGAACACTTGAAAGCAAACACAAAGTAAGCATCAAATCTAACTTATTCTAACACAAAGTAAGAAGAAGAGACACCACAACAAACACAAAAGTAAGTCGAGGATTTTCAAGGCAATAATCCACTGAAACATACATCATAACAAGAGAACTTCACAACAGGGTTGCTCCACCATATTTGGAGCCGGGGAGAGAACATGTTCATTTAAGCAAGGAAACTCCATCTCATTAAAAGATAATATCTCTACTAATGATTGTTTCAAAACACAGGTTCCTCTTTTAACCATAATTTATAACCTTTCTCACCCTCGCGTACCACTAGGAAGACACGCTAACGGTCTCGGTTCAAAAGTGTTATTCTCTCGATGAATATAAGCGGCCAAAGAAAACTCTAAAATTTTGAAAAACAACTTCTCCACTTAGGAAAACACGACCTCGGGACATCTCCCATTAGGCGGGATAGGAGACCTATTAATGACATAGGCGGCACACAGCCTTATTTGCCTCTCCCAAAACATTTGGAAAGACGGACGTGGCAAGCATGACCCTTGCACGTCTAGCAAAATCCGAATCATACGCATACGCGCAACCTCATTCGATGAGGGCTACAAGGGATAGATTTTTGATGGTCAATCCCACTCTCGGCGCAAAATCTCTCAAACTCACGGTTGCAAAACTCCAACCCGCTATCAGTCTAAGCCTTTTAATTTTCATACTGTTTGATTTTCAATCAAAATCTTCCAAGTTCTAAATTTTTCAAAAACTTGGTTTTCTCTTTCAATAAAACTATCCGGACTTTTCGTGAGAAGTCATCAACGATAAACGAAAAGAACCTATTCCCACCATGAGTGGGTAACAAAGGACAAACAGATCCACGTATGAATCAACTCAAGGAATTTTTTATAGAGTATTTCTCTAGGGAGGAGGTGGAAAACTAAACCTATGATGTCCAAGGCTTTTATTCATCAAATTTGTTTTATCACTCTTAACAACATTTGCATGATTCTCAATAAAAGACACGAGGAAGCGACATCACGCACATCTGATTTCGCCGTTTTCGGCTTTGAAAATAACCAAGTTATCTTTTAGAATTTTCATCTCACCCCTTCCCCATCTACCCTCTAACCCATCATCTTCCAATGATGCACACGAGACAGATTATTACACAAATCGGGGCACGTGTCTAACATTTTCAAAGTCAAAGTATACGAGAATCAAATTTCAAGCACACATTGCCAATTCCGGCAATTTGACAATTCTTACCATTAGCCAAGGAAGCGGTTCTAGTTTCCACATCTTTGTATGAAGAGAAAACATTTTTAAAAGGTGTCATGTGAAAGCACACGCAGCGAATCTATAACCCACTCATTCATATATGCGAAATAGAGTTCACATAATTCACTTTGGTTTCACAAGACTCAGTTACCATAAAAACATCACCACCATCTTCACACAAGGCCAAATTACTGATCCTTTTGATTATCATGATTCGATTTTGACTTTTCTTTTTAGGATTTGTGCAATCCTTCTTAAAATGACCAGATTCACGCGATTTGTAGCGAGTCTTTTCTTAGATCCATTCTTAGACCTACTTTGGCTTCTACCCTGTTGTTTCCATAATTCGATTTTGACCATGATTTTGTTCTTCACCATTTTGACCATTGTTCTATCATGTTGTCTTCCTCTTACCATATGAACCTCACCGGCTTGAGATTTACCCTATTTACTTTTAAATCTAATTCTTTGCTTTTTAACCCAATAATCACCTTATCAAGAGGTGATATTATCCCTACCATACTTAATAGCGATTTCACGTCGACATAAAATCGGGAATACCATTTAAAAGAACAATAGCGGTGTAATCATCAATATTTTTATCGGTTTGCTTAATGTCTTGAACTAACTTAGTGAAAACATCGATATTATCATCCATGTCTTTATCAAGGTCTAGTTTGAATCGAAAAAAAATTCCAAGAGATATAATTTGCTAGGTAACGATTTTTCATAATAAAGTTCTTCTAGCCTATCCCAAAGTTCTTTAGCGAGATCCAGGTTTACCAACCTTCCTTATCACCTTGAGTCATTCAAGTTCAAAAGTATGGAATAATAAGCCGACTTCGTCCATTTCAGATCCTATCGTCCGATTTTTCATTTTAGAAAATTTTAAAGTTATAGCTTTAAAGACTTTTTCCTTTATCAAAATGCCCTTCATTTTACGTTGCCAAATAGAAAAATCCGTTTTCCCATCAAAGGGTACCAAATTATAGGGCGATGATGAGTTTGCCATTTTTGGAAAACCAACGGAACAATAAAAAAAAAAATCACAAAATTTTTTTTTATGGAAAAACCTTTTAAAATCGGGAATATTACTAATCAAACAACAATGCCAATGGAAGCAATATAAATGTGATCAACCCAAACAACTAAAACCTAAACACAAGTTTCACCAACAAGAAACTAAGTAAAAGTTTAAGTTTGGAACACGATACCGAAATCAGCGGCGTGATTTCTACCTTTGATTAAAAAACGACTCCGTTTGTGGTACACAAAAAGCTCGATACCCTTTGTTATGTTTTAGCTCACCGACCAAAGCGAAGCATTCTCAAACCAACACCCAACTTTGCAAAAAACCGGTACCCAAGTCGATACTCAAGCTAATACTTTTCAAATGTAGTTTAGGGAAATAATCGGACACTAATTGTTATTTCCACAACAACTGCAATTATGATGATAGCACGTAAAAACTCAACGAGAGTGAATATTAGCAACGAAACGACAAGTTGATAACGTTCGTGAGTATCCTTGGCGAAGCCTAACTCGATCTGTCTGGGGCTTATGGTTGCCTAGGCTCGGACCCCAACACAATGCTATACACATGAGTATAGCAAAGCATCCAACCAAGAGTTCACCACCGAAAGGACAATTGTTCCAAGGATTTCTCCTTTGTGAAACCAAACTCAAGCCTTCCAACAGAATAACCCCAAGAAAACAACCCGATTACCCCTCACAGAACTCTCGAATCGAGACCTCAAAATCACGGTGTGTTTCCCTTTGAAATTACCTCACCACTCACCACTTATAAGAAGCAGAGAAGAAGAATCGAGAGAGCGCACAGAGAGAGAGATTACCGTGCTTGTCTATCGCATCTCAAAGGGGGCGGATAGAGGGAGTATATATACGCACGACCACGGCAATCAACCGCGAAGGCAAGGCAATCAATCGCGAAGAATGCGAGGCGGGAACAATCAACGAGCGATTGGAACAAGGTTTGGAAAGGCGGATTTTCTCGGGTCAAAGACACGATCCCAGAAAATAGAACCAAGCATGACACCAAACAGCAACAAGCTGCGATCAAGCGGGAGAGGGAAAGGCGAGGTGAACACGGGGTTTTACGGGTTGCTTTTGGTTTTGGGCTTCACCAAAGTGGGCTGCCTAAACAATAGGCCCAGCCACACTTACACGTGCGTCAAAGAAGAAGAGGTTGCAGCTGTACCTAATCAATATCGTGCTCAAGCTCCAAAGGTCATTCCGACTTTTGATATGAAGATTAAACACAACAGCTACGACAATCTCTCTTGCATATTTAAGAAACACTTGAAGAATTTAAAGCTCTCTTTTCTACACCAAATATTGAGTTTCAACTACCAAATTCATTCAAGTCTTCAAGCGCTTTCAAGAGATCAATCAATCATCAAACATTCAATACTTAGAAGAGCTCAACACTTAGATTCTATTCTATTAATTAGCTCTTTTTGTATTTATTAAAATCTGACTCTATAGCGCGAGTGCGATTAACTTAACAAACACTTGGTCAATAGTATTTTGTACACGTATAATCCATTAGTGATCATTTTATTGTTGTCTTTTTGGTGGATAAAATATTGCACATTTGAAGTTCCAATATTCACCATCTTGGTAGTGGACGTTGGACTTTTCTAAGTGCGAACCACTTTAAATACTTGTGTTCATTTGTTTGTGTTTGCATTTCTTTATTCTTTCAATATTTGCTTAACTTGTTCCTTAGCATCATTTCATAGAAGGAGCATGTATCATCATTAGTATTTTCCATTACATTGTATAGATTTGTTAAAATTTGCTATCTTTTCAAAGAAAATTATTATATTTTAAACAGGCTATTAACCCCCTTCAACCTATTTCTGAGCCATTGGAACTAGCAGAATCACGCACACGAGCACAATGAAGAAGAAGAAGAAGATAATTGAAATGTTTATTTAGTCGAACGGAGTCGATAAATAAAGAAGAAAGAGAGTGGAAAGATAGGGTGATGGTGAAGACACATGTGTTCATTTTCACCACCCTATCTTCCCACCCTCTTTACTCTTCACCCCTGCATATTGATGTCGTTCTTTCTCTTTTACGGGCATTTAAGAAAAATTTAACAAAATTAAACTTTAGCAGTTGAGAAAAAACAAGATACTTAAATGGTTAAATATTTAAGAGAAAGGACCGTCCTGCAGTTTTTCCTTTTATCTTTTAGGGGGATCCTTCCTCCCTTACGTCTAGATAGGGATTCTATCTCAGATGGAAGGTTTCAAAATATAAAAGTAGGTAATACTTGATGAAAGTAGTGCACAAGATTAACAATATAACCACGTGCGAAACACGTGTGACATGTGCGATTCTGCTAGTGTTATAAAAAAGAATCACTATAGAAGAAAAAAAAGAGAGATAAGCATTCCTCAACTCCAAATTTATTCAGTGGTAGTAACCTTAGTAGACCAGAACAAAGCCAAACATTACAAATCACACTTATTTTCAAGAAACAATATAGAAAAATAAGTATTACATGAAACTCAAACTTTCTTCAACTCCAAACGAGAGTTTTTATTCACCTGCCTTCACTCTTTTTAGTTCTAATAGCAAAATAAAACATCCATGGTTCCCGGTGCGATATGAAACCCTAGTACCCGAACCAACTTCAGCTCCATAGAAGAGCATTTCATCCCCTATACGGTTACGAATGGTAAGACCGACAACAAGAAGGGCTCGTATACGAAAGTTACCGAGCCGGTGAGCCCAATGTCCTTCTCCTTGAACATATCCGTTAGTCCCTGTAAGATAATCGAATCGCTCGTATATTATAATTCAAAGATTAACCATATACACAAATACATTTATAAGAGTATGTCTCCTGTAACACCGTCTTATGGATTTTAATTCGTAAGACGGAGCCCCACTCTCACCCAATTTAACCCACCAACACATAGTAAATCAGGTAAGATGATCCGTTTTATAAAAAATATCCGTAAGACTGTCTTACTCAAGTTTTTTGTCAATTTATAAATAGTGGAATGTAAAGAATAAAGAGGTCGTACCTTAACAATCAAACAACACCTAAGATTAATGAGAAACACCAAAAAGAACAACGTTAGATAAATAACTGTCGAGAAAATATACATAATAACATGAAATGGAACTACAATATATGTAAGTAAATAAACGTACTCGATGAAATTGTCGTATTGAATGCCCTTGTCATTTTCACTACCAAACTTTGCGATCAATGAATCTAAAACCGAATCTGGGACTGCAAATCCAAGGTTTCCGAGTGCTCCAGCGAGTTCTGTGACACCAATCTTGCCACTATGATCGCTATCAAATTTCTCGAAGATTGCCTATAATAATGCAAACTCAAATGCATCAGCAACTAACCAAACCATAAAGAAAAGAAAATGAGTATTAAACTGAAAGCTCTCCCACTAAACAAACTTACCTTCCAGCTTTTAAGAGAATTATACAAGGTAATGAATTCCGTTGGACCTATTTTCGCATGAATTTAAACCAATCTCAGTACTTTTGCCAACAATATAAAACCAACTTTTCAATTACAAAGCCATATCGAACTAGTAAACTAAGGTGTATGAGAGAAAATGTTACCGATCTTCATGACAGTGGAAAAGTTGGTGTGGATGAAAATGAGTAGGCGAACTGTACGGATGTTGAAGGTATGGTGGTATAAAGACAATCCCTTTTGAAGCTCCACATCATCAATAAGCCCTTCCCCATTCTGGTCGGCCACGTGGAAACACGCCACCGCATTAGGATCTGTGCCTGGCGGGAACACGACACGGGATGGGACAACAGCCGCAAATGGGCTGGGATAAGGTGCTGGAGGAGGAGGGTAGGAAGAAGAGTTTGAGGTGCTATTCTGTCTTTGTGGTTGTGGAGGGTAGTGATGTGTTGATGATTGTGGATAAGTAGGTTGTGCCGGGGTTGTTGGTGGTGGGGGAGTAGGTTCTTCTGGAGTTATGAAGGGTAAGATGGTCAACAAGAATGACTCGATTGTCAAAGTTATGGAGCCGTTGAACGTGGTGTCCTTCTCCTTAAACTTGTCGCTTAATCCCTGCAAGATTATCGAAGTGCAAATATACCATGATTCAAAGATTACATATATAAGTATCAATAAAAATGGTAAGAACAAATACTAGAATGTAAAAAAGATAGTAGTACCTTGACAATCAAACAACACCTGAAACGGGGAAACACAAAACAAAACAAAACAACATGAACAACTGCTAAGAGAATATACATATAACGTATATGGAAAAAATGAGATTAAGAAAATAAAACAGAGCTACAATGTATGTAAGAAAACATACTCGATGAAATTGTCGTATTCAATGCCTTTATCATTTTCAAAACCGCAACCATACTTTGTGACCAATAATTCCAAAACTTGACTCGGCACTGCAAATCCAAGGCTTCCGAGGGCACCTCCTAGTTCTTTGATACTAATCTTGCCACTGTGATCACTATCAAATTTCTCGAAGATTGCCTATAATAATTCAAAACACCAAATGCATCAGAAAAACTCATCCAACAAGTTTAACTTGAAGATTTCCCTTTAAATAAACTTACCTTCCAGCTTTTGAGAGCATTGTACACTGTAATGAACTCCGTAGGACCTAATATCACATGAATGAAACCAACTCTTAGTACATATAGCAAGCCAATCTTATCTAGAAAAGTATCTTAATTAACTTTTCTAACTGTAACCTCAGAACCCTAGTTGAACCGGCGGTTTCTAGGATCCTTTCGTCCATGTAACTCCAATCATTCAAATAGTGGCCTAGGAAGCGCATATTACACGAAGGTGACTGATCTGACCGTGTATAAAATCCTAGGATGGTTTTATAATTTTAGAATTCTATTGATTAAAATGGAATACAATTTTTTTTTAATTTTTAATCATTGATGGGCTTGCTTGTACCCGACATTGGTTTAGTGGCTCAACACGCCTCTTCACGTGTAGTGTAGGTGGACTTGAGGCTTACAACTAGAACTCATTGGTTCAGAAGACATGGAGAAAGAATAGGGCGGTTGACTTGTATGTGTAGAGACATACCATCTTAAAGTCCGTTGGTTCATCTCAAATCCAATTGGCTGGAGGATCTTTATTTATTGTTTGCTAGGCTTGATTGTACTTGATGTGGGTTTAGCGTCTTAACAAAACACGTTAATTCAGTAGATACTTAAACACGTTAATGTTAAGTAATACACTTTTGATGATTTTGGAGCACTGCACCAATAACTAAAGTAGTACTTCAAATGGATGAGAGCACAGATCACACCACGACTAAGTTAGAATCATGCCAACCAACTTGGTAACCTAGACTGATTCGGTCAAAAATGAGAGAGAGAGAGAGAGAGAGAGAGAGAGAGATAATGTTACCGATCTTTGTTACGGTGGAAAAGTTGGTATAGACAAATATCAGCAAGTGAACTGTACGGATGTTGAATGTATGATGGTACACAGATAAACCCTTTTGCAATTCCACCGCATCAATAAAGCCTTCCCCATTTTGGTCGGCAACCTTGAAACACGCTATTGTATTGGAATCTGTGCCGGGCGGGAACACGACAGGGGACGGGAGGACAGCAGCAAATGGGCTAGGATAAGGTGCTGGAGAAGGAGGGTAGGTATGTATTGATGGTGGTGGATAGCTAGGTGGATAAGGAGATTGTGGGCGTGGTTGGTGTGGGTAAGTAGGCTGTGGCGGGGTCGTTGGTGGTAGACTGGGGGAGGGTGGTGGGGGAGGTGGTTGCTCCGAGGTTATGAAAGGTAAAATGGTCAACAAGAAGGATTCGATCGTCAATGTTATGGAGCCGCTGAATGTGGTGTCCTTCTCCTTGAATTTTTCACTTAGTCCCTACAAGATTATTATTGAATTGCTTGCATATTATAACTTTGAAGATTACACACACACACACACGCACAAAATGTATGTGTAATTGGAAAGAGGAAATGGTGGGTTGTAAAGAGGCGTACCTTAACAATCAAGCAACACCTGAAATGGGA
Source organism: Codonopsis lanceolata (assembly GCA_013146195.2). NCBI lineage: Eukaryota > Viridiplantae > Streptophyta > Magnoliopsida > Asterales > Campanulaceae > Codonopsis > Codonopsis lanceolata. The sequence continues at coordinate 7,538,181 of CM028378.1, read as the reverse complement.
AAACCCAAAACGAAACAACATTAGAAATTGCTAAGAAAATATAGATCAAACATATAACAAATGAGATGAAAAACTGAAATTGAGCTATAATGTAAGTAAAGAAGCATACTCGATGAAATTGTCATACTCAATCCCCATGTCATTTTCACCACCGCAGCCATACTTTGCGACCAACAAATTTAAAACGGGAGTCGGAACTGCAAATCCAAGATTTCCGAGTACACTTCCCAGTTCTACGAAATCAATCTTGCCGCTATGATCACTGTCAAATTTCTCGAAGATTGCCTTTAATAATGCAAAAAAAAAATGCATCAGCAAAACTAAATCCAAACAATTTAACTAAGCCCCCCCCTCCCCCCAACAATAATCTTACCTTCCAACTCTTGAGAGTTTCATACAGGGTAACGAACTCCGTCGGACCTAATTTGATTTAAGTTTGAACCAACGGTTAGTACTTAGCCAACAATAGTACTAGGATGGTTGACTAAATAACATATCTTAACTAACTTTTGTAACTATAAACATATCTTGACAAATCTGTTGTAAAAATAAACTGTTCATATATATATATATGTTGCACTACCAAGTTACAGCCAAGCCAGACAAACTTGGTAACAGAGATTTAATCATCAATAAAAACTATATAACGATTTGAGGAGAGAGAAGTGTTACCAATCTTCATGACGGTTGAAAAGTTTGTGTACACGAAGATGAGCAAGCGAACCGTACGGATGTTGAAGGTATGATGATATATTGACAATGCTTTCTGCAGTTCCACGTCGTCAATCAACCCTTCCCCATTTTGGTCGGCCACATGGAAACATGCCACTGCATTGGAATCGGTGCCAGGCGGGAACACGATGGGCGATGGTACGACAGCAGAAAATGGGCTGGGATAAGGCGCTGGAGATGGTGGTGGATAGCTAGGTGGATAGGTAGGTTGTGGCGGGGTTATTGGTGGTGGACAAGGTGATGGTGGTGGGGGAGGTGGTTGCTCTGAGGTTATGAAAGGTAAGATGGTCAACAAGAAGGACTCGATCGTCAAAGTTATGGAGCCGCTGAACGTGGTGTCCTTCTCCTTGAACTTCTCACTTAGTCCCTGCAAGATTATAGAATTTCTACCATATTAGGATAACTCTTAGCTCACACACACACACATATGTTTCTATGCATCAGTAAGAAGAAATGGTCGGATGTAAAGAGGTTGTACCTTAACAATTAAGCAACACCTGAAATGGGAAAACCCAGAACGAAACAACATTAGAACTAGCTAAGAGAATGAAGTTGAGCTACAATGTACGTGAACAAACATACATACTCGATGAAATTGTCGTATTCAACGCCCTTGTCATTTTCACATCCACAACCGTACTTTGCAACCAGCAATTCCAAAACTGAAGCCGGAACTGCAAATCCAAGGTTTCCGAGTACGCCTCCCAGTTCGACAAAATCAATCTTGCCGCTATGATCGCTGTCAAATTTCTCAAAGATTGCCTTAATAATGCAAAACAAAAAATGCATCAGTAAAACTAAATCCAATATCTACCCCCCTTTCCCAATATTTAAAAAAGAAAAAGAAACGAAAATATAAAAATCAATGTTTTTTTCTGGATAAACTTAATTACCTTCCAGCTCTTTAGAGATTCATACAGGGTAACAAATTCCGTCGGACCTAATTTGATATAAATTTGAACCAACGGTTAGCACATACCAAAAATGGAAAAACAGACAACCCTAGTTGTTTCCGCCGGTCCAGAACAGTCCATCTTAACCCCAATCGTTCAAGTACCAGCTTAAGAAAGGGAGAAAAGACATGGGAGGCTGATGCGACGGAGCATAAAAGTTTACAACCGAGTTAAAGCTAGATCCTCCAATGTCAAAAACCATGCCACACGAGCTTGTTACAACTTACAGCCAAGCTAGACTAACTTGGTAGTCGAGGCCGATTCAATCAACAACAAAAACTATGATATCCATGTGATGGTGGAACCCATCAATCAATTAATGTGATAATCAAATTAAGGGTAAAATGATAAAAATAATTTTCAAAAATTGAAATACTCCTTCGTTCCGAGAAAAGAGTTTGCCGTTTGAAAATCAAACTTTTTAAGAAAATACTTCTCCGTTCCGAGCAAAGAGTCCACGTTTGAAAGTCAAAATTTTTTCGAAAATGACATTTTAAGTAATTCATTAATAATAAAATAACATTTTTATATCTTAAATTTTGAAAATGGACTCTTTAAGTGAAACATCACCAAATGGAATAGTGAACTCTTTACTTGGAACGGAGGGAGTAACACTCTTAGAATCTCATTAGTAATAAAATACTCTCCGTTCCAGGCAAAGAAGTTCACTATATTATTTTGAGATGTTTCACATAAAGAATTCACTTTAAAAAATTATATTTACAAATTTTATAATAATTCATCTTTACGCTCCATTTATATTATAAGCATATTGGTTGTTATTATGTATTTTTGTAATTATGACCAACTCCAATCACATTAATATATCTCTTAATTATTAGACTTTTCAAATGGGAACTCTTTGAATGGAACAAATGGAGTGACACTTTTATGACTTAATTTTTGAAAGTAAACTTTTTAAGTAAAACATTCAAAATTAAATAGTTGATTTTTTGACAGCCTAAAATAGTAATATGATCTTTCTTTTTTTTGGTAACCAAAGCTGATTTGATATCATAACACATGAAAATTTGTGGAAAGGGGAAACATTACCAATCTTTGTCACGGTGGAAAAGTCGGTATAGACGAAAATGAGCAAGCGAACTGTACGGATGTTGAAGGTATGGTGGTACAAAGATAATCCCTTTTGTAGTTCGACATCATCAATAAGCCCTTCTCCGTTCTGGTCGGCCGAGTGGAAACACGCCACTGCGTTAGAATCTGTTCCCGGCGGGAACTTGACCGGCGAGGGGACAACTGCGGCAAATGGGCTAGGATAAGGTGCCGGAGGAGGAGGGTAGGTGTGTGTTGGTGGTGGTGGATAGCTGGGTGGATATGAAGATTGTTTTTGTTGTGGAGATGGGTAAGTAGGTTGTGGCGTGGTTTTTGGTGGTGGTGGGGAAGGAGGATTTTCCGAGGTCAAGAAAGGTAAGACGGTTAACAAGAAGGACTCGATTGTCAAAGTGACGGAGCCACTGAGCGTGGTGTCCTTGTCCTTGAACTTGTCGCTGAGTCCCTGCAATTGCAAGTGTACCATGATTCGAAGATTACATATAATCCCTTCATTTTCAAATAATTTTTATTCATTCCAAAATAATTATTTTCATTCCTAACTTTCCTTTTCAAAAACAATTTTCTCACTTTACCTGTATTTTTTTAGTTAGTTCAATTACTTTTGAGCAATGATAGGGCTATTCAAAATATGTAAAAAAAATACACAATCAATGACTTGACATATCTTTATTGGTTGTACATTTTGTAGGTCCAAACGCTCTGACCAGTTAGAGTTGCCCAATTCATTGAGTGCCCATTTTGAGTAACACAAGCATTATCTATTACGTTTTTCTTAAACGGTGTGTCGATTCAAAGAGATCAATAATTTAGAAAACGAAAGAGTAATACTCCCTCAATTTTCAAATTATCGTTCTCCTTTCTTTTTTTCGTCTGTTTTAAAATAATTGTTATTTTTCAAAACCTTTTCTTTTAGGAAAATAACTACTTTATCCTTTTTTTTTTTTTACCTATTTTAATTATGGTCACATGTTAAAAGCCATTAAAGAAAACCACATGTTTCACCAATATTTATATTATAATCAATTATTTTTTAAACGGTGTACCGAATGAAGAGGTAGTACCTTGACAATCAAGCAGCACCTGATACGGGGAAAAAGAAACGGGAGCAAGATTAGAAACTAGTAGGAGAATGTACTTAATAACATTTATGGAAGGAAAAATGAGATGACAAAAATGAAATGGAGCTATATATAATGGGCGAAAACTTAAGAAAGATTTTATATAAAACAGATTTCTTGACTCAATCCGTCGTGTATTGATGGATTGAGTTGTGAAGAGTTGCGCTTTTACGGGTCTCACAAGAAACCGACTCTATATAATGTGCAAGTAAGCAAACATACTCGATGAAGTTGTCGTATTCAATGCCCTTGTTATTTTCTTCACCGCAACCAAATTTAATGATCAAAAATTCCAAAACTGGAGCTGGGACTACAAATCCAAGGCTTCTGAATGCACTTGCTAGTTCTGTAACATGAATCTTGCCACTACGATTACTATCGAATTTCTCGAAGATTTCCTTCAATATTCAACAATAACAAATTCATTAGCAACACCCATCCAACAACTAAACTAAGCCATGCATTCCCCCCACAAAAGAAGAAGAAGAAGAAGAAGAAGAAGATGGTGAGAAAATATTGACTTAAAGATTTCATATATAAACTTACCTTCCAGCTCTTGAGAGAATTGTACAGTGTAACAAACTCCGTTGGACCTAATTTTGACATGAATTTAAACCAAAGTTTAGAATATTACCAAAAACAACAAAACTTATTATATTCCTCCTTCCCAAAATTATTGTCATATTTTTCCCGAAAGTAATTGTTTTGTTTAAAATATTATATTTTAGGATAACACTTTTACCACTTTATACATATTGTTTTTAATTTTACTTTAATTATGAACCACATACATATGTGTTTTAAAGGAAATTACATAACTAACCAATATTAATTAGTGCAACGCTAGGGCCACTCAAAATGTGCACCAAAAAATGAATACTCAATGACTTGACACATCCTGATTGACTGTACATTTTATGGGTCTAACACTCTAACCAATCAGAGTGACACAACTTCATTGAGTGTTTATTTTTTAGTGCACATTTTGAGTGACCCAAACATTATTAAATTAATTATTAAGTCAATTATTTTTCTTAATCTGTTGACTAAGATAATAATTTTGTCACAAAGGGAGTATAGTCTATTCGTTCATTAATTATTGTTCTTATTACTCCACATTTTTGCAATCGTACATTCTTTCTATATATGTTCTTTAAACTACACAAATTCTTCATTTTACTTCATTTGTTATCTATAATAATTATTTACAAATTTATTGAACTTTTCAAATGTTAAAGATTCTGCCAATGCCCAAACTACAATCCGAAAAATACTCAAATAAATAAATTATTTGGTGGATGTATAAATGTATTATATTTTCTCTAAAAACTAATTGATTACGTTTTAAAATGATATATTTATTTCAAAAATAAATATATTACTTTCAAATGCATATTTTGAAAAAAATAAAATTTATTCTAAAATATTTTTTGAGGTTTTTTTCTTCCAACTAATGTGGAGTTCCATCACCTCTTGCCATGGGTTCCTGTTGGTAGAGTAGCATGAGAACAACACTCAACTATTATTAGCGCATCCTCATTTGGGGTGTTCTTATGCTCATTCTTACAAGACAAGAATAACTCCCATTGTGGGCTCATCCTTATAAGAATGGGTGTTGGTGAATTATTGATGAAGAATTCTCCAAGAATTGTGGGGAAAAAAATCTCAGCCATGGCTAAAGAGAGTGGAATCCACCAACAACCAAAACAACCAAAGAAAGAGGGTCCCCTTCAACGTGTGTGAGTCGAAATTTTGGGGGGATCCTCGTTTGTTTTTATTAATTAATTTACAAAGTATTAAAATAAAAAAGTTGCTTAAATGAAGTTGATGATTTGGTAGTGAGAGCCAACTAAGAATTATGGGAAGAATGAGTAGCAATGAGAAGATAAAATTTTAAAGTAGAAAATTCTTAAAATGTGTAGATAGTAGTGAGACCCAGCTAAAAATCAACAAAAGAACGAGTAAAAGAACGAACTGCATTGAGGATGCCCTCTGTATATATTATCCAAACAAATATCCCCTGGTTCAAAATGTCTATCATACTATTTTATAATATTTCACTTTAAGAGTTTATTTTCAAATTAGGTTTACAATTTTAAAAATTATTTTAATTTTATCCTCCGCATTAGATATTAACATATTGATTATTCTCAATCATTATTGTAATTATGATAAATCCTAATGCTAGTTATATATCTCTAACTATTATACTTTTCAAGCATGAATTTTTAATAGGAACGGAGGGAGTATGTTTATTTTGAAATCATAGTACAAATTTTTTTTTACTCACTCCGTTTACAAATAACTGTCATCTTTTCCTTTTTTGTTAGTTCAAAATAATTGTTTTTTTTAAACTTTTCCTTTTAGGAAATCAATTTTACAACTTTAATTATGATCACATGATCAAGAACATTAAAGGAAATCATATTTTATACTAATATTTATACTATAATAAATTACTTTTTTAAAATAATGTATCGGATCAAAGAACAATTATTTGAAAAATAGGAGAGTAATTAATAAACACAGTTGTATTGCATTTTGTGGATCAAAGACTTTTAAGCCATGAGATCCACAACTTGTTTGGTGCAGTCCTAACTCCTAAGTTACATCTATACAAACTTGCTAACTTAATTTCATTATCTCACCAATGAAAGGTTATATGAATGGATCTTCTACGACGTTACCAATGGCGAAAAGCATAATACGCCCAAGTTATCATAAACATATGAAAATCTGGGGAGAGGGAAAACATTACCAATCTTTGTCACCGTGGAAAAGTCGGTGTAGACGAATATGAGCAGCTGAACTGTCCGGATGTTGAAGGTATGGTGGTACAAAGATAATCCCTTTTGTAGTTCAAACACATCAATGATCCCTTCTCCTTTCTGGTCGGCCGACTGGAAACACGCCACCGTGTTAGAATCCGTTCCCGGTGGAAACTTGATAGGCGATGGGACAACTTTCTCAAATGGGCTGTGTGGTGATGGTAGCGGATAGCTGGGTGGATACGGAGTTGGTTGTGGTGGGGTTGGTTGTGGCGGGGTTGGTGGTGGTGGGGAAGGAGGTTTTTCCGAGGTTATGAAAGGTAAGATAGTTAGCAAGTAGGCCTCTATTGTCAAAGTTACGGAGCCGCAGAGTGTGGTGTCCTTCTCCCTGAACTTGTCACTTAGTCCCTGCAAGATAATCGAATTTCAAGTGTACCATGATTCGAAGATTACATATAAAAGTATCTATAAAAATGGCAAGAACAAATAGTGGAATGAATGTACAGAGCTCGTACCTTGACTACCAAGCAACACCTGAAACAGAAAACGGATTAACATTAGAAACTGGCACCAGCATATCTATATATATATAGATAGAACACATGAAAAAAATATGAAGAAAATGAAATGGAGCTATAATTAAAACCCGAAACTCATTAACTCATTCGATCCAACTGGTAAATATTTTTGGGTTGAAACGGGTAAATCATATTGACCCAAAAATATTAACAGATCGAATAGTGTTAAAGCGGGTTGAACTGTTACTATTTGGACCCGCTAGTTTTTATTTTATATATATGTATGAATTAGGAAAAATTTAGGTTAAGACGGGTCGATCCGCTTCAACTCGTTACATATTATAGCCCGACTCAATTGATACTCGGGCTTTGGTTCAAATGATTTTGACCCGTTACCCTTTATAACCCGATCAAACCCACCAAATTGCTAGACCTATGTGAAAGTAAGCAAACATACTCGATGAAATTGTCGTATTCAATGCCCTTGTCATTTTCGCCACCGCAACCAAACTTCACGATCAAAAATTGCAAAACCGGCTCTGGGACTGCAAATCCAAGGTTTCCAAGTGCACCTGCTAGTTCCGTGACATGAATCTTGCCACTATGATCACTGTCGAATTTCTCGAAGATTGCCTTTAATAACGAAAAATAGCAAATTCATCAGCAACATTCCATCCAACAATTAGCCCCGGCCCGGCCTGCGTTCCCACACTCCCAAAAAACAAAACAAAAGAAGATGAAGAGAAAATATGGAGTTAATGATTATGAGATAAATTAACTTACCTTCCAGCTCTTGAGAGAATTGTACAGTGTAACGAACTCCGTTGGACCTAATTTTTGACATGAATTTAAACCAAAGCTTAGAATATTGCCAACAATGGCGAAACACATATATTCCATTCAGTTCATTAACTGTTTGACCGAATATATTTGGCTTAATTATTTATTTGATCACCATACTTTGGAGGAAATATCAATAAGGTCACCCTACTATCATTTTTCACAACTTGGTAATTTTACTTTACAAAGAGTATCACGTTAATCATTCGGTCTGTTTTAGGGATGAACGGTCTAAATTTTTGTGATAATCCGAAAATACCATTACCATTTACAAGTGTTAATCACGTTCTCCCACCCTTAACTCTGAAAACTCTGTTACGGATTAATCCTTATTCTCTTCATTATTCTGGGATTACAACAACAAATTCCTTAAACTCATCAAATTCTTTAAAAAAACTCATAGAAACCTTAACTTTTTTTAACTCCATCATCAAAATCCACATTACATTACAGATTCTTTCAACCACAACTTCTCTTTTTCTTCCAAATATCAAACATACAAGTTCCTCACCCTCTTCATTCAAACTCCTCTCCATCTCCAAACCAAACTATTTCAATTTTTTAAGAGGCCCATCAGAAGATTCCAAATTAGGGCTATTTGACTAGTCCTTGGTGTTGTCAAGAATAAAAAGTACTCCAATATTCAAGAAAAAGAGAGAGAAAGTAGATGACAACCAATGATTTCATGGATTTACCCCAAAATCGAAAACCCTTTTTAATGGATGCATGTATATATAGATCTGTTGTTGTTAATTCTAGATATGCTTCTACTTTACTTCTTTTTTCTTTCCTCGTACGATATTTCACCGATTTGCCGCAAAATCGAAAACCCTTTTAATGGATATACATGCATGCATATATAGATCTGTTGTTAATTCTGGTTATGCTTCTTCTTTCTTTCCTCGTACGATGACAGAGGGTTGCCAGAAAATTGTTGAGCCATCATTATTGCCAGAAAATTGTTGAAAATTGGCAGCAGCGTCGACCTCTGCAACGTCAACAAACGGCATCTCTGATTGTTTGCAAATTCTAGAGATATAAAGGTTTTAGAGAGAAAGAAAGAAGTAGAGGTTCAATTTCGGATTCCAGAATAGCTGTGGAAGAAAGAATAAAGACACTGCAATGTTCAATTCAGGAGGGGATTATCTAAAAAATCAGAGCGAGAGGGTTGAACTGGGATAGAGACAAGGTTGGTGGTGGCGGATATTTTAGTTTTTTAATGTCTTTTAGAGGGAGAATTTCAGTATTTTCATACCATTTTGTTAACGGTCTCCATTTTATAAATCATATTGATACTTTTTGTAAAGTAGAATAATCTGTGAAAAATAGTAGTAGGGTAATCTTATTGAGATTTTCGTAAAAATATGGTGACCAAATAAAGAATTAAGCCAATATATTTTCTAACATCATTATATTTTAATATAAAAAACACGCGATTTGACTAAAAGAAATCGGAAATCATAGTACCACTTTTTTCTATTAGAAAAACACAATTGTATTGCATTTTGTGGATCCAAAACTTGGGAACAAGGCGGATTCAATCAAATATCCTAAACATGAAAATTTGAGAGGGAAAACATTACCAATCTTTGTCACTGTTGAAAAGTTGGTGTAGACGAATATGAGTAGGCGAACTGTGCGGATGTTGAAGGTATGATGGTACAAAGACAATCCTTTCTGTAGTTCCACTTCATCAATAAGTCCTTCTCCGTTCACGTCGGCCGATTGGAAACATGCCACCGCATTAGAATCTGTTCCTGGTGGGAATTTGACTGGCGACGGGACAACTTTCTCAAATGGGCTGTGTGATGGTTGTGGTGGGTAGCTGGGTGGATATGAAGATTGTTTTTGAGGTGGGGGTGGGTAATTTGGTTGTGGCGGGGTTATTGATGGTGGGGAAGGAGGTTTTTCCGAGGTTATGAAAGGTAAGATGGTTAATAAGTAGGACTCAATCGTGAGTGTTACGGAGCCACTGAGTGTGGTGTCCTTCTCCTTGAACTTGTTGCTTAGTCCCTGCAAGATAAATTAGATAATCGAATTGCAAGTGTACCAGGATTCGAAGATTACATATAAAAGTATCTATAAAAATGGCAAGAAAAAATAGTGGAACGTAAATAGCTCGTACCTTGACTATCAAGCAACACCTGAAATAGAGAAAAAGAAAACGGATCAACATTAGAAACTTGTACCAGAATATAGATATAACACATGGAAAAAAATGAAGAAAATGAAATGGAGCTATAACACATACTCGATGAAGTTGTCGTATTCAATGCCCTTGTCATTTTCGCTACCACAACCAAACTTCGCAATCAAATATTCCAAAACCGGAGCCGGGACTGCAAATCCCAGGCTTCCGAGTGCACCTGCTAGTTCTGTGACATGAATCTTGCCACTATGATTACTATCGAATTTCTCGAAGATACCCTTCAATATTGAAAAATAACAAAGTCATCAGCAACATCCATCCAACAACTAACCCCCGCATCCCCCAAAAGACGTTTATAAGCTTACCTTCCAGCTCTTGAGAGAATTGTACAGTGTAACGAACTCCGTTGGACCTAATTTTTGACATGAATTTAAACCAAAGTTTAGAATATTACCAATAATAGCAAACCCACAACGCAATTGTTTCCATCCAACCAGAACCTCCCGGTTTATTTGTTACTGTATTTTCCTTTCAGCGTTGCCACATGAAGCAGATAATTTATGGAACGTTGGATAAAAAGAATAAGAAAAATATTTGGGTAAGACGTTTTACAGATATTTTGGGTATTTACACAAATGGCCAAGTCAAAGATGACTTGGTCATTTGTAACCTTACTTAAAAAAAAAAAACCTTTCATGACCACTTTCATGTTGAAATGTTTATAATACCATTTCTTTACCATTTGCGTTAATGGCGCCGACAACACTGCATTCATGGTGTAGGGGAGGATGATGACATGGGGAGGGATCAGAGGGATGAGATGGGGATCTTGGCCGGAGATGGAGGCTAGGGCGTGGATGATGAGGTGATCGGATATGGGAGACACCGAATTTGGAGGGAGGCTACTGGATTTGGATAGAGGTGATCAGAGAAGACGAAGATGGAGGTTTGAAGACGAGGATGAACACCATTGTTGCCGGAGATGAAGAAGACGAAGATGAAGCATTGGTCAGCTAGTCGACCACAGTGGTTGACTGGTCGACCACATTGGTCCAAGTCGGCCCAACAATTATGATGTCTAAAGCAAGCTTTAAAGTGTGGCCATTTTAAAGCAAGTAACAATTTTTCTTAAGAAAATTATTACATTTAATATTTAAAGTTTATTTTTTGTACTTTTTGATATGGATTTTTTTAATTATTATAATCGACTCTATTTAATGATTCTTTTTTGATCAATAATAAAACTAGTCTACTAAATCTTTATTGAGGACATTGTCGAAAAAAAACTTCTTTTTTATTGAAGAAAAAAATTACAGAAATCGTTAATATTATTCTGTAAGGGATATACGTATTTGGAAAAAAAAATCAATCCATATAATTTAATTACGTATATCAATTAGTGTATCATTTTTTACTTGTATAATTTTGCTTAAATTTTTAATTTTGTAAATGAATATAATCCATCAACATCAGAGTTACTATTATGTTATAATGAATGTTGTTAAGACAATTTCTTTTAGATTTTTATTACCTAACTACCTTAATTTCTTAATGCTAAATAGAAAACCAAAAATATCATAATACATTTCAAACTGTTCAAATTTAATTTAAATGAAGTGATTGCTTTATTTATTAAGTATTCAATTTTAAATAATTGTTAGCATATTTTACAATTTTATTGTGAATAATTTCATCAAATTGCTTTCTTCCTACGAATAATACATTTTTTTAAAAATGAGAGTCCTTTAATATAACAAAAAAAAAAAAATTATTGGAGACCGAAAGCCCTTGCTTTACTAAGGTCCCCCTTAGGTTGGTTATGACCCCATTAAGTCCCCATTCAATTTATAAAACGAAGCACAATTTTCATATAGTTCACGACATGCTATGTTGATGAAATTAGATGAAATCTTAACGAGATGGACCATATTTTTTTCAAATTATGAGAATATTGGTCACATTTTAAATATTTAAAGCACGTTTGTCAAATCGTGTATCAATTGTACGATGGACAAAAAAATCATTTTCCTTTTTTTATACGGTGCAGTTTGTTGTTCATAACTTTTTTCATTTTCTTTCATATTAGCCCTATTATCCACTAAGGTTTGGCCACCTTTATTTTTTATTTTTTGTACATGTCTATACCATAGTTCATTAAACATGCATTTTCAAAAAAATAAATGTATTCTCATAAACACATGGAAATTTGAGGAGAGAAAAAACATCACCAATCTTCATGGCAGTGGAAAAGTCGGTGTAGATGAATATGAGCAAGCGAACTGTACGGATGTTGAAGGTATGGTGGTACAAAGACAATCCCTTTTGTAGTTCCGCGTCGTCAATAAGCCCTTCCCCGTTCTGGTCGGCCACTTGGAAGCACGCTACCGCATTAGGATCGGTGCCTGGTGGGAACACTGCAGGCGACGGGACAACGGCCGTGAATGGGCTAGGAGAAGGTGGAGGGTAGACAGAAGAGTTGGGGATGCTGTTCTCTCGTTGTGGTGGGGTGGGAATATGTGTTTTAATCGGCGGTGGGTAAGGCGGGGTGTCACAGCTTGGGGGTGATGGCGATGGGCATGAGAAGGGTAGTGGAAAAGGAAAGTTGGTGTGTTGCGGTTGTGGTGGGGGGGTCTCGCTGGAGGAGTGTTGTGGGAAGGGGAAATGGGTTTGCTGCGGTGGTGGGTAAGTCGGGGTTTCGCTTGGCTGCTGTGGGAAGGGAAATTGGGTCTGTTGCGGCGGTGGGTAACCGCCGGGTACGACGGCTGCGTAGGGGGAACCCGTCTTGTTGGGTGGGTATCCGGCCATTTTTTTGGTCGAGAGAGGCTGAAACTGAGAGAGACGTAGAGAGAGAGAGAGAGAGAGAGAGAGAGAGAGTGAGAGAGCTGTTTCTGCATGGAGATGATTTTGATACTGGTTTATATAGAAGGTGCCAAGCTGGAAATGGAAACTTTACTTTGAATTACAGAAATGCCATTTAGTTATTAAGTACACCATCGTCACTAAATTATTGTTTTATTATAAATTATCCAAATAACCATATTCCCATGAGTTACCCTAAACGTAACACAAAAATTCTTAAACGTAACATTATTTAATATATAAAATGATCTAAATATCTTTTTAATATTTAATAGATACTCACTTATTAAACACATTTACGGATGTTTTATAAAACATCCGCAAGTGTGTAGCGGATGTTTTGTCCGAAATAAAAAAATCAACGATTTTTTGTTTGTAATTGAAAAAAAAAATAAATCGAATAAAAACAAATCCGATTGACATTCGATATGATGCCTTAACAATGGTACACAATCAAAATAACGTGAAGGAGGGGGGGGGGGCGAGGGAGGTGGTAGTATAGTTTAAATGTAGAGATGTGTAGTGAAGTAATTTTATTTTTAAATAGTGTTACATTCAAGTATTTTGGTATCCTATTCATAATTAATTGATTTGACCAACCATATTACAATATTCTAAATGTGACAAATGTATTCGATAATTGGGTGCGATGTGATCTTTGCCATCAACTTCACATCAATTTTTTAATGAACCTGTTGACATGGATTAATGAAGGGATCATACGAAAGGTGTTTTTGTCTTTCCAAAAGGTGGAATTGAAAGAAAAATGTTTGGGGAAGAAGGGGGCGCAATTGAAAGACAAAATACCCTTCTTACAGTCACTTTATTAATCCAACTCAACAGATTCATTACAAAATGGATGGAGTATTAACGAAAAGGACCACATCGCACACAATTACAAAGTACATTGATCACATTTAAGATATTATAATATGGTTGGTCAAATAAGTTACCTACGAATAATACGATGATTAATTGGATCATTTTCCCTTGTTTTATTTGGATCATTACGTAGATTAAGCAAAAAACAATTGACTTAATTATTAATATTATTATAATTTTACCTATAATAGGCTTTCTTGATCGATCTTTTTTAAAGCCTATATGTATATAGCCCACAATTAATGTAGGAAGAAAAAATAATGATAAAATGATAAAGTGTTGTCCTAAAAAAAATTAACAAACAAATATTCTCCTCGTTTCAAAATAATTGTCCTCTTTTATCCGTTCTAAAATAATTATTCTCTTTCAAAATTTTATTTTTATAAAAACATTTTTACCACTTTTTCCTTACTTTTTAGGAAAAATACTAAAAATCCCACTAAAAAATTCTCTTATCCAAAAATTCTCAAAATTAATTCTTCTATCTAAAAAGTCTCAAAATTAAATTCTTAATATCAAAAAGTCCAAAACTTAACAATTCTACTAACGTCATTAGAGTATGAGATTTTATTTTTTAAAAAAACTTATTTTTAACTTCAATGATTTTAGTTCAATATTTTAGATAATAATAATAATAGTAATAATAATAATAATAATAATAATAATAATAATAATAATAATACAATAACTACAACAAATAACTTAATAATAACACTAACATATTTTTTTTCTATTAATATGATTATTATTATTAATATTATTATTATTTAATTATATATATATATATATATATATATATTGTTATTATTATTATCAGTACTACTACTACTAATATTACTACCATAATTTTATAAGAAGTGTAAAGGTTAACTTTTTGAATTTTTACTTTTTTAGTATGAAAAAATTACTTTTAGATTATATGGAATGAATTGTTGTTTTGGGATCATTGAGAAATGAATTTATTAAATAGAATTTTGGTATTTAATACTAATAATGTTAATGCAGATAATAATATTACTATTATAATAATTGTATTATTTCTATACTAATAGTAATGGTAATAATAATAAAAAAAATACAATACAATTCTTATTCATCATTGTCATAAATGAAAGAAGAAAAATTCTTCCAAATAAAAGTTTTTCACATAACGGTGTTTGTAGACACGTTAAGTCTTAGAGTTTTTGGTATGAAAATTATTATTTTAGGACTTTTTAGATACAAGAATTATTTTTTAGACTTTTTGGATATAAGAATTTTTTGGTGGAACTTTTTGGTATTTTTCCCAAATTTTTATGTATACTTTAATTGTGGCTATGTATTCAATGACATTAAATGAAACCACATATTAAACTAATATTTGTAATCAAATCAATGATTTTTTCGTAAATAATGCACCAAGTAAAAATAGTGATTATTTAAAAACGGATGGAATACTTTTTTGGAATGCATAAAAAAAAAGGAAGACAATGATATAAGGACTGATCCAGTGGGAGTATGATTATAGAAAGCCACTAGTAGTTGAATACGAGTGTTTGTTTAATGCATACATGAGGCATGTTCATCATTAAAATTAGTTGAAATTATATTTTCAATCAACCATTCAGATTAAAAATTATTTTATATGTAAATAATGATTTCTATAATGTATAAATATGTATTTAATTGGAATTATTAAGAGGGGTTGGATTAAAAAATTTCAAAAATATGATGTCTTTGTTATTTTTTATCATATCACATGAGAGAAAAATAGTAGAGAAAAATATAAATATATAATATTAATTTTAGTGAATCACGTGATCTTATTGGAACGCACTACCTTCATATTAATTCACACAACTCACAAAAGATAATTTAGATATTGTGTAGTTTAAGATTTATTTAAAAATGTCACCACATAATTAATTTGTTATATCCCACATATTGGGCATATACATTGCTACTTGATCTTGGCAAAGATAGCTTTGTGGGTCAAGCATTGGGTTTATTCTTTAGGAAGGATGAAGAAGGCTTTGCGATGAGACATTGATTAGGCCTGTTATTGAAAAAATTGCGGGTGGTTCATTTTTTAAAACGTTCTATATTTTTAAAACGTTGTATTGAAATATTTTTAAAAAGAAAATCTTACGTTTTTATCAGCGTTTTAACCAAAACGCTCCAACAAACAAATACTTATTTATTGGAAGATTTTTCCCCATCCTCATCTTCATTTTATTCTCGTCTCCGCTGCCGTACGAGAGAGAAGGAAAACCGAAAACAGAGGAAGAAATAAAAAAAAGAAAAGCTAAGAAAAAAAGAGAGGATGAGTTAAAGAACTATAATTGGGTAAGTAATAAGCTCTTATCTGTTGCAATCATAATGTGACATACTTTAAGTAGCTAGGAATATTAGAATATAATCAACCCTTGATGAAACAGTCACGAAAGATGTATCCAATGATACATCATCTTATAAGTAATCAAGTGTAATTAGCAGAAGAATAATTAAAATAACTAATAAACGAATCAAACAGATTGACATCAAACTGTAATTTATGTCTACAAGTAAAATATTTGTAGACGATGCCTCAGAGCAAAACTTTCACAAGATTAAAAGAGTGCAATTGCTTACAATATGAAAACAAACCGTTTAGAGAGTGAAAATCATTACGAAAACTCTTGAGTGAGAAGATATAACCAATCTATGTTAAACACTCTTGAATACACCAGCTAATAAAAAAAACACGAAGAGTGTAGACTAAAATAGTTAACATCGAAACTGGTGGTTCTTCTTCTGATGTATCATTGGGTGGCTCATTGGTTTTATGACAACACTTCTTCGTGTAAAACTTTCTCTGAAAATTCTCTGTTTGGGTAACCAGACATCCAAGTGTAATACCCCGATAATTTTAGTTAAAATATTAATTGAGATTAGTTAATATTACAATCGTTTTAGACCTATATAATTAATGTTATAATTGTTTTGTGTTAATTTAATGGTTTGAACCTATTTAGTAACTAATTAAATTGGGTTGAGCTTGACCCACTTGTGACTAGATTTAATTGTAATTCCATATTAATATTACTTAATTAAAATTGGTCCATTTAACTTTAGGGTTAGAAAACCTAATAGAGTTTTATATAAATATGGTTGAGAGGGGAGGAAAAGAGAAGAGTACAAAAAAAAAGAAGGGAAGAAACGGGAGAGATAGAGAGAGAGAGAGGCATTGACAGTTTGGAGGTATATGTTAAACCATTCCTCTTTTCATTATCATGCTTGTGTATGGATGAATTACTACACATACATTTATATAGTATATTGATATGTATGCTGTATGAATAGGTATATATAATAAGACTATAGGTTGATGTGTGTGTATACAGTGTCTGTGTGTTTTAGTGTGTGTTTGGTGTGTGTGAGTTATATATATAAAATACCTATACAAACAGTGTGTGTGTGTTTTATGCGTGTACAGTGTGTGTGAGTTATATATATAAAATGTCTTTACAAACAGTGTGTGTGTATGTTTTATGCATGTAATAGTGTGTGTTTTCATAATAATCGTGTGTGTTTTCATAATGATTATATATATATATATATATATATATATATATATATATATATATATATATATATATATATAAGTAATAAATCAGTAATATTATTATTATTATTACTATTATTATTATTATTATTATTATTATTATTAATTTTTTTTTACTATGAAAACAATAGAATGAGTTATGGAAAATAAATTATATATATTTTCTTACAACGGTTTATATATTTATGATTAACTTAAACTATTAAGAATTAACAGTTATTAACGCAACGTTGATCGACTGTAATTTATAATTATGAGTATTATTGACTTCAGATTCAGGCAAACGAGCTTAGGGCAATCATGCGTGTTAAGGATTATCGTTGCTAATCATTTCGATGTAAGAGATTATACCTCTTTTATATTTCGATCTTTTAAGTACTACTCGTTAGGTTTCCATTTAATTCATTGATATTAATGTCTCTGTGAAACATACGCCAATTCTAAATCGGCATTTGAATTTGAACTCCGTCGTTTACACTTCTTTCGAAATCATGATATTTATTCTTTGATAATTCTTACATAATTATCGAGCTTCATGTGAGATATTATTTTAATATGAAAAATATGATTTTTGCGATGCGGAGTTTTTGTTGTAATATTGCATTCTTTGGAAATTCTACCATGATCACTAAGCCGGTTACATGTTTATCGAATTATTAATTTTATCGAATACCACTTGATTGTGGATGTGATTATCAAACAATTGATTTATCGAATGCCACCTAGCTAGTGGTATGGTTATCCAGATATATCAATGTTATCGAACTATTGAAACTCTTCGGAGTAAATATTGAATTTGCTTATGTGATCATGTGATTATGTGAGTAGTCAGTTGTCTCCAATCGGTATGAGACGGTTGGTGACAATTGGTTATTCAAGTTACCTTTGTGCGTTTATTTTCATTTGGATTCTTATTCACTTAAATCGAAATTTGATAATTGCTTCCGCTTATTGATATTTGAACAATAAATTTTGAATACTTGAAATATTCATTTTTGATTTATTTCTGGTCAACTCCTCCTTAGTAACCGGAGGGGCTGTCTATGAACTTATTGAGCATTTTTTGCTCACCTCTTCATACTCTTCTTTCTCAAGTAATGAGTAAGATTTATTAGAGGATTTCGGCTCGGGTAGATCAAGATGACGGTTTCCGAGAATTTTAGATCTAGTCATTTCTCATTGAATCACTTGATAGTACATTGAATAAATTATAGATTCATGTTAAGTATCCGATTAATTTTGTATTGAGTTACTTTGAGTTTATTTTTGACTTTAGTCAATGATGTTTAAGATTTAATTGTTATGAGATTTGAAACATTTATGATTTAAATTATGATTGTTAGTGACGTGGCCAAATTGTGGGACCGTGGTGTCGGTACCAAATTTGGGGGCATTACAGGTTGGTATCAAAGCTTAGGCTTTAGATGTGGATGGTCTTAGGATTTAGTAACCGTTAGATTTAGAAATATATGATAGTCTTAAGATCTTGATTTTGTTCATTGAGAAATGATGGTAGCTTTAAGTTCTACTAATATTAATTGGGCTTTACTATCACATTGCTTCATTGGGATTTACGTTAGATATAGTACGATGACAAGATTGATAAAGACGGCTAGAGAAATATGTACGTAAGCCACCATTTCTTCCTTCGTTTGTGTAACTATTTGAGGTAATACTTACGTTTGAGGGCAAATAGATAAGCCTAGGTTTGATTCTTTAGCGTATTGAAGTATCTTTCTCGATAAGCATTAGTTATAGGTTGTCTCCCCTTCAATTACAAACCTATGCTGATGTACTGGACAGAGCCCGTGTAATGGAACTAGAGTCGGTCGAGTATCAAAGGAAGAAGGACGAAAGAAAGAGGGGTCCCGAGGATGGTTATGACAGAAATCATGGCAACCATCAAGGGGGAAATAACTATGGGAATAAGAGAAGGAACACGGAGAACAACAATAATAGGGGGACTAATAAGCCAAATCAAAACTATAATTATGGTCACCAGCAGAATTAGTGGCAGAATCAGAATCAAGGTCATAAACAGAATCAGTGGCGTAACTAGAACCAAAGTCAAAATCAAAATCAATGGTGAATCAGGACATGGGCGCAAATCAGAATGCTAATCAGACTTGTGGTAGACGTGGAGGGAAACATATGACTGAGACATGTTTCTCAACTAAGGGGTCTAAACCAGTAGCTCCATCTTGTATTATTTCTTCCTTGAAGGCGAGAAGATTGTTAAGGAAGGGATTAAGTTGGAGTCCCTATCCGTGGTTAAGGAGTTTGATGATGTATTTCCAGAGGATTTTCCTAGTCTTCCACCTGAACGGGAGGTAGAGTTTGTAATCAATCTAGCACCTGGGACGACGCCTATTTCTAAAGCACCATATAGAATAGCACCTGTGAGTGCCCCGAGATATTATCCCCCGGATCGCGCGATCCCTTTTTTAGGGGAAGACGCGACTTGGGGAAGACATCACTCTTTTCATTCCATCCTCTCTTGTTTAAGGGAAAATGAAATTAAAAGTGCAAAAAGAGTGTTGTCAAAAGTGTGTTGAATACGCCTCGGTCACTGAGTGTGCTTTAGTCTACTGTGAGTGCTTTGGATTTTTCTGTATCTTATCCTCCCTTGTTTAGGGGAAAACAAGATACAAAAACGCATCACCCTTTTCATTCCCATCTTCCCTTGTTTAGGGGAAGACGGAAAAGTGCAAAAAAAAGATGTTGCGAAGGCGCGTGGAAACACGCCCTGCCTAACTGTGGACTTGAGTTCATTTTGAGTCACTATGAGTGCTTTGGATTTCTTCTTATCTCATCCTCTCTTGTTTAGGGAAAAGCAAGATACAGAAAATGCATCACCCTTTTCATTCCCATCATCCCTTGTTTAGGGGAAAACGGAAAAGTGCAAAAAAAGGATGTTGCGGGCCTCACTGTGATCCAAAATGTTGTAACAGAGTCGCCATCTTTATTTTAAGGAGAAATAAAAAAAAACCAAAAATAATCAGAGTTTGTAAAAAGGGCTCGGAGGCTAAGTTACGAGGTGGGAAGGTGTTAGGCACACAACTCGCCATTTCGGTCTCAAAAATAGTTTTTGGCTAAAATATGTTTTTATTATATTTATTCAGCAAATGAAATAAAGCATTTAAATAGATATATCTGTATCTACATTATTACAAACTTGCAGCTGCTTCCTTCCAGGAATTACAAATACATCTATAAATATTTGGCCATAATAATGGCTCTTTTTAGTGCTATTTTCTATAGAAATCTGGGCAGCATAACTGCTTATATTTTTTACATTGGGCCGGCTGAAAATAGCACTTTTTTATAAAACATCTTAAAGGCTTACCTTTAAGAGCGTAGGGTGTGCTCACTTTGTCCTTCCAGGAGAGGGAATCTTTTGTTGTTGTGGAGATTCGGACAGAAATCGCTTCGAAAGTTGCTACGGTATTGGGAAGCGAGCGAGCAGCTGCTTTTTTGACGAAATTGGGCAAGAGCAAACCCTTGCTTGGCGGATTTGGCCTCTGGACTCGGGCAGAGCAACTGCTCTTTTCAGGATTTTTGGACTGGGGAAATAGAGTGGAATCCTAGCTGGGAGGCTAAGGTTCATTTTGACTGGTTGGATTTGAGTTTGGAGGAGATTTGACAGAGCTTCAAGGCTTTTTAGAGGAGGGGTGTGGGTCCCAATGAGCACAATAATAAGCTAGAAGGGGGGTTGAATAGCTTATTAACACTTTAAAAACTTTTAAGTAAGTTCCTTGAAAGTTACTTGCAATCTATGAAAAGAATCAAGTAGCGGAAGACCTTCAAGAAAATTGTTCAGTGCCGATAAGGACTACCGGTAGACCTTTTACAGATTACTTAAGTTACTACTGAAATGGATAATATAAACAATGAAACTAAGCGAGTTCAATAAATAAAGACAGAAGGAAATAACACAAGTATTTTGGGATGGTTCACACTATAATGAGTGCTCGTCCACCACCAAGGCGATCAACCTTGGATTTAAATTGTGCACTATGTTTTCCACTTAGATCAATTACAAAGAATATCCCTAATGGATCGTGTACAAAATATTGACTTGTGTTTGGGTCTAGGGAATTAAATATCTGTAAATACAAGATATTTAATTAGATGCGTAAATATAGTTAATGGAAGTAAACAACAAGAAGAATAAAACAATAATTGTTGAAGAAGCGACTTCTTGTTGTTGACGAGGACTTCTAGATCTGTTGAGGATCTATTGAATGCTTGGTGAAAGACTTGGAGTTGTGTAGATTGAGCAATTCTTTAAGTGTTCGATTGATTACATGCAGTTGTCTCTTTGTTCCGGTCTTTAATGGCGGTATTTAAAGCGAGATGCACTTCAAAAGATCCGTTGGAGAAGGCGAAGACTTCAACTCTATTCATAAATGCATTAAATGCATGGGGTTAGTCAAGGAATTTCGTCTTCACAGATAACTAGAGCGGATAATCATTTCTAAGATCTTCAAAAGGTGGGCGATTTGGTGTCGGATCGAGAGATGAAGCGAGAAAGTAGGGGCGATGCAGCTTTACGCTTTCAGCATTCGGGGCGAAAAGTATTCTGCTTTTCGGAAAGTTGCTTTCGGCGGCTTGACATGTCGAGGAAAAGACTTGGATTAATTCAAATAATATATGGAAATAAGTTTGAATTAATCCGGCTAGCTTCTATTTGGAGAGGACACGTAGAAGCGCGATCAGTTTGGACACGAGGTCTACCGATCTTAAGCTTTGAGCGGGTCTTCAGGTGAAGGCGAGAAAGGTCTTCAATGAACACGAAAAAGTCCTACAAAAACTATACAAGGCAAAGTTCTATACACAGGTTGCCACGCTAATCGATCTGTGGCCGATTAGCCATGAAGTATAAAACTAATGTAATGTCTTGATCGGATATAAATTTAACATAAGAATCAACAATCTCCTCCTATTTATATCGGTCATCATTACTACAAATGAGGGTTTTAAAACAAACTATTTAATAGATAATAGCATGTGCGAGAGAGTTTATATATTACGTGTCGGTAGACATGCCTCTATTAAAGAATAACACCTCGGATGCAAGGGACTAATCTAAGTGCATACAAGAATAAGAGAGTCAAAGAATAGCACACGGATCGGCGGCGGTTTAAATCAATTTAAAGCTGAATGTTTAAATTCTAATTTAGATAAACAATAAAGCGACAAGAATTTAAACAATATAATTTTTGAAAAAGCAAGTAATCATCGTATTCATAAACAAGATGTTTACATTTGACAGTTTTCAAAAATAAGATAAATACAAAGGAAAGGGAAGAAAAGATACAAAAGCTACCAAGGTCTTTTCCCTTTGCCTTTGTCTGCGACCTCCTTTTCTCTTCTTTCTCGCTCTAGCTCTTCCATTCTTCTTTGGTATTCGGCATGCATCGGTTGGAGGCGGTGGAGCGAGCGGTAGTCGGTTCTTCACGAAGGCGGCGTTCTCTTCCATCGGCATTACGTTGATAGATCTCATTTGTTTCTCCTCGTGATGGCGGATCACGATCGGTTGGCATTCATAATGTCATGAGCGAGTTTCGGCGAGGTTGTTGAGTTCCATAATAGAATACCGTGGTGAGATGGAGAGTGATGGCGTGGAATAGCTCGTAGAAAATGGAACCTATGATCGGCGGCCTTCATCTCGTTGAGCTTCGATGTTGATCTTGACATCGGTGAAGTCGTCGCATCTGTCCAAAAGCGAGTCGGACATCCTCTTGAAATTGTCGAAGAGTAGTGGCGATCCGGTCGTTGGCCTTGGCATTGCGGTGGCTACTTCGGTGTAGCGGTAGATATGCTTGTGAGTTCGCCTAGCCATTGGTAGATGGCATCTAGCGGGACAAAACTTGACATTGGTGGTGATTGGAAGTAGATGCTTGGCCAATGTGAATGGTGTCGGCGGAGGCGAGTCTGCGAGCTGATGGGGCTGTTGGATATGGGGAGTTCTGGAGGCAGAAGAGGATGAGTCTTGGGTTGGTATGGTTTTGGTGGAAGAGGATAGGGTTATAGGGGAGGGTGGAGGTGGAGTTGGTGGGGAATCCAGTTCCATATCAGTGTCAGAATTTTCACTGATGTGGGAGGATTGGGGAATGGGTTCGGTAGAGAACCAGAAAGAAGGACGGCGAGGTAGAAGAGTGATTTTGGTTTTTGAAGGGAAGGTTGAGGAGGTTGAGAAGGTTGAGGAGGTTGATGAGAAGAGGTGAATAGATGCACTCGCTTGAAAGTTCGAAGAGGAACTTGGCAGCGGCAGGGTCTAAGGGTTGTGGTGTGGTTGAAGAAGTTGGTTGGGATTGGGGTGGTGAGGAAGGTGTGGATGGGTCAGGTGAGTAGTTAAAGGGTGAAGGAGGAGGAGGAGTTGGGGTTCTGGCTGGCTCCTCCTCGATTTTGAGCTCCTCTGAGGATAGACTCCTCAGGAGGTGGTGAATTCCTCAGTAGATGACTCGAGAATAGATGAAGGGTTGATAGGTATAGATGAAGGGTTGATAGTTGAAGGGTTGTATAGTTGAAGGGTTATAGTTGAGGGGCGTCGGTAGTTGGTTGGGGTTCGGTAGTTGGTATAGATGAAGGGTTGATTGAGTGTTGGGCGTCGGTAGAGGTAGTTGGTTGGTGGCGGTAGGGTTGGGTACCGGTAGCTCTCCTTTTCTTCCTCGGTGAATAGGAGACTTCAGTAGCTTCATCGGTAGAGGTTGGAGGGGGCTGGGTGGGCTGGTCTTGAGGTTTTCTGAAGTTTCCTTCGTTTTGGTTTGGGAGTGGAGTGCGGGGAGGTGGTGAAGGTGGTTGGCTGGATTGGGTAGAAGGCTTGGCTTGGGTAGATGGAGGAGAGGAATGGCTAGATTGGCCTGGTGCCTTCTTCTTCTGGCCTTCCTTCATCTCCTTTACGATCCATTTGGCTGCTCCTCTTCGGTTGGAGGTGCCACTTAGGCCTTGTCTTCTTGGCTTTGCCCTTTGGCGCTATTTTGGACCTTAGCGGCGGCTGCCTCATCGGCCGGACCTTTGGCCTTTAGATGGAGGTCCAGTGGCCACTTGTTCATCAAACTTGGCGAGAGGCCTTTTTGAAGGTCTTGCTTGCGGCTACATGTGCTTCCATATTGAAGCGGGTGACCAAGATAGGTGCGAGGCTTGGCCACTTTCAAGAGGCCGGCGGTAGACCTTTACGCATCCGGCGCTTGTTCTCGTATTCGGTGTATTTCTTGAAAAACGAGGCGTGAGTTGTTTGTCCTTGGCCAGTATACAACTCATCTTCTTTCAAAAAGAGTTGATGGCTGCATCATCCCTTAAAGGGCATTGATCGATCGACGAAGGCGTTTGCAAGTGGGGTTGCTCTTTGCTTTCTCCACCTTGCTTTAGCTCGTCGAAGATGATGAGCCCCAGTTGAGGCAGAAGGCTGTAGAAATACTGACAGTCGGGTTGATCTGTTGGCGATAAACATGTCATGTGCTCCACTCTTGAATAGGAGCCCACTTGTCTAGAAGGTGGTGGTGCGATAGGCGTCAGAGGAACAAGTTTGAACATCTTCCCTTGTGGCTCCCAGGAGAGTGTCTACTCCCTCATGGCTTCAGGGCATGTAAAGCCTCGGCCATGGTTCTTTGAAATAGCTCCTCCAAGTAATGCACGCCAATGATGGTGGAAATAGATTTGGCGGTGGCAGAGATGGGACGGCCTCGAATCCACCCACGAAGAAGCGATGGTTCATGAGCTCCATTCGTTGATAAAATTCTTACGGGAAGATCGTAGGTTTTGTCGTTGAGGCGAGAAGAGGCGAGAATCGAGGCGTCCATATCCTCGCAAGCTTTGGCCGGCGGTATAGAATTGATTGTGAAGGTCGATGCACATGCCGAGGAATGTATAGCTTTGGGTCCAAGCGACAATGATGTCATGAGCGGGATAGATGGGATATCTGGAAGATTGATATTTGAGCTGGGAGGAATGACATTTTCGAGGTCAAAAGCCTTCCCATGTCGCTTAGATTTTGAAGTTCTTGCACGAAAGAAAAACAAAATAAAAGTTAGGGCTTTTCATCTAGACATCTAAACAAGTAGGAATTTCAAAGTTTTCCAAAATAAATTGAAATTTTCGAAGCAAAAACTTGAAACCTAGAATGTTTAGAGAAACCACACTCGAGAAAAACATAACGAAGTTTTCATAAGAATGAACAATGAATAAACAAAAGCATTTGTTAGTATTCAAGTTTATAAGAACAAATGGCGAATCCTTGTATAAACTTCGAAAATGACCGTTTGAATTCCAAAAGGATTTTAGGTTAAAGAATGAAATGCGAGCGATACATAGAAAATTACGAGTAGAGTAGAGAAAGCGTACCATTGTTGAAGATGAGAAGAAGAAACAAGAAGAAACTTGAATTTGCGAAAGTAGTTACTCGAGAGAGAGAGAGAGAGAGAAAAGTTTACGTTCAAAGGGTTTCGTAAAGTTTGGAAATGACGGTTCGAGGACTATTTAAAGCGAGAAAATATCGGTTTGAAAAGCGGGAACTTAAGATATTTTCTTAAGTACCAAATTTAGTCCTTGACCCCTTTATTGCTTTAGAAACCTCTTTAGCAAAAATAGACTAAGTAAGAGTACTAACCTTTAGGTCTTAGGTAAGGAGAACTTCGTCTTAGATTAGTCTATCTTGGGTCTAGGTATGAAAGAAACATTAACAAAATTTTTAAAATTAAGCGATAGGATCAATCATACCAAGATTTCTCCTTAAATAAGCAAACTTTGGTGGCATCCGGTGGTTTTGTGAGAATGTACGCAATTGATGCTCGGTTGGAACATATTCAGGCGATGTTACCTTTTCCACATGATCTTTGAGAAAATGATAACGAATATCAATGTGCTTTGTCTTTGAATGCATTCTTGGATTTTGGAGGCGAGATAGGCGATGTGTTGTCACACATAATTGGGCGGTTTCGGTCTTGATGTTGTAGTCCACTAGTTGTTGCTTCATCCATAGCGGTTGAGCAACAGCTTGCAACAATATATTATACGTGGTTGAGTTTGCCAGCGATCCTTGTTTCTTGCAAGACCATGAGGCAGTCTGTTTCCAAGAAATTGACAAGTCCCTGGTGCTTCTTACGCTCACTTTGCGGTTGCATAATCTGCATCGAGTATCCAACTAAATTGAAGTTGTTGGATTTTGAGTACGAGATGCCTAGATTTGTTGTTTTTGAAACATATCGATGATACGTTTGGCGGCAAGCAAATGTGACTCCTTTGGATACTGAAATCTAGCACAAACACAAGCAACAAACATAATGTCGGTCTACTAGCGATAAGGTAAAGAAGTGAACCTATGATTCCTCGATACTTGGTCATGTTCTCTTGCTTTCCCTTTTCATCTTTGTCAAGATGGCGATCGGTAGACATTGGAGTTTCAAATCCTTTGGCTGAATCAAGACCAAACTTCTTGATTAGTTCCTTTGCGTATTTGGTTTGGTGATGAAGATTCCGTCTGAAATGCATTGTATCTGCGGATCTAGAAAATAGGTAAGTTCACCCATCATGCTCATCTCGAACTTGCTTTGCATCGACTTCTCGAATCTTTTGCAGGCTTTGGTTAGTTGATCCAAAGATGATGTCGTCCACATAGATTTGTACCGAGAAGAGAATGGCCTTTGTGCTTGAGGATGAATAAAGTAGTGTCGATTCTTCCTCTCACGAATCCTTGTTCAATTAAGAACTTGGATAGAGTTTCATACCAAGCTCTAGGAGCTTGCTTCGAGCCGTAGAGAGCTTTCTTGAGTCGGTAGGCGTGGTCGGTTGTGCGAGTTGACAAATCCGGAGGCATTCACGTATCTGGTTTCTTGAAGATCACCATTCGAGAAAGGCACTCTTAACATCCATCGATACACTTTGAAGTCCATGAGCGAGGCATAAGCTAGAAAGATTCGATTGCTTCTAGTCTAGCAACGAGGAGCAAATGTTTCATCAAAGTCAATTCCTTCTTCACTGTCGGTACCCACGAGCAACCAATCTAGCTTTGTTTACGTGACATTTCCATCTTCATCTCTTTTATTTCGAATACCCACTTGGTGCCTTAGATGATTGGATGATCGGTCGGTCTTTGAACTAAACTCCACACCTTACATCTTTCAAAGCTGGTTCATTTCTTCTTGCATAGCTTCAATCGATTATGATCTTCGATAGCTTCATCAATCTTCTTTGGTTCGAGTTCGATACAAATGCATAGGCAAACAAAGTTTCTTCTCGAATCTTATTTTCGTCTGTACGAACTCTGTATTGAGATCACCAATGATTTGAGAAATGGGATGATCTCTTGCTTCAATAACGGTTGGAGGAAGATCACTTAAGTGGATTCTTCCCTTAAGAATTGCAGGTTGATTGAGAAGGAGATTCACCAAAATCAGTTCGAGAAGAAATAGATTCTTCAAAACTTTCATTTTACGGTGAACAAGAAGGATGAGAGATCTGTAAAGGTGCTTGGGGTAAAAGCAGAAGAGATGGGTTCGGGGTCAGCAGATGAGTTGTTATCGGTATCGGTAGAGGTCTCTTCTACAGGTGAAGGGTTATCGGTAAATATTGGTGGGATCTGCGGTTTGCGTTTTCGATAAGGATTAAGTAGATCTTGTATTTGTACTGTCTCATCATTATCGAGAATCATTAGCAACGTTCGAACCATTCTAGGCTCTAACAAGTCATATTCATCAAAAGAAACATGCCTGATTCTAAGATTTTTAAGTTAGATTTCTTGAAAATCTGAAATGCTTTTGAATGTTTGGAATACCCGAGAGAAAAATTCCTTAAATAGATTTTTGCATCAAATTTTCCTCTATACTCTTTTCCATTGTAAAGAATAAAACATTTACAGTAAAGATTTTAAGAAATCCAATGTTTGGGGATCTTCCTCTCCATATTTCATATGGAGTTTTATTATGAAACTTGTTTTACCAAGGATCTATGCAAGCAAGCGTATTAGTATACCTTGAAATACTTGAAGTTTAGGCTTCTGCCGGCATTGTTCTAGCAAGCTGTCAGTTTTGTTAGGGAGTACTATGCGGAGAAGTTGTGGCCGATCCATGGTCATCGCAAGTACTTTTCTACACCATTGTTTTTGAATTGATTATCGATCTTATGTCACAAATGTCTTCAAGCTTTTGAGTTTGAAGTCTTCTAAAAAGTGCGGTGACTAGATCATATGTTTCATCTTTAGATGTCATAGTTTCAATCCAAGTGAATCTAGAGTAGTCATCAACTACTACAAGTGTGTACTTGTCTCGAAATCACATTTGTAGTAATAGGTCCAAAGAGATCCATATCAGAAGTTGAAGTGGTTTGTTGATAAAGCAGTCTTTCTTTTGAAGGAAGACTTGAAAGTTTTCCTAGTTGACAAGCTTTTAGCTTCAATATGATCATTAGGTGACCTTTGACAAGCCCATTTTTGGAGAGCTTGGAGGTGCTTGAAGTTGAGGTAGAGGCTTGTTTGTTATCCACACGAACGTTGTTGGCTACTAGACAGGTTTGAGAATCTCCTAGAAGATTTAAGTCCCGACATAGCGTTTCCTTGCATCTATTGGTCAGTATTGTAGAGCACGATTCACTGTCTTTGATGAGGCACAGTCCTTTGTCGCAGGGTGTGATATGCTCAGAAGATTGTGCTTTAACCACTTACTAGAAACTTTGTTGATGGAGAGACTTCCTCTAGTAATTGGGCCATATCCAATTGTCTTTCCTCTTGCATTGTCTCCAGAAATAAGCTGTGGGTCCTTTGCTTCTCTGTAAAGAAGACTTC
>CM028378.1:7461214-7508826 GCA_013146195.2 Codonopsis lanceolata | reverse complement strand
TGAAAAGGAGAATTGCTATTCTCGAGGCGCGTCAAAACTTCACGAGACTTATGGAATGCATCCAATTAGAAGTCTAACACATCTAAACATGTTATTTAATCATCATGTAAAGATCTGGGACCAAATCGAGGTCAGAAACACAAAACCTGCATAAACTCTCAATCGCGTCGCATTTCGACTATCGTCGGTTACGACTTTGACTTTAACAAGTCAACCACTAAATGACATCTCCTAAAAGTGTTTTAGTCTTAATGTGGTCTCTCTCACATTTAGACTCTCTCACAACCAAACGAGCGATCAACCAAAGAAGAGATGCGAGCATTGCACGCAATTCAAGCTAACCTGAATCGGATCTTACAAATCTTCTAGCCTCCATCGCCGGGAACCCCGCAGTTCCTAAAGAAGAATCGAATGGACAGAGGACGATAGAAAGTCGTTGAACTTGACAAAGAAAGCAATTAACATAATCACCCAATCTCTCTAGACACAAGCACATACCATAAGTGATTCGATGTACAACCGCGAAAGAGATGTGGGAAGCTCTTGTAGAATACTTGGAAGGAGACCAAGACACAAAGAGACAATGTAAAATATACATACATCCAAAGCAGCTGATTCTTTCAAAAAGGATCCTAAGGAAACCTTGAGACAAGCATACGATCGATTCAGTGAGGTAATAAATAGTTGCTTTTCTCTTGGTAAAACGTATGACAAAAAGGAAATGAACATGAGGTTTCTAGGCTCTCTAGGTAGCTTATGGCATGTGAAGACCACGGCTATGAAAGAATCTAAGAACTTAAACGAGATGACTCTTCGTAGTCTCTACGCAAGTTTAAAGGTTTATGAACTTGAAGTTAATCAAGCTCTAGAGCAAGACAAACAGTTCAGAACTGTGTCTCTGCCAGCCATAGTCCAAGAAGAAATCATTGTTGAAAACAAACCAACTACTTCTTCCAGTGAAAATGATTTTCTATCTGATGAACAATTTGCTATGTTTGTTAAACGTTTTCAAAAATTTGCAAAATATGGAAGGAAGAACACTCACCAACAACCTTTCAGGAAGATTGGTGAAAGCTCATCCAAGGAAGAGCTTGTGTGTTATAACTGTAGGAAACCTGGTCATTTTGCCTCAAAATGTCCTAAGCCAAAATTTGAAGCATACCGAAAACCCTCTTATAGAAAATTTCAAAAACAAAAAGGTATGTTGGCTGAAGACATAGAAGATAAACAGGTTGCTACATGGTTTGAAACTGATTCAGAAGAGGAGGAAGAGGATTGTGAGCAAGCTAACATATGCTTAATAGCTCATGATTCATGTCCTACCTATGACTCTGAAAATGAAGTTGTAGTTTCACCAAGTCCTTTGGACAAAAATGAAACCAGCAGTGATAGCTTCAGTAAGGAAGAACTTCTCAAGGATAATCAGGATATGCTTGAAGAATTTAATTCCTTTAGAGTAGCCTATGTTAAACTGGCCAAGAACTGTGAGAAACTCACAGCTGAGAAATCTTTGATGGCAGCTGAGATTCAAACTCTCAATAGCTGTCGACAAGAGAGTATCAAACTGAAGGAAGAAAACAAATTTCTTCATGACAAAATTGACTGTCTAACTGAGCACATCAAAGGACTAGACCTAGAGAAAATTGCCTTGCAAAAGACAATTGACTCCTGGAATAATTCCAAGGATGCATTTGAAGAAATCCTTACAAGCCAAAAATCTAGCAATGATAAAACAGGCATAGGATATTCAGATATGTCTCTTCCGACAATCTCTTCTGTCAAAGAGAAAGGAGAATCCTCCGAAACTGCTAATGATATATCTTTCTCTAAACAGACATTTGGAAATTTAGGGAAACAAGGCCTTGGTTACTCAAGTGTCCCTTATATTTACCCTAAAGCTCAGAAAGGAAAAGCCAAATGAATGATTCAAATGAGAAATCTGAGAAGGTAACGGTAGAGAAAGTGAAGTCTACCGGCAACGACTATGCCAAGGCAAAGTCTGCTGACGGTAGACCTGCTAAACCTCTACCGGTAACTATCAAGTTTGTCTATGAAACAGGCAAAGATGCTTTACCTGTTGAAGGTAAACTTAAAGGTATTCTACCGAATCCTCCCGAAAAGGTTCTCAACAGAAAAGCTAAAGCTAAGTCTGTTAGTAACCTACCTAGGAAGAGTCTAAAGAAACCAATTAAGTCTACCGTCAACAAGCAAGCTGAACCGAAAATGAATGTCAAGAAAAGGAATGATCATAAGCACTCTTCAGTTGAAGTCGCTAACAATTCTCTATGGTCTTTCCATTTATGTCATTCTTGTCATTGCTTAGGCCATCTGGCACCAGAATGCCTGCTAAGGTTCACTCCAAGATCTGAGAGACCTAGTTCTCTCAAGGTCAAGCAGGTATGGTGTGGCGACCCGACCCGAGTCCCAATACGAGACCCCGAGGTCGTGCCGCCTAAAAAAAGGCACGTAACAAAAACAAGTAGCAAATAGTGGGTAAGGCCATAACGGCGGTACGCCAAAAACTTTAACACATGCGGAAACGTAATATATTAAAACAGTGGCGCCCGAGCTAACAAGCTCAAACTAATACAACCTTAGAGATAATGAATCTCTTGGTCCAAAAATAAAATCATGTGACGCAACAATAGGCACATATAACAATTTATGGCAATTAAATATCAAGTCATCGGCGACGCTACGGCCGGAACCCAATATTAAACTAAGTCTACAACTCTAGTCTAACATGCTTGACGGCTAAAACATGCCGCATAATAAACATAGTAAACAAACCAATATATGGTTAAAACAACAAAAGCATAAGCATCATAAATACGTAAGGCACGACTAACATATGTCGGCTCTCAAAACAATAAGTACTAATTAAACATAAGTACTAATAATTAAACAAATCAAGTCTTGCTACCCCACATAAAGTTTATATAACTTTATGTCCCCGTCGTCCTTGCCAAAAGAAAAGGTACTAATATTACAAGGTAGCAACCTTGCCAAAGCTTCTTCAATGTAAACGATAATCACTTCGATCCACTTGCACGGCTCGGATCTAGGGAAAACAATCGAAACAAATAGGAGTAAGTCATAAAGACTTAGCAAGTTACAAACAATAACTTCTTGTCATGGCATCATGCTTAACAATAATAATTCATGTTATTGCATAATATTCATTTCATAAATAATGGATTTACATGTCAAGGCATATAAACTTAACAACAATAATCTCCTCTTTTAACATAATGCCATATCCGAATAATATTCATGATAAAGCATATTAACATAACAACAAGAATTCATGTTATTGTTATAACATAGCCTTCCCATAATATTCATGTCAAGGCATATAAACTTAACAATAATGATCTATACCTTTGGCATAAAACCACATTCCAATAATACTCATGTGATAGCATACATGCTTAACAACATTAATCAATATGTTATCTATTAAGTATAACATGTAAGAAACCAAAACAAACATCATATCATATCCAATTCACCAAGCACGTTATTCACTTAAGCACTTGTGAAACAATTCATATAATAAGGGATATGATACCATTACCCAAATTCCTCCATGTCGCTCCCGCAAAAACACGTGCAAAACCTCTTATGTGCCCCTCGATATCCCTCTCGTAGATATCGACGCCCCGAGACAGCCTCCGCTCGAGTTCCATAGTTATCAAAGTCATGTGTATCCATACTACAACTAAGATAAACTACTTCCCCACCGTGGCCATCGATGAGGGGTGTGTGCAAAACTCCAAGACGGCGATCCATCGCGAAAATCACGAATCCCATAATTCGTGAAGACGATGTATCGTCCCACCAAAGACTCAACCGCACCGACGCCACTGGACTCAAAACCCAAGCACAAGTAATATATACTCATATGCTCAAAACAAGTAGGTAAACACTCTACTATCAAACTAGTCATGCAATTTTATTCACAACTAGCATAAACATCACAACCGAGAATCATATAAGACTCTCATAATCAAGTGTGCTTCACACACTTCAAAACTTCTTGGAGGCTCGACCTCCATGAATTCTACCCAAAATTCCGTAGGACTTAGGCAATTATAGTTCCTAGGATTCATACTAACTCCAAAGGTTAACTCCGTTGAGTTAATCAATCTAAGTTTTCTCCGAAAATTCAAGGAATAGAAGCTTAGGCTTCATCATCCTATGTCCATACTAACGTTCATAGGTTACTATCGGTCAAAACCATAAACCCGATCAAACAATCAATAAACTAGAATCAAAGTCATAAACTAGGCATATACATTCTTGTCATTTCAAAATATGCACCCAACACTTAACAACAAAGGCAACTTAGAACTTTAACACACATAAATAAGCCATTGAAAACTTGGTTATAAATTTATTCAAGTCACCATCATACCAACTAATAATTAGCATTTAATATCGTGAACATAGCATCTCAATAAGTACTATTCAAAACATGCTCCCATGGTTTAAACAACAAAGTAGGGTGCTCTACTACTTTAACATATAAAAATCCTACATTTTAAACCTGTTTATAACATGCTCATATTCATCAATAAATTGCAAGCTAAAACAAAATTAGCATTTAGCAATATGACACCCTCCAAGCATCTCAAAGTCTCAATTTCACCAACATCTTCCTATCTACAACAAGATGAATATTTGTCATCAACACACCTAATCAAAAATCATGTTCAATCTGATTACAATCTAGTTAGAACAAAATGAATTTCACATAATCATGGTCTCACAAGCCTAACTATCTCATCCAATATGCCCTCAATCAAACAACAAAGTAGCATGATCTATCATGAATTTACCCTAAATGAAAAAATCATGGTCTATAATAGGTTATAATCTGTTCATACATCCCAAATTCTACATAACATATTCTAGAACATCCTCTCTAACAATCCTAAGGCTTCCATTGACCTCAAATAGCACAATTGGTTGTTTCCCTAGGGTCAATGGAGCCTAAAATAAGAAGAAGAGAGGTAGAAACTTACCTTAAAACTCAAGTCCTACAAGTTGTACAAATGCAATTTTCGTCTCTAACAATGGAGTCTTCTCCTCAACACTTTCTTCAAACTTGTAGGTAGAATGGTTTTGGAAGATGAAGACCCAGCCTATGGCTTCCAAGTTGGCCACTTTTAAACCCTAGAATCAACACTCTCAAGCTCTCTTCCAAGCTCCATGAGTGCCTCTTTAAATGTTCGCAAGAATTTGGAAAAGGGTCGAATGACTGAATATGGGGGTTGGGAGGTATTGGACGACAATGGCTGAGAGAGTGCGGTGAAGGTGTCCAATGCATGGCCTTTATATATGAGGGATTAAATCCTTTCTTTGCCAATTGTCACTAATGCATCCAAACCTAAATTGTCTCTAAGCATAGATGATTAGGATTAGTGTTAGGACTAATTAAGTGAGTTTAGGATAGGTTTAGATTAGGTTTAGTGGGTCAAACTTTCTGGACAAAGGAGAAGAGGGATTAAAAACTCATGTAATGCCAAAGAACTGACCTTCATGTGCGTTGAGGATGGGTGATGAATCCATGACCGCATGGTGTCACCCCTCTGCAGATTCAATTTTTTCATTTCCGCCTCCCTGCTTGTTCTTCCCCTGCCGATCCCGAATCTCCCAAGATGCTCTCGAGTCCTTCCAAGCCAAAAATGGTCTACAATTCAACCTTAATGTCCTCCAATCTATAACCAAAGGAATCAAGTCTCAAACCCAACAAAACATGGCCAAGAACTCAAAGTAACTCGCCCGAACGATTTAATCAAAAAAAGTCAAACCGAAAAGGGTTTCGCTAGAATCAAACTAGCAACCAAACCGACGATGCAACTAGCATCTAACCAACATCCAAGGCATGTAAATGATGTTTTAAATGCCTCTAACAATTATCCATGAAGTTACAACATAAATCTTAAACCCGAGATTCAAAGCATCTCGCGAAAGAAAAGTGCATACATGCATCTCAAACGACGTCAACGATCATGCTATTGACTCTAAACATATACGGAGCTAAATGAACATGTTTATGATGATTATCAATGTATGAATCCATGCATAACACAATCAAGCAACATTTTAGGGTTTTACAAATGCTCAAGACATGATCGGGAATGTAAGTCTTCTTACGTATATAGTCAAGCAAAAGGACCTACGCTTATTTTCTGAGACAATGCAAGAGGAAAGACAATTGATATGGCTCAATTACTAGAGGAAGTCTCTCCATCAACAAAGTTTCTCTAGTAAGTGGTTTAAAGCACAATCTTCTCGAGCATATCGTACACTGCGACAAAGGACTTCTATGCCAATTCAATTCCAACCAAATGCCTCATCAAAGACAAAGAATCGCTTCACTAACACGACCGGCAATAGACAAGGAAACGCTATGTCGTGGACTTAAATCTTCTAGGGAGATTCTCAAACCCGTGTCTAGTAGCCAACAATGTTCGTGGACAACAAATGGTTATGGCACAAGCTGCCTCACCACCTCAACTTCAAGCACCTCTCCAAGCTCTCCAAAATGGGCTTGTCAAAGGTCTACCTACTTGTCCGCCGATCATGACGTGTTGTAAAGCTTGTCAACTAGGAAAACTTTCCAAGTCTTCCTTCAAAAGAAAGTCTGCTTTTATCAACAAACGCATCCTCTTCAACTTCTCGTGATATGGATCTCTTTGGACCTATTACTACAACCAAGATTTCAGAGACAAGTACACACTTGTAGTAGTTGATGACTACTCAAGATTCACTTGATTGAAACTATGACATCTAAAGATGAAACATATGATCTAGTCATCGACTTTTTAGAAGACTTCAAACTCAAAAGCTTGAAGACATTTGTGACATAAGATCGATAACCGCAAGATCGAATTCAAAAACAATGGTGTAGAAAAGTACCGCGATGACCATGGATCGGCCACAACTTCTGGCCACGGCATTCTCAACAAAATGGTGTAGTGAATCCGAAGAACATAACACCGATTGAAGCGGCTAGAACAATGCCGGGTGGTAAGCTAAACTTCCGGTTATTTCTCCCAAAATAGATCCCTCGTAAGTTTCATAATAAACTCCATATGTAGAGGAAGATAAACATTGGATTTCTTAAAATCTTCTAATATCGGAAAAGAGTATAGAGGAAAATTTGATGCTCGACGAAGGAATGCTTTTACAAGAAATCCAAAATAGATCCGGCATCTTTTGGTACAAATACATCATCTACTTCCAATCCTTATCGAAAACGGCAATCAGAATCCTCCAATATCGAACCCTTCACCGTAGAAGAGACCTCTACCGATACCGATAACAACTCTTCTGCTGATCTCCGAACCCATCTCTTCTGCTTTTACCCCAAGCACCTTTACGCATCTCTCATCCTTCTTGTTCACCGAAAATGAAAGTTTTGAAGACTCTATTTCTTCTCGAACTGATTTTGGTGAATCTCCTTCTCAACCAACTCCAATTCTTAAGGGAAGAATCCTCCGTAAGTGATTTTCCTCCAACCGTTATTGAAGCAAGAGATCATCCCATTTCCAAATCATTGGTGATCTCAACTCAGAGTCCGACGAGAAATAAGGTTCGAGAAGAAACGCTGTTTGCTTACGCATTTGTATCCGAACTCGAACCAAAGAAGATTGATGAAGCTATCGAAGATCATAATCGATTGAAGCTATGCAAGAAGAGCTCGAACCAGCTTTGAAAGATGTAAGGTGTGGAGCTTAGTTCAAAGACCGACCGATCATCCAAATATCGGCACCAAGTGGGTATTCAAATAAAAGAGATGAAGATGGAAATGTCACCGTAAACAAAGCTAGATTGGTTGCTCAGTGGCTACCGACAGAAGAAGGAATTGACTTTGATGAAACATTTGCTCCCGTTGCTAGACTAGAAGCAATCGAATCTTTCTAGCTTATGCCTCGCTCATGGACTTCAAAGTGTATCGATGGATGTTAAGAGTGCCTTTCGAATGGTGATCTTCAAGAAATCAGATACGTGAACAACCTCCGTGATTTGTCATCTCCGACAACCGACCACGCCTACCGACTCAAGAAAGCTCTCTACTTACCTGAAGCAAGCTCCTAGAGCTTGGTATGAAACTCTATCCAAGTTCTTAATTGAACAAGGATTCGTGAGAGGAAGAATCGACACTACTTTATTCATCCTCAAGCACAAAGGCCATTCTCTTCTCGGTACAAATCTATGTGGACGACATCATCTTTGGATCAACTAACCAAAGCCTGTGCAAAAGATTCGAGAAGCGATGCAAAGCAAGTTCGAGATGAGCATGATGGGCGAACTTACCTATTTTCTAGATCAGATACAACAGACTTCGTATGAATCTTCATCACCAAACCAAATATGCAAAGGAACTAATCAAGAAGTTTGGTCTTGATTCACCAAAGGATTTGAAACTCCAATGTCTACCGACCGCCATCTTGACAAAGATGAAAAGGGAAAGCAAGAGAACATGACCAAGTATCGAGGAATCATAGGTTCACTTCTTTACCTTACCGCTAGTAGACCCGACATTATGTTTGTCGCTTGTGTTTGTGCTAGATTTCAGTGCATCCAAAGGAGTCACATTTGCTTGCCGCCAAACGTATCATCGATATGTTTCAAAACAACAAATCTAGGCATCCTGTATTCAAAATCCAACAACTTCAATTTAGTTGGATACTGATGATGCAGATTATGCACCGCAAAGTGAGCGTAAGAAGCACCAGGGACTTGTCAATTTCTTGGAAACAGACTGCCTCATGGTCTTGCAAGAAACAAGGATCGTGGCAAACTCAACCACGTAAGGTAATATATTGCCGCAAGCTGTTGCTCTCAACCGCTATGGATGAAGCAACAATTGGTGGACTACAACATCAAGACCGAAAATCGCCCAATCATGTGTGTGACAACACATCGCCTATTTCGCTCGCCTCCAAAAATCCAAGAATGCATTCAAAGACAAAGCACATTGATATTCGTTATCATTTTCTCAAAGATCATGTGGAAAAGGTAACATCGCCCGAATATGTTCCAACCGAGCATCAATTGGCGTACATTCTCACAAAACCACCGGATGCCACCAGTTTGCTTATTTAAGGAGAAATCTTGGTATGATTGATCCTACCGCTTAATTTTAAAATTTTTGTTAATATATTTCTTTCATACCTAGACCCAAGATTAGACTAATCTGAAGACGTAAGTTCTTCTTTACCTAAGACCTAAAGGTTAGTACTCTTACTTAGTCTATTTTCTCGCTAAAGAGGTTTCTAAAGCAATAAAAGGGGTCAAGGACAAAATTTGGTACTTAAGAAAATATCTTAAGTTCCCGCTTTTCAAAACCGATATTTTCTCGCCTTTAAATAGTCCTCGAACCGTCATTTCCAAACTTTACTTAAACCCTTTGACCGTAAACTTCTCTCTCTCTCGCATAACTACTTTCTCGCAAATTCTCGCTCTTCTTCTTGTTTCTTCTTCTCATCTTCAACAATGGTACGCTTATCTCTACTCTACTCGAAATTTTCCATGTAATCGTTTCTACATTTCAATATCATCTTTTGGAATTCAAACCGTCCTTTTGGAATTCAAACCTTTTTCGAAGTTTAAACAGGATTCGCCATTATACTTAATACTTGCTTTTGTCTATTCATTGTTCATTCTTATGAAAACTTCGTTATGTTTTTCTCGAGTGTGGTTTCTCTAAACATTCTAGGGTTTCAAGTTTTGGGTTGAAAATTTCAATTATTTTGAAAACCTTGAAATTCCTACTTGTTTAGATGTCTAGATGAAAAGCCCTAACTTTTATTTTGTTTTTCCTTCAGCAAGAACCTCAAAATCCAAGCGACAATGGAAGGCTTTTGACCTCGAAAAGTCATTCCTCCCAGCTTCAAACATCAATCTTCCAGATATCCAACCTATCCCGCCGCCACGACATCATTGTCGCTTGGACCCCAAGCTATACATTCCTCGGCATGTGCATTGACCTTCACAATCAATTCTATAGCCGCCGAGTAAAGCTTGCGAGGATATGGACGCCTCGATTCTCCCCTCTTCGCCTCAACGACAAAACTTACAAGATCTTCCCCGCGTAAGAATTTTATCAACGAATGGAGCTCATGAACTGCATCGCTTCGTGGGTGGATTCGAGGTCGCCCCATCTCCGCCACCGCCAAATCTATTTCCACCATAATTGGCGCATTACTTGAGGAGCTATTTCAAAGAACCACGGCCGAGGCTTTACATGCCCGGAAGCCATGAGGGGAGTAGATGCTCTCCTGAGCCTCAAGGGAAAATGCTTCCAAACTTGTTCCTCTTGACGCCATCGCACTGGCCACCTTCTAGACAAGGGGCTTCTATTCAAGAGTGGAGCACATGACATGTTTATCGCCCAACAGATCAAGCCGACAAGTGCTATATTTCTACAAATTGCCTCAACTGGGGCTCATCATCTTCGACGAGCTAAAGCAAGGGTGGAGAAAGCAAAGAGCAACCCCACTTGCAAACGCCTTCGCCGACTCATCAACGCCTTCTAAGGGATGATGCAGCCATCAACTCTTCGTTGAAAGAAGATGAGTTGTATACGGTGGCCAAGGAAAACAACTCACAGCCTCGCAAGAATACACCGAATACGAGAACAAGCGCCGGTACGTAAAGGTCTACCGCCTGCCTCTTGACAAAGTGGCCAAGCCTCGCACCTATCTTGGTCACCCGCTTCAACATGGAAGCACATGTAGCCGCAAGCAAGTCCTTCAAAAGGCCTCGCCAAATTTGATGATCAAGTGGCCACTGACCTCCATCTAAAGGCCAAAGGTCCGGCCGATGAGGCGTAGCCGCCGCTAAGGTCCAAAATAGCAGCCCAAAGGCAAAGCCAAAAGACAAGGCCTAAGTGGCACCTCCAACTCCGAAGAGGAGCAGCCGTGGATCCGTAGATGAAGGAAGGCCGTAAGAAGAAGGCACCAGCCAATCCACCATTCCTCTCCTCCATCTACCCAAGCCAAGCCTTCTACCCAATCCACCAACCACCTTCACCACCTCCCCGCACTCCACTCCCAAACCTAAACGAAGGAGACTTCAGAAACCTTTGAAGACCAGCCCACCGCCCCTCCAACCTCTACCGATGAAGCACCTGAGTCTCCTATTCACCGAGGAAGAAAAGGAGAGCTACCTGCACCAACCAACTCTACCGATGCCCAACACTCAACCAACCCTTCACTATACCATCTACCGAACCCCAACCAACTACCGACGCCCAAACCTTACCTGTCAACCCTTCATCTATTCCTTCCGAGTCATCTACTCGAGGAATTCACCACCTCCTGAGGAGTCTATCCCTCGAGGAGCTCAAAATCGAGGAGCCACCTAGCCACCCCAACTCCTCCTCCTCCTTCACCCTTTAACTACTCACCCGACCCATCCACACCCTCCTCACCACCCCAATCCCAACCAACTTCTTCAACCACACCACAACCCTTAGACCCCGCCGCTAAGTTCCTCTTCGAACTTTCGTCAAGAGCGCATCTATTCACCTCTTCTCATCAACCTCCTCAACCTTCTCAACCTCCCCAACCTTCTCTTCAAAAACCAAAATTCCTATTTTACCCTCGCCTCCTTCTTTCTCGGTTCTCTACCGAACCCATTCCCAATCCTCCCACATCGCTGAAAATTCGACACCGATATGGAACCGGATTCCCACCACCAACTCCCCTCCTCCCTCCCCTATAACCCTATCCTCTTCCACCAAAACCATACCAACCCAAGACTCATCCTCTTCGCCTCCAAAGACTCCATCCAATCATCGCAGACTCTCTCGCCTCCGCCGACACCATTCACATTGGCCAAGCCTCTACTTCCAATCACCAACCAATGCCGAAATTTTGTCCCTGCTAGATGCCATCTACCGGCCAAACTCACTAGCATATCTACTCACTAAGATGGCCAAGGCCAACGACCGGATCGCCACTACTCTTCGACAATTTCAAGAGGATGTCTGACTCGCTTTTGGACAGATGCGACACGACTTCACCGATGTCAAGATCAACGTAAGCTCAACGAGATGAAGGCCGCCAGATCATAGGTTCCATTTTCTACGAGCTCTTCCACGCCATCACTTCCATCTCACCACTGGCCGCATTCTATTATGGAACTCAACAACCTCGCCGAACTCGCTCATGACATTATGAATGCCAACCGATCGTGATCCGCCATCACGAGGAGAAACAAATGAGATCTATCAACGTAATGCCGATGGAAGAGAACAAACCGCCTTCGTGAAGAACCGACTACCGCTCGCTCCACCGCACTCCAACCGATGCGTATGCCGAATACCAAAGAAGAATGGAAGAGCTAGAGCGAGAAAGAAGAGAAAAGGAGGTCGCAGACAAAGGCAAAGGGAAAAGACCATGGTAGCTTTTGTATCTTTTCTTCCCTTTCCTTTGATTTATCTTATTTTTGAAAACTCGTCAAATGTAAACATCTTGTTTATGAATACGATGATTACTTGCTTTTTCAAAAATTATGTTGTTTAAATTCTTGTCGCTTTATTGTTTATTTATATGAGAATTTAAACATTCAGCTTTAAATTGATTTAAACCGCCGCCGATCCGTGTGCTATTCTTTGACTCTCTTATTCTTGTATGCACTTAGATTAGTCCCTTGCATCCGAGGTGTTATTCTGCTTAATAGAGGCATGTCTACCGCTTACGTAATATATAAACTTTCTCGACATGCTATTATCTATTAAATAGCTTGTTTTAAAACCCTCATTTGTAGTAATGATGACCGATATAAATAGGAGGAGATTGTTGATTCTTATGTTAAATTTATATCCGATCAAGACATTACTTTAGTTTTATACTTCGCTGGCTAATCGGGTCACAGATCGATTAGCGTGGCAACCGTGTATAGAACTTTGCCTTGTATAGTTTTTGTAGGACCTTTTCAGAACATCTGAAGACCACTTCTCCGCTTCACCTGAAGACTCGCTCAAAGCTTAAGATCTAGACCTCGTGTCCACTGATCCGCTTCTACGTGTCCTCTCCAGATCAGCTAGTGGATTAATTCAAACTTATTCTCATTTGATATTTGAATTAATCCAAGTCTTTTTCTCGACATGTCAAGCCGCCGAAAGCAACTTTCCGAAAAGCAGAATACTTTTCGCCCCGAATGTAAAGCAAGAAAGCTGTCCCCCTACTTTCGCTTCATCTCTCGATCCGACACCAAATCGCCCACCTTTTGAAGATCTCGTAAATGATTATCTCGCTCTAGTTATCTCGTGAAGACGAAATTTCTTGATCGATGACCCCATGCATTTAATGCATTTATGAAAAGAGTCGTTGAAGTCTTCGCCTTCTCCAACGGATCTTTGAAGTGCACTCGCTTTAAATATACCGCCATTAAAGACCGGATCAAAGAGACAACCGAATGTAATCAATCGAACACTTAAAGAATTGCTCAATCTACGTAACTCCAAGTCTTTCACCAAGCATTCAATAGATCCTCAACAGATCTAGAAGTCCTCATCAACAACAAGAAGTCGCTTCTTCAACATTTATTGTTTTATTCTTCTTGTTGTTTACTTCCATTAACTATATTTCAGCATCTAATTAAATATCTTGTATTTACAGATATTTAATTCCCTAGACCCAAACACAAGTCAATATTTTGTACACGATCCATTAGGGATATTCTTTGTAATTGATCTAAGTGGAAAACATAGTGCACAATTTAAATCCAAGGTTGATCGCCTTGGTGGTGGACGTAGCACTCATTATAGTGTGAACCATCCCAAAATACTTGTGTTATTTCCTTCGTCTGCTTAAATTATTGAACCGCTCAGCTTTCATTGTTTACTTCATCCATTTCAGTAACTTAAGTAATCTGTAAAAGGTCTACCAGTAGTCCTTATCTGCACTGAACAATTTTCTTGAAGGTCTTCCGCTACTTGATTCTTTTCATAGATTGCAAGTAACTTTCAAGGAACTTACTTTAAAAGTTTTAAAGTGTTAATAAGCTATTCAACCCCCCCCTTCTAGCTTATTATTGTGCTCATTGGGACCCACACCAAATTTTACAAATTTTCCAAATTTCCAGAATTTTCAAGTTCCTCAAACTATTGAGAATTCATCTGGTAACGTTCATTTTCAACCGAATTATTGGCAACCGACGGGAAACCCATTTTTCACTCCGCAAGGTACGCCCCATGCAACTTCTCAACATTACATATCTTCTAATGAGTCACGTCCAACAAGTGTAGATAGAACTTCGTTTGGTAATTTTCCGGCAACGCAGTCATCGGTTCCCGAGACGCCAATCAATTTAGAAACAATTGATTTGGATGACGAAATTGAAGCGGTACCGATACAACACAAGTGTCAAGCACGTGCAAGATGGACCAAGGATGAAGATCTTGCGCTACGAAGTGCGGACTATTAGCCAATGTCCAATAATTGGTAATGGTCAAAAGAGTGCGCAATATTGGAAGCGTGCAGCTGATTATTACAACGAGCATCGCCCAAGTGAATCGATTCTGAAAGATATCGCGAAGTTGGCACCACGTTGGTCAACTAGAATTGCTCCATCTGTAAGAAGCTTCAACGAAATCTACAATAGGCTTATCAATGCTAAACACAGCGGTTGGAGCGATGATATTTTAATGAAAAATGCAAGGGCGGTATACCATCAAGAAAAAGGTCAGCACTTTCATTTTGATCATGTGTGGGAAGT
This sequence comes from Codonopsis lanceolata, assembly GCA_013146195.2. Classification (NCBI taxonomy): domain Eukaryota; kingdom Viridiplantae; phylum Streptophyta; class Magnoliopsida; order Asterales; family Campanulaceae; genus Codonopsis; species Codonopsis lanceolata. Next base: position 7,494,084 of record CM028378.1, on the reverse strand, counting down.
GTTAAGAAATTCTTCTGTATCATATTTTAGTCAAACAGATATTCTTCACACCAATAAAAAGTCTAAGACGTCAGACTCCGATGGCAGTTATTCTAAGACTAGTGTGGATGCTGAAGATGTAGAAGATATTGATTTACGTACTCGTCCGATGGGAAGAAAAGCGGCAAAAAAAATGCGAAAGGTAAAGGAAAAGTCAAAAAATCTTCAGATATAGATGAGTTGCATACCCGCAAGACTGATCACATGTTGTCGTTAGATAAGTACTCCGAAATTAAAAAAATTGAAGCGAAAGCAAAAAAACTTCAAGCGGAAGCTGCTGCTACAAGAGAACAAAGAAAGGAGCGTGAAAGGCTCATAAAAGATATAAAATTTCTTCGGGAAGATACCTCAAACATGACTCCAGAACAGGTTGTCATACATCGACATAGATGCGAGCAAGTAAAGGCACGGTTGAGGAAGAAAGGATATGAATTTTAATTATTAATGTTTTTCTGTAACTTTATTTATTAATGTTTTTATGTAACTTGTAATATTATTGTGTTTTTATGTAACTTTAATTATTAATGTTTTTATGTAACTTTAATTATTAATGTTTTTATGTAACTTTAATTATTAATGTCTTTATGTAACTTTAATTATTAATGTTGTTATGTAACTTTTAATTATTAATGTTTTTAAAATAGCCGTTTTAAAGTAGCCGTTGTAAAGTAGTCGTTGTTGAGAAGTATATATAGATAAGGGGGTGTCATATTCTTCTACCAATACCTACAAATGATCAACATACGACTAAAGATGTCTAATTCTTCCTCTTCTTCTACCAATAGCTCTAACACAAGCAGTCATACCGAAGAATCCAACGAATCCAACATATCTGAAAGGTGAAAAAATATATTTGGAGATAATTGCATTACAACAACAAATAGAAGAAACGGAGAGAGCCAACATCAGGAGGCGTCGCCAAAGGAAAAAGAGGAGGTATATAGATCGAAAGCGTGTAGCGGGAAATACTCAACTTGTCAATGACTACTTCTCATCTCAGCCATTGTATCCCGATCATATATTTCGGTGACGCTTTCGAATGCATCGAAACTTATTCATTCAGATAGTTAATGCATTGGAGAATCATTCAAGTTATTTTCGACAGATGTCTGATGCAGTAAGAAAAGTAGGTCTCTCACCACTTCAAAAATGCACGGCAGCTATCCGTTAATTGGCTTATGGAGTTTCAGCTGATCATCTCGACGAGTACCTCCGATTAGCAGAAACAATCGCCATCGAGTGCATGTTCAACTTCTATCGATGTATTATTGAATTATTCGGAGGTCAATACTTGAGAAGACCAAATGCTAATGATACTCAACATCTACTTCAAATGCACGAGCAAAGGCATGGCTTTCCAGGTATGTTAGGAAGTCTTGATTGTATGCACTGGGAATGGAAAAATTGTCCGGTCGCTTGGCAAGGTCAATATGCAAGAGGTCATAGGAAGCCCACAATTGTGCTCGAAGCAGTTGCGTCGGCAGATTTATGGATATGGCATGCATTTTTTGGGGTCGCAGGTTCTCGTAATGATCTGAATGTGTTATATGAATCACATTTGTTCAATAACGTACTCGAATGAAATGCACAACCATGCAATTTTGAAGTGAATGGCAAACAGTATACAAAAGGATACTACCTAATCGATGGAATTTATCCGGATTGGGCTACTTTTGTTAAGAGTTTTTCGTACCCGTCGGATGCTAAGCGAAAGAAATTCAAAGAGATGCAAGAGGCTGCAAGAAAAGATGTCGAACGAGCATTTGGAGTACTCCAATCAAGATGGACAATTATCAAAGGTCCTAGCAGGTTTTGGTATAGAGATAACTTGAAAGAAATAATGCTCACATGCATTATTTTACATAACATGATTGTGGAGGTCGAGGGTGATCACATTACGAATTGGGCTGATGATACCGTATATGACTCTCCACAAGTAAACCATGGCCCAACACAAGCATTTGAAGAATATCTGCAACGAAATTCAGAGGTACGAGATATAAACACACATCATGAACTTCGATCCAACTTGGTTGAGCATATATGGCGTCATTACGGTAACGTTTTTATGTAATTTTAATTATTGAACTGTAATTTTAATTTTAATTTTTTTTGTTTTTATGTAATTTTTAAATATTTATCTTTTATGTAACTTTATCATTATGTTTTTTTTTTTCAATTTTAACGTTTTATGTAATTTTCTATTTATGTTATTTTACGAGTCATGTATAATATGTATTTTATTGATAATTTATTAATTAAATTATAAATTATTTAAATTGTGAGTAATAGTATTATTTATAAATTAATTAATGTCATTATTTATAATTTATGTAATTTATTTGTTTGAGAAATATAAAAATAAGATTGAAGTGTAAAGTTAATGAGGTGGCAGTGGGATCCAACTAAGAAGATGTATAAGAAGATTAGCATTGGAAAGATATATACTTAAATGGAATAAGAAAAGAAAAATATGTATGTGGCAATGGGACCCGGCTAAGAAGATGATATAGGAAGATGAGCATTGGAGATGCTCTTAGATTAGTTTTCGTTCTAAATTGTTGAACCCTCCATCCGCTTAGCAAACCAAGTTGTCAATGGATTGGATATGTCCAAATTCAATTTTGTTTTACTACATTAAAAACTAGTTATTGAGTCCATGTTCCACGTATGTGCGATATAAGTTAAATATCAATAATTATCTATTTATATTAATTCAAATGTTTAATCATATATTAATGAATCATGCATATAAAGTATAAATGAATATTTATAAATGAATATTGGTTATAAAAGTCTTTAAATAAAAGAATTTTTGTGCTAATCACCAAAAGTCATTTATATAAATATTTTTTAAAACAAATATCAATTTTCAACAAATGTTTATTTCATTATTTTTATTGGTAATCGTAATAAAGATGCATCTTAGTAAAAAAAATAGTTTTGTTAGTAAAAGAAATTGTGCAACTTGATGCACTAATTTCTTTACGTGTCATTTGTTTGTTGGTAAAGATAATTGTGCAAACGAGTTCTACTCGGAAAGAACATTAAAATGATATATTTATTTTTCTAAATACAGTTTTGGATGAATAAGATATCAATGCTTAAAGTATAATAGTTGTTGAAAAATTAGTGTTTTTAGTGAAAAAAATTGTGCAACTTGAAGCACAAATTTCTTTACGTGTTATTTGTTTGTCGACGAAGACAATTGTACAAATGTGTTCTACTCGGTGATGGTATCGAAATGATATATTTATTTATCCAAATCGAGTTTTGGATGAATAAAATATCAAAGTTTAAAGTATGGTATTAGAAGTGGGTCATTAGAGTAAAGTACTCACTCAATGTCAATCTATTTATCTATTTATAACTATTATTAAAACAGAAATCGCTGCTGCCACGTAGCGGCTTTTTGTGAAAAACTAAAACTTTTAAAGGGATTTTGTGATGCCACGTGTCACCATCGAAATGATTAATGTTTTTTATTTATTTTTTTCAAAATTGATTAGTTTAAGATAAAAATCATAAATCTAATTAGATAAGATAAAAATGCTAAAACTAATTTAATAAGATAAAAAAAATTATATATATTAAAACTGATGTCTCCTATATACATGGTAAATTTTTTTATTTTACCATTTTTTGTTACCAAAATCGGTTAAAACCGAATATATTTTTTATCACGTTTGATTTAAAGTTTAAGCATGTTTCACCTGATTAGGATTCCAAAATTTCAAGGTAATTTTTTTTGGCAGATAGATTTTATCAATTATCATTGGTTTTAATCTTTCAATTACATATTAATATAATCAATTTTGAATATTTACCTTATTTTTCGTTTTTTTTTCAAATTATTCGAATTAAAAATTTAATTATTAATTACAAGTTTAGAAAATCATCTTATTATAAACAATTTTTACAAAAAAAAAAACACTATTAAAACCGTGCATACGGTACTCTTTCTCTCTCCCTCTCCCTCTCCCTCTCCCTCTCTCTCTATCTATACATATATATAAAAAATTGCTACCAAAAATTAAAACCTGATAGATTTTAAAATTGGTGCCTCCTTTATACATGATAATTTTTATTTATTTATTTTACCATTTTTTTTGCTATCAAAATCGGTTAATATCATATATATTTTATCACATTTGATTTAAACGTGTTTCCTTTGATTGAGATTCCAAATTTTCATGATAAAAGTTTTTTTTTACAGATAAATTTTATCACATTTGATTTTATTGTACCTGATAGATTTTATTACATTTCATTTAGTTAAGTTTCATTTGATTAGGACTCCTCAATTCTCATGGTATAAGTTTTTTAATTTTTATTATTTTACTAAACTCGGTCAATTTAAAATAGATTTAATTTAATTTAATTAAATGTGTTCCACCAACACCACAAACAACCACTGCGAAATACTTCCCCTCCATCAAACACACCTCCTTGACAAGACTGTCTTTGTGGTACTTCCCCTCTCATTCTTCCGTCTCACATTCACACTAAGAATATTTGTTCGATTTTATAATTCCCATGACTTTTTGGTTTTATAATTCGGTGTGATCTCACGCCTTTTTATTTATTTATTAATATTTCTTAATTATGAGAACATATGTTGTTGGTTCATTCAAATAGCTTGCAGATTACATCTACAAAATTATATTTCAGAAACAATACTAAGTCAACCGTTCATCGCACGGGTAATAACCTAGTAACTATTATTAAAACAGAAGTCGTTGCTGTTACGTGGCTGCGTTCAATGAAAAGTTAAAAGTTTTTAAAAAAATAGGTGCTGCCACGTGTTCTCTTTGAAATGGTAAGTTTTTTTTTTTCAAAATTGATTATTTTAAGATAAAAATCCTAAATATAATTAAATAAGATAAAAATTCTAAAACTAATTTGATAAGATAGATTTAGGATATAGTTTTACGAGTAAATTTATGATTTTGTTTTTACTTTTTTTCAAATATCACTTAATTAAACTAGATTTTATCATATGCAATTTATACAATATTAATTTGACTAGAACTCTTCAATTTCCCCGCTTTTCATTTTCCTACTATTTAATTTATACAAATTATCCACGGGATATTTTTATGCTATTTGTTCTTCTACTGATATATACTTATTAATCATTAATTAATAATCTATTTTTAATCTATTAACTAATATTAAAATAGAAGTCGTTGCTGCCACATGACGACTTTATGTTGAATGCTTAAAGTTTTAAAGGATTTATGTGCTTTGACGTAACAACTTTCTTGTGAAGCTGTATTTTTTTTTTTTTTTTATGCCAAAAATTAAAACCTAATAGATTTTAAAATCGGTCCCTCCTTTATATATGGTAAAAGCTTTTTTTATTATTATTTGCTACCAAAATCAGTTAGTACGAGATAAATTTTATCACATTTGATTTAGACGTGTTTCACTTAATTAAGACTCCAAATTTTCATGGTAAAAGTGTTGTTTATTTTTTGCAGATAGATTTTATCAATTCTCATAGATTTTAATATTTCAATTACATATTCATATGATCAATTTTGAATTTTTACCTTATTTTTCATTTTTTTCAAATTATTCTAATTATAAATTTTAATTATTTATTACATGTTTAGAAAATTATTTCATTATAAACAACTTTTGCACAAGAAAAAAACTATTAATACCGTGCATACGGTACTATACATATACATTAAAAAAAATATGCCAAAAATTAAATCCGGGTAGATTTTTTTTAAAACTAGTGTCTCCTTTATGTATGGTAAAAGTTTTTTTTAATCATTTTTTACTTCCAAAATCGGTTAATACATGATATATTTTATATCATTTGATTTAAATGAGTTCCACCTAATTAGTACTCTAAATTTTCATGGTAAAAGTTTTTTTGTGGGTAGATTTTATCAATTCTCATATGTTTTAATCTTTCAATTGCATATTCATATGATCAAATTTGAACTTATTTTTCGTTTTTTTCAAATTATTATAATTAATTTTTTAAATTATTTGTTAAAAGTTTAGAAAATCACCTTATTATAAACAACTTTTGTAAAAAAAAACTATTAAAATTGGATATATTTTGAAACCGGTGTCTCCTTTATACATGGTAAAAATTTTATTTATTTATTTATCATTTTTTGCTGTTAAAATCGATTAATACCAGATAGATTTTATCACATTTGATTTAAACGTGTTTCACTTGATTAGGTCTCCAAATTTTTATGGTAAAGTTATTTTGCAGATAGAATTTATCACATTTGATTTAGATGTGTTTCAATTTATTAAAACTCTTCAATTCATATGGTAATTTATTTTTTACAACTTTTTGCTGCCAAAATCGATTTGTATCAGATATATTTTATCACATTTGATTTAGACATGTTTCATTTGATTAGGAGTACTTCTCAATTATCATGGTAGAAGTTTTTTATTTTTTATTATTTTACCAAAACTCGGTCAATGTAAAATAGATTTTATCCAATTTGATTAAATGTGTTCCACCAAAACCTTAAACAATCACTGTGAAATACTTCCCCTCTATCAAACACCTCCTTGCCGAATCTGTCTTCGTGGTACTTCTTCTCTCCTCCCTAAGAATATTTGTTCGATTTTATAATTTATATGAATTTTCGGTTTGATGATTCAGTGTGATTTTACGTTTTTTTTAATTTTTTAATTATGTGAATATCTTGCTGTTGTTGGTTCATTCAAATAGCTTGCAGACTCTATCTACAAAATTAAGTTTCATAAACAACACTAAATCAACCGTGCGACACGGGTAATAACCTAGTATAATAATATTATTTCACATTAGTTTAGAAATGACGTTGGTGGTAAAAATCTTTCTATATAAAATTTCCACTGTTATTAATAATAGAAGAGATTAATAGTAAATGATTAATATCACAATATCATATTAACTATGATTAATTATTATTTTTAGCTAATGGCTAAAAAATAAAAAGTCTCAAGTCAAGTGATGTAGAGATTTAAGAATTCAACAATATCAAAAGAGAGACTTAAGGATTTAATAATATCAAAAGTTGAATAATATAATTTAGAATTGTCCTTACAAACTTTAATATACTATAATATGTATTTATTGGTTTTGAATTAGTAGATATTTGGATCCATATCTAAAAGTTTATCTCATATTCAAATCGGATTCGGACTATACCCGATAAATTAACAGGGGTATGTTCAAAAATCTCACGGGCATGATGAATGTCTTGCACGTACACATACCGGATGATTTTCATTAAGAGAGAATCTATATTATAAAGAAGTTAGGTAATTGATTAGGGTTATTTATAGTTTATGATTTAATTTTTTTTACCATCATTTATTTGGGTAACCTCCTTTTTAGGTTTCCTTATACTGTTAAAATTAGGTTTCCTTATAAAACAACTAGATAATTGACTAAAGCTATTAAGAGCTTGAGATTAAATTATCTTTAAAAATTTGACGGTTGAGATTTTTTTTTTTTCACATGCGTGAGTAGTTATCAATTTTTACCCCCTATAATTAATATTATGAGTAATCACCCTTTTTTCTTCTCCCTATATTTTATGTTCATATTACAAAGTTGCACCCTGCGATTAGTCTTTTGAACAATCACCCCTTATAAAATATCAGTCCCTCAACTATCACTTGAAGCAATGTACCCCTCAACTGTAATATTTTTTTAAATAGCACCTTCTATTTAGGTACAATCATTTGAATTGACGAAATCTATATACCGGTACCGTGCCATCGGCACAGAGATGCCAAAAGGCCCAAAACACGTGTGTAATTGGTAAAGGCTAATTAAAGGCTGAGATTAATTATTTTACTGCAATCCTACGCTCTACATTTAATCTAAATTATAAACGTATGAAAAACAGTTATTTGTTTCAATTTTACTGCTTCTTTTTCTTCGAAAAATATATAACTATTCCAATAAAAACATATTCTACGAATTACTTATTATTTACGGTTTTACAGTTTTACATTTATTGTTTTATGGTTTTACCGATATTGTTTTATTGACATTTATTGTTTTAACGTGCATAGCTAATCAATTTAATTTTAGTCAAGCGGTAGGTTTTGAATATTTGTATTTTATTTTTTTTCTTTTTAATTATTATCATAATTAACTTAATCAATTTAATTTTTGTCTGACCCCTTTTTTTTGTTTGGCAATTTATTTTTTTTTTCAAGCCCGCAATTTCTTATACAACTAAAAAAATTCATAAGTTTTGTTCGACCCGTTTTTTTGGTCGGCCTGCAGTTTCGTGTACAAATTATTAATTTATCTCTCCGTTCCGGGTAAAGAGGCCTTTACGGTTTTACAAATATTTAGTTGTAGTTTCTTAATTAATTTTTTTCATCATGCTCGGTTCATACATTGACCACGCTCTTACTGGCACCGTGTCATCGACACGGTCACGAGTTTATTTTTATAAAATGTTGGACATCTTCTCATTGTTGTAGTTTCGTTAGTTAGGGTATGTGTATTGGTTTCCATTTATTTAATTGCCATTTTTTTTAGCTTTTAGGGTTGATTAATTTGGATCAAATGCATCTTCGTTCGCCTGTTAGATTTTGTATGATAATATGTGGGAGGATTCGAGTTTTGTACATGAAGCATAAATTTTGGTTAGTTGAATGTGTTTGAATTTTCTTTGTCTCATGTGTAGGTGGAAATAATGGACAAAGTTATTGCATCTCATGTTTACAAAGTTAAGGAAAAACCAGAAGAAGAAGATTGAGTTTTCGTTATTGAGAAAACAATAAAATTTTCTTTTTGTATTTTAACAGTAGTTACAATTAAAATATTTATTTATTGGGTTTCTTATAAAATAAATATCGAAGTAAAATGTTTTATTTTGTTAGGTATTTGAGTTCATTTCCACATTATTTTATTTATTGATAAATTCTCAAACTAGCGACTTGCCATTGGCACGGGCAAGAGTACTAGTCTATATTATAAATAAGCTAGAGAATTGACTAGGGCTATTTAGAGGTCATGATTTAACTTTTTTTACTATCATCCTACGGTTGTCATTTATTTGGGTAACCTCCTCTTCTGGGTTTTCTTATACTGTTAGAATTAGGTTTCCTTATAAAACAATTAAGTAATTGATTAGGGCTATTCAGAGGTTAAGATTAAATTATCTTTAAAAATATAACGGTTAAGATTCACTCACACATTCACATGTGTGAGTAGTTATCCATTTTTACACCCCTACAATTAATATTATGAATAGTCACCCATTTTTCTTCTCCCTATATTTTATCTTCATATTACAAAGTCGCACCCTACGATTAGTATTTTGAACAATCACCCCTTATAAAATATCAGTCCCTCAACTATCACTTGAAGCAATGTAGCCCTCAACTGTAATATTTTTTAAATAGCACCTTCTATTTAGGTACATTCATTTGAATTGACGAAATCATATATACTGGAACCGTGACATAGGCACAGAGATGCCAAAACACGTGTGTAATTGGTAAAAGCTAATTACAGGCTGAGGTTAATTTTTTTACTGCAATCATACGCTCTACATTTAATATAAATTGTAAACATGTGAAAGACATTTACTTTTTCCATTTTTGCTGCTTTCTTTTCTTCCAAAAATAGATAATTGTTCCAATAAAGGCATATTCTACGGCTCACTTATTATTTACGGTTTTACAATTTTACATTTATTGTTTTATGGTTTTACCGATATTGTTTTACTGAGATTTATTGTTTTAACGTGCATAATTAATCAATTTAATTTTAGTCCAGCTGTAAGTTTTGAATATTTGTATTTTAGTTTTTTTCTTTTTAATTATTATCTTAATTAACTTAATCAATTTAAATTTTTTTCCGACCCGCAATTTCGTATACAAATAAAAAAAATTGTAAGTTTTGTAATTTGAAATATTTGTTTTTTTCTTTTTAATTGTTATCGTAATTAACTTAATCAATTTAATTTTTATCCGGTCCCTTTTTTTGTTCATCAATTTAATTTTTTTCTTGTCCGCAATTTCTTATACAAATAAAAAAATTCATAAGTTTTGTCCGCCCGTTTTTTTGGTCGGCCCGCAGTTTCGTGTACAAATTATTAGTTAATCTCTCCGTTCCGGGCAAAGAGACCTTTACAGTTTTACAAATATTTAGTTGTAATTTCTTAATTAATTTTTTTCATTATGCTCGGTTCATACATTGATCATGCTCTTACTGGCACTGTGCCATCGGCACGGGCACGAGTTTATTTTTATAGAATGTTGGACATCTTCTCATTGTTGTGGTTTCGTTTATTGGGGTATGTGTATTAGTTTACATTGATTTAATTGTCATTTCTTAGCTTTTAGAGTTGATTAATTTGGATCAAATGCATCTTCGTTCGCCGGTTAGATTTTGTATGATAAATGTGAGAGGATTCAAGTTTTGTAGATGAAGCAGAAAATTTGGTTAATTGAATATGTTTGAATTTTCTTTGTCTCATGTGTAGGTAGAAATAATGGACAAAGTTATTGCATCTCATGTTTACAAAGTTAAGCAAATACCCCCAGAAGAAGAAGACTGAGTTTTCGTTATTGAGAAAACTATAAAATTTTCTTTCTGTATTTTAACAGTAGTTACAATTAAAATATTTATTTCTTGGTTTTCTTATAAAATAATTATCGAAGTAAAATGTTTTATTTTGTTAGGTATTTGGGTTCATTTCCACATTATTTCATTTATTGATAAATTCTCAAACTGGTTTCGTGTCATCGACACAGGCAAGAGTACTAGTAATAATAATTAGGAGAGGCTATTTCCACTACAATTTTTATTTATCAACTATTTTCTATATGGGTGTCAATTGAGTTGGGTTAGGTTGGAGTGGGTAATGGGTTGAAATTGGTCATAACCTGCCACAATCCAAATATTAAATGAGTTAGATGGGTCGGGTTAAAGTGAGTCGACCCACTTTAACCCGTTTTTAAAATTTTTTAATTTTTTTAAAAGTTTTTATGGATAAATAAAATATACCCCCAACACATTAAACAATGAAACATCGTCCGTAAGAATTTAATCAAAGTGCAAAAAATGTTCATGTCAAAAATAAACAAAATATATTTAAGACATTTCTCATCAGGGTTGCGACGCGACACGGTACAACCCAAAATCTATCATGTACCTAAAATACATGATTGTTACTATTATGTACCTAAAATCTAAAATCTAAATCTTGCATCTTGCAAGTCCACATGACTTTGAGTATGCGTTAAAGATTTCACTGGTGCACAGTCACTGCCTTGAAGTTTCCAATTAAATATGATGTGTCTCAACTTCAAAAGCATGGTTAGCGAAGGGTGTTACACTGTAAGAAGCCTTTTGAAATTCAAACCAATTCTCCACATATCCCATAATCTGAATTGCCATAGGAACGAATCTGTGACAACATTTCTCGTAATCTGAATTTTTAAACATGAGAGCAAATATTAAATTGACTATGTACAATACTACAATCTAATACACGAATTTAACACAGGTAAAAAGGAATTTAAAGTCAAAGATGGAACAGAGCTGGTTTTTTTACGCTCATCAAACAAGCCTGAAAAGTCTCGAATGAGCACGGATCGCATTGACAGATTTAGGAGAAGAAATGGCTTAATATGGTGATACTATGCACTAAACACCCGAATGAGAAGGTAATTTATTCATAGGGCTTAAAAAAGTACATATTCATTAACATTTGAAGAGGTTTCACTTCCACACTCTAATGTTCCAAAGTCCTCAACAAGCGACTCTTCATCTTAACACCTATAGAAAATATCTTTTGGAAATGAGAATCGTATCAATCAAAAGAGCTATAAAAAGCCATAGCTGATACGCCATTGGGCAGAGTACCTAAAGCAATATCCAGTCTCAGTGGAAAAGGAAATTAACATGCTAATGAACTATAATAAACTCTCCATTAAATCATTTAGGTTGGAACCAAGTACAAAAGCACATATGATCTCCATTAGCCATGTTCTACTAGTTTATTTCATAAATCATTTTTGCAAACAAATTATTATTTGAAATATGTAGGCAATTTTTCACTGTGCATACAATCCATCAAGCAGCATGTAGGACAGAGTCATCAGTTTATCTTCTACCTTTTTTTTCCTTTTCCAGCAATAAGCCAACTACACTAAAGATATCAAAAGGAAAGTATAAAAAAGAACAGCCAAAGACAAAGACACAAAAATCTGAAAAAACTATTAGAGAAAACAACCACCCGTAAGTCACACAACATACCAATAAAAATACTGGATACAAATCAGCACAAATAACAAACAACAAACAACAAACAAATAAGTCAAATTTGCCTCCAGGATTATGGCACAGGTTCCTAGAAATTGAGGAGATACAGAGTGGAAGGTTCATGTTATCTAAAATCCAATGTCTTAAAACACCAAAGGGGGGGGGGAACATTTGACTAGTGATTAATATCCATAACTCTGATACTGTTCTATTTGAGGAAAGATTTACAATTTCCTACTAATTCATACTTCAATTTCCTACTAATTCATATAGGCAATGACAACAAAGGAGATACCAGCAGAGGCAAATGAGATATTGATGCTCTTGGCCCGGTTCCAATCAAATGCAAGGTCCATAAGAACAACCCATGGGCTGCCGAGCACGAACATGAATCCAGATGAGAGGCCTTCAATAACGTCCGTTGAAGCAGCTGGGGAGGAAGACAACAGGACGGACGACGCAAAGAAGAAGGAGGCCGGAGTGGGGAAGGGAATTTCCTGCCGCCTATGGTCGTTGATGGGGGAGAGAGAGAAAGAGAGCGAGACTTAGGTTTCGAGTTTTCACAATTAGTTTCACTTTCAAATTCAATTGTTGGGTTTATTCAAGTTAGTGGGTTCAACCCAATTTAACTCATGAAATTAAATGGGTTAAGCTGGGTAACCTATTTAAATTTATTTTATTAATGAGTTAAGTTGAGTTGGGTAATTAGTGGGTTGGGTTTGGTGGGTTCGTGGGTAATGAGTTGAAATTGACAGACCTAATTTTCTCAATTATTGTTTCAAATAAATTCATATTTGGACAAAATTACCTCTTAAGTACTTGGTCATTTCAAGTTTACTAATCAAGTTATTTCATAATCACCTTTTAACATTATTTTTTTCGTTCAAACATTTATAAACAACATAGTTATTCTTAAGGGTGACAATTGAGTGTTAATGGATAACTTTGAGTTAGACCATTATCCATTGGCCTAACCCAAAGCTATCAATTAACACTCAATTGTCACCTCTAGTTATTCTATTATTATTTTTACTTTTTATAATGACTTTATTAATTAATCTTATAACTAAAGGTATATTGTATAAAAAAAACATATCGTAAGAACATTTTTTATCTACCAAACTTTGAGTACATATATGTTCATTGGTTATGTAAAAAATTAAAATTGAAATTTAAAGGATTTAATAGTAAAATATGATTGAATAGTAAAATCATACTCCCTCCGTCCCAAAATTATCGTCTATGTTGACTTGGCGAACGGCTTAAGAAAGCAAATTTGACTGAAATATTAATATTGGAATAGTGTGTGGTTTCCTTTAAAGCTCAGAATACGTGGCACAAAATTAAAGTAAGGAGAAAAGTAAGTGTAAAGTGATAAAAGTGATGTTTTAAAAAAGAAACTTTCAAAGAAGACAATTATTTTGAGATAGAAAGCAAGATAATAATTTTGAGACGGAGAGAGTAATATATACTCCCTCCGTCCCTAAATTATCGTCCTAGTTGACCCGGCGCACGGATTAAGAAAAAATAATTGACTTGATTATTTATATTGACTTAATGTGTAGTTTCCTTTAAAGCTCATGTGTATTTGACCCATAATTAAAGTAGGGTGAAAAGGTAAGGGTAAAATGGTAAAATTGATATTCTAAAAAAGTAAGTTTCAAACTTGATAATTATTTTGGGACGGATGAAAAAGGAAAGGAGGACGATAATTTAGGGACGGAGGGAGTATGAAATAGTATTGTAATATTTAAATATTTTGAATTGATATTATAAAATAATATTTTTAAAACTAAATTAGAATATTAATTTTGATAATAAATATCCAATATAATCTCAAATTTTGGTAGAAAAAGTATTAAGCATATTATTTTTATAATAATGGAATATGAAACGTGAGTGATTAGATAAATTAATTAAACATATTTATTACGAAAAAATAAGTACATTGTTTGTTGAGAATTAAAATGTTAAGAATATAAATAGAATAATTATGTTGTTGATAGAACTGTCAAAATGGGTTGAACCAGTTTGGCTGACTCGCCCCATCACCTAAAAAAGTGGTTTGGTTTGGAAAATATGAACTCATTAAGAGGTAGTACAAACGGGTTGAGTCGAGGCGGGTTGACCCGCTATATACTAGTTGCAAATAGACAAGTCACGAGTTTGAAACAATTAGTTTAAATCATTTTCCCTCAAAATGTGAGATTATTTGTTATATCTGAAATATTAGTAAATGATTTTAAATTCATTAAAAGAGTGACACTTATAGCAACTAAAGATATCAGAATAAAGTATATTAACCGCAATATTTACAAAAAAATGATTATAATAACATACAAAAAAAAGTAATAATAAAATAGTTTCTTAATTCTATTTTCCCCCATTTTATACTATTAATATTAGATAAAGTTGTTAGAAACTACTATTAAAAATATAATAGTAGAAAATATAAATTTTTAATGAATTGTGACATTTTTTTGTGTTCTTTATGATGATTATTATTATTATTTTGATTAATTGAGAGAAAAGTTGGTGGGTTGGCCCGCCTAACCCACAACCTATGATGGTTGGATTGAAAATTTCCCAACCCTTCACATTTTATGGGTTGGCTTGCCCTGTCTCGTCAAATGACGGGTTACGGTTTAGCTTATCCCGCCAACACACCTTAACAGCTCTAGTTATCTCTTTAATGTTTAATCAAAAATATAATATTAGAAGTAATTAAGAAAGTAACTTAATTAATCAATTTAAAAAAAGATAGTTTTATTTAAATATATATTTATTTAATATAATAATTAAGAATGTAATAGATGAACAAAAATTATAGTGGAAATAAAATCTTGTAATAATAATACTCGAAAAGTCCAGGGGATTGTTTTAGGTTAATTGGGGATGTCTCGATAATTATGAAGAGACCGACAATGTGCACGTGTGGGTAGTGGGAACGCAGCAACCGTGCTCCGATTTATAGGCTCGAGGAGCTAGTCTGTAATCTTGAATTCTTAATTTAATTGGAGTTAATTATAGTACTAGCAAGCACATTACTACTTAATTAAATTAATTAACAGTCTTCTCCTCCTCTAAGTTGACATCTCAATAATGAAGTAAGAGAGAGAAGGGTTGACCTATGTACTTCAACTCCAGCTTAGAATTGTCAATGAGTTTAATTTCAAAGTCGCAACTGGCTTATTGTTCTTGGTGCAACTCCAATGATGATAGTGCTTTATTTACAGGAATTTTGATAAATGTTAGTTATTATTTATGTGTATTAAATGATTATTTTCAATCATAGGTATCAAAATTAAAGATATTAAAATTGAGTGGCCCTAAATGTCACATAAAAAACACTAAATGCCACATTCATTAAATAGTTTATTTACTAATTACTCCTTTTATAAAAAAAGAGTTATAATTAACCCTAAACTCTAATTACTAATTAATCCTTATCATTTTCCTTTTATATAAAGGAGTTTCAATTAATCCTCTTATAAATATATGTCAAATCCTCCTTCACAATTAATTATAAACCCTAAACTTGTTCATTTCAACAATTTATTTAATGAATTCGATCCGAATAACAACGTTCATGATGATTCTTCGAATTGCTTTTACGGTAAGTTGTTACTATATATATATATATATATATATATATATATATATATATATATATAAAACCGAAGAAGAAAAGCGTAAAGAAGTTGGCGTTTTTTCCGATAAGTTTTTAGGCTAGCGACTTTTTACCTATTTTTTAAACAACTTGGCAGTTTTTTTCATTTTTTTAATAAAAAAACCTAGCAATTTTTTAATTTTTTTTAAACAACATGAAGATTTTTTTTTCATATTTTTAAAAAAACCCTGGCGTTTTTTGTCAAA
The DNA here is from genome assembly GCA_013146195.2 of Codonopsis lanceolata. Taxonomy (NCBI): domain Eukaryota; kingdom Viridiplantae; phylum Streptophyta; class Magnoliopsida; order Asterales; family Campanulaceae; genus Codonopsis; species Codonopsis lanceolata. The sequence continues at coordinate 7,477,901 of CM028378.1, read as the reverse complement.
AATTGTTTAAAAAGGTGGCGACTTTTTTCAACAAAATTTTGAAAACATGGCGACTTTTGTAAAAAAAAAATTTTAAAAGAGGCGACTTGTTTTATGTTTTTTTAAAACACACAGCGACTTTTTAGATTTTTTTTTTTAAAAGGTGGCGATTTTTTTCTTTGTTTGCAAACTGAACTGGCGATTTTTTTCTTTGTTTCAATTCTTTACCTTTTCCAACTACAGTGAAGATTCCCTTTGTTTTTTTTTTAAGCAAAAACGAACTGCATCATATATGACATTGGCTCATCATCAGGTTCATAAAAATGGCAAAACTAAGTTCATAAAGTTAAGAATAACTTCCAAACCACTCAAAAGTGACCATAAGAGGGAAATCACTGAATAATGGACTGAATAACACCAGCTCCAACAGTCTTTCCTCCTTCTCTGATAGCGAACCTCATTCCCAACTCGCACGCAATTGCCTGCTGAAGCTCCACAACCATCTTCACACGATCACCGGGCATAGCCATTTTTTACTCTTCATCCTTATCATTCATAATGGTGATCACCTTACCGGTAACATCGGTGGTCCTCATGTAAAACTGAGGTCTATACCCAGCGAAAAATGGGGAATGCCTCCCACCCTCTTCCTTCTTCAACACGTAGACAATTGCTTCAAACTTAGTGTGAGGAGTAATTAATACTCCCGGGCTTAGCCAAAACCATTCCTCTTTGAATATCAGCCCTCTGAATACCTCTCAACAAGAGCCCCACATTATCCCCAGCCATCGCATCATCTAAAATCTTCTGAAACATTTCAACCCCAGTAACTGTGGTGTTTCTAGTATCCCCCAAACCCACTATATCTACATTTTCTCCAACCTTAATGCTACCCCTTTCAATCCTGCCAGTGGCTGTAAGTTGACCAAATAAAAATAGAATCACCATTGTATTTGGTGAATGATGAACCTTTGAAAATTTTGAAACCATAGTCTGAAAACAATATTTGCACAAAGGACCATCGCTGTTCATCGCCGTTCTAATTCTCCACCAATTTTGGAAGCGGTTCTAATTCTCCACCAATATACCTCATCGCCTTTCTTGATTTTAGGGGTTAGATATGTGTTTTAATTTAGTTTAATTGAGTTTTTTTTTAAATGGAAGAAGGGTAGTTTGGTAAATAGAGCTATTTTAAAGTTAAGTACTTTTTCTTTTAAAATCAAAGAAGGATAGTTTGGTAATTTAATTTCTTAAGTGATGTTGCATTTAGGATTTTTCGGTGTAACATTTAGGGGTTCTGTTAAAATTAAGTATGGTATTAAGAAAGATATCAAATTTGATACATTCCCTAATACTACACCTATATTTTTTACTTTAACTATTGGAGAGTCTAAGGCTCCGTTTGTTTTACGGAAAATCATTTCCAGAAAATGATTTCCGAAAAATGACTTCTGGAAAATCAAAAGATTTCATTTTCAGGTGTTTGGTAAATCTTTTGAAAATATGTCAGAAAACATTTACGGGTGTTTGGTAAACACATGGAAAATGTTACGGAAAACAATATATGAATAAATACAAAAATAAAAATATAAAATAAACAATGTTTAGAATGTCCCTAGAAAATCAATAAGGATCATCTTTTTTAATAAGATCCATCTTTTTTTAATCTCACAATTACAAATAATTTTTTTGATAATTGATATGAAAAAAAAACTTTTTAAAATAGAAAATAGACAATGTTTAGGATGTTCCTAGAAAATGTTACAGAAAACTATATATGAATAAATACAAAAAAAAAATTCCAATATTAATGCACATATTCAATATAAAATGGTGTTGAACTTTAAGTAACTTTTCCTTAGTAACATTTAATTTATCATTAGTGGTGTCAAATCAATGTCTATCTTTTTTCAATCTCACAATTACAAATAATTTTTTTGATAATTGATATGAAAAAAACGTTTTAAAATAGAAAATTGAAAATTGTTAGGATGTCCCTAAATAATTTTAGAACGTAGTATGCATTTATTAAAATTATAATTTATAAATAGTATGCACAAACTTTATTTATATTTCTAAACAATTTATTTGTGGAGTGAAATATTATGCGTGTAAGTAAATATGTGCAATTGTGATGCCCGAACATTTGGAAAATGACTTACGGAAAATGAATCCGTAAGTCATTTTCCTAAAAGAAGCCTTCATTTTGACTCGAAAACCTTTTACGTTGACTGCATTTTCCTAAGGTTACCAAACACCGGAAAATGAGGAAAACGTTTTCCGGAAGTCATTTTCCGTGAAACAAACGGAGCCTAATACTCTTATATATCAAAATTTGGTTTTGACCCTTACCATTGGACTTATCCTTAGAGCATCAACATTGTGTAAATTCTTTCCGCAAAACTAATCGATTTCATACAGATTAAGAAAGTAAGTTAAATTAGTTAAATTGTCTTGATTTTATATAAAACAAAAGTATACTTACTAAAATATCCTTAAGTATCCCACTTAAAACTGATGACAATTAATGCAATATTAACTCATTGTTATCAATTCATTATAACTCATTTTATAATTAGTGGCTAGCTCTTTGTGTATAGGGAATGTGCACACATCTTGAAAAACAAAAGAATTAACAATGGGTATTTTTGGTACCAAACTTCTTGGAAGTTGTGAGTAGAGTTTAATATGGTGATTTTTGTTTATATATAAGTCCACCAAAATTTGGTATTTTTTGCTTATATATAGGTCCAGAGGGAGTACACACTAATATATTCTTACTCACTTAAGAATATATCTCCTCATTATAAACACAATATTCCTTTTGATTTATTCTTAGCTAAGAATAAAACTATTTCTTTCTCCTCTAAGAATAAGTGTAAGAATTTCTCCCATTATTGGTTTTGCAATTCTTAGCTAAGAATAAGTCTAAGAATTGCAAAAACTCAAACAATGGTGATGCTCTTACAAACTCAAATGATATACTCCCTCCGTTTCGAGTAAAAAGTTATCGTTTGAAAATCATTTTTTTTTCAAATGACATTTTTAATAGCCAATTAGTAATAGTATAACACTTTAATGTTTTAATTTTTCGAAAATGAAATATCTCAAAATGGAATAGTCCGGAAACGGAGAGAGCATGTGTCATGCGCTGGTCTTTCGGGTACCCATCAAACATCAATCAAAGGTTAAGGTAGAGAAGAAAGATGATGCATGATTGTAATGTCGCAAAGAATTACAAATTAAAGCAATTGATATGCATGGTTCAGTTCTTGCTAAATGCTAATCAACAAGTAACAAGTGCAGATCATAAATGGAACTACAAAGCATGCACATAGATCTGAAGCAAGCAGGAATGATATCGTGAATTAGTTGCTTATGGAAATCATGCTCTACAAAATAAATATAACAATTCAGATTTCTACTTCTACAAGCAAAATTCATATTCACAAAATGTACGGCATGGGCACTTTCGAGACAATTGATATATCCACTGTTGAGTTGAATTCATATTTCCTTAATTCAAAATAACCGGATTTCTTCTCTATCTTCGGTCTCTCCACACACACACACACACACACACACACCCATGCATACAAACATTTACATGTCCCTGGAAGTTGTTTGCTCATATCATCTTCTTTCGGTTCTAGGAAACACAATATTAGAGATTCTGATGGTTTCTGCTCATTACTGATCAGGATATATCAAAAGCAAAACTATCACCAATCCGCCTTCCTGACCCCGTGCTCTCATGTCTCGTATCACCTCCCTCTGTTACAAGCGTTAAATGGATTTGGGGAACAGGTGCTTCAGCAAATCCATCTCGGAGTGAAGGTAATATTTGAATTGTTTTATTGCCTTTCCCTCCCGACTGAATATCTATCTCCTCTATTCTTCTAATGGCCTCTCTAATGTCTAGACGGTTTTCCGGACTGCTCTCCGTGCAAGCTGCCCCAATATGAAGCAGCTTCTCCATCTGCACCACACTATCTTTAGAGCTCCCAGCAATGTCAGGATCAAACAAGTCCCCTTCTCTCCCCTCTAAAATTGCTGATTTTACCCATTGGACTACATCGGTCCCACCCTTTCCGTTGCTCAGATATTGACAAGGGAATTTTCCTGTAATGATTTCGAGGATGATGATTCCGAGGCAGTAGACGTCACATTTAGGGGACACTTGGTGGTTTTGTGCTGCCTCTGGAGATTTGTAAGCAACTAATGCTTGCAAGGATTGATTGGTGTTGATCAAGGAACAGAACCCGTAATCAGCTAGAAGTGGCTCAAAATCAGAGTCTAGAAGAACATTGCTTGATTTCAGATCACCATGAGGCAATTCCAACATAGCAAGTTCTGTGTGAAGATAACCCAACCCCTGCGCTATCCCTCGAATTATCTTTAGACGCACAGGCCAAGTCAACTCGGCATGGCTTAGTCCACGGTCCCCTAAAGAAAACGAATATGATTATTAACATGAATATCTTCTTTCTATCGTCACTAGCTAGGACCATAGTATGAACACTACTTCATTTATGTAAATCAAAGGAAAAGAAGGATTATATTACCATACTTGAATATTCAATTTTCATCCAACCTAAAGAAGCCGAAGTCTTGCAGATGTGTTAGGCTGTGAAGTGGGAGGGATTGTTACACAGAAACATTTTCTTTTTCTAATTTTTACTATTAAGGGTAATTATGTCCAGCTAATCATTAAACTGATTTTTTCCCAAAATAGGAAACGAAAACGTAGATGCGTAATCGAGAAGAAGATAATACGAGACATAATAATGGAAATAATATGATAGAGAGAGAAGACTTAAGTTTGATGCATACCATGGAGTAGGTAAAGCAAACTGCCTTTAGGAATGTACTCATAAACCAAGAGCTTCTCCTCTTTGCGATAATGGTAAGCCAATGGGGACAAGATATTGCGGTGTTTGAGTTTTCCAAGTCGCTTCATCTCAGCATCAAATCCTTCTTTCCCCATCTTATTCATGTCTTTCAACCTCTTCACCACCACTGACACCCCATTACACATCATCGCCTTGTATGACGATCCCAACGCTCCATTTCCAAGCACCTCGGCTGCTGCCTTCATCAAATCCGCTAATCCAAACACACCCTTTTCATCATTCACCAACACTAGATCCCCAACTCCTTTGCTACCATGACTAGATCCCGATCCCTTTCGGCTCGAGCTCAAGCTTCTTCGGCTTGGTTCCACGTCTTTTTTACTAACACTAGACACACTAGACACACTAGACAACCCAACAGATTGATCATCAAGAATATTTTCCTTTTCCATCACTTCAAATGTCTCTTTCCTCCTCTGCTTTGCTAGCACATAGATCCCAAGAATCATTAGCAAAAGTATAATCCCGGCCACTACCATGAGCCCATACGCAATAGATTCGGACTCCTTATTTTCATAAACCTGCTCTGCTGGTGAAAGTGGAAGCCCTGTAGTCTGAAGACAGGCCTTTCCTGTTTTTTCTCCGCAAAGCCCAGGATTCCCTTCGAATACGTTGGCATTGAATCTCACTAAACTAGAAGGAATTTGCCCTGTCAGGTTATTATTGGAAAACCCAACAGACTCCAAACTTTGTTGTTCAAGTGATGGAATTGCACCCGAAAAATGATTGTCTTCGACATGTAAATCCATCAAATGGGAGAGTTGGGCCAATGACGATGGGATTTTTCCGGTGAAATTGTTCCCCGCAAGCCATACTTTCTTCAAGGACACCATTTGCACGAAGTAATCTGCTGGAATTTCACCAGAAAACTGGTTCCCTGTCAAGTAAATAGCCTTCAAGGCACCTAATCTATTGAAGTCAGGAATTGGACCTGAGAAAGCATTGTTATCGAGGCTAATGGTTTTAAGGCCTTCTATTTGAGCAAGAGCATCGATGTCTATTCTTCCTGAAAGACCCAATTCTCTTAGACGGAGATCAGTGACCATGCCATTGCCACAAACAAGACCTACCCACCTTGTAACTTTGTCACAAGGATTTGTGCCTTTTTTCCAAGAATCAAGAGGCTGGGGATTATCGAAGGAATCCTTGAGTTTAAGCAAAGCCTCGGAATCAGAAACGGAATATGCCATCATTGACATCATAAGCGGCATGATCAAGAAAATGTACAAAAAAAGGGAAGGCATGAGAGGGCAAGGAATGGACATTTTACTCTACCGGAAAGAAGATGATTCTCGAGAAAACTAACCTGCCGGAGAAGCTGACTGGGTTTTCTCATTGGCTGAAATTTGGCATTAGCTTAGAAATTTTTGAGGGTCAGGTGACAATGAGGGTGGCACAAAGTGTAGGAGAGGCTTAGAATGAAGGAAGCCTAAGGGCTTTAGAATAAGTCAGTGAATTACCTTTATTTTAGGCATGCATGAGCGACGTACGTACGTACGTACATACATACCATGAAATTTTTTATCCCCTTTTTCTCGGGATTTTCGTCTCCCTTCTTGCAAAATTATTCTTTAAACTATCTTTTTATTTCATTTCATCATAATCACCCAAAAATTCGCAATTACAATGCAATTGGTATGTCAAATCACATCATCAAATCAAATGTTTGATATTGGGCAACCATTACTGTTTGTGTTGCCTCTGTTCCTACACTTACTTCCGCCACTGAAAGTTTCCAACCTTGTCTACATCGAACTCCTCCATTATATGTATCTTTCCCAGCCCCTGGAAAGTAATAGAATATGTCGATTGTATGAGACTGTACCGTTTTGGGAGAGCGGGAAGAAGCTCCAAGTGGTTCCTGACTTTTGTCGAACACCTTGAATGCATGAGGTTTTGATGTCAACGAGCACGCTTTATGAAAATTGTGGGTCATAACAAATGGAGGTTAAAGGTAGAATCTTGCAAGGTTTAATGGGAGATCGGTAAAGGAAATTATGGGTATGTGCAAATGCCACGCTCAAGATTGTCAGTGAAGATGGAGATGTCAGAGTCAAATCGATAGATTATCTTTCTATACTAGATCTTTGTGTTCGTGCCTATGGCACAACATTTGACTTGATCAATATATACTCTAGGGGTGTAAGTGGTTCGGTTTATACCAAAACCACAAACCGAACCGCCTCCTAGTGGTTCCAAAAATCTCAAAACGAACCGAACCGAACCGAGTAAGACTTGAAACCGAACCGAACCGAACCACTCGGTTTGGTTTGGTTTGGTTCGGTTTTGTGGTTTAAATAAATTATTTTTAATGAAATTAACCAACATTAAAAATAACAATAAAAACATGATTTTAATTTGGAATTAACATCAAAATTAGGAAATATACCTACTAACAATAAATTATCATAAATAAAACAATACAAATTCTAAAATAAACACAAACAATAAAAGAAATAATAGTTCTCCAACAATCAAAATTTTGTTTGGTTTAGTATCCAAACAAAATTTTTTATATATATATATATATATATATATATATATATATATATATATATATATATATATATATATATATAAGAAATAAATCAAAGGTTCAAAATAGTTAATAAATGTAATATAATATATAATATATATTATATAATATAATAAATAAATAAAAATATATAAGGTGGTTTGGTTTGGTTTGGCTCGATACCAAAAACCGTGAACCGAACCGAACCACATGATTTTCCAAAATTTTAAACCAAAACTGAACCGTCTTCAACCAAAACCGAACCAAACCGACTGGATTGGTTCGATTCCGTGGTTCGGTGGTTCCGATTTACACCTCTAATATACTCAAGCAATATGAAACTAATCAACATATGCTTGGAGTTATGTAGGGTCATATCAATGTACCCTACCCAATAGAAAAGACAAAACTTGAAAACTAAATAAAAAACACAATTTATTTGTCGCAAAGTTTCAAATTAGTCAATATATTAATGAATTTACCTAAACACAACACCCAAAATACTAAACGCAACACCATTTAAAGTGTAAAATTCCATAAATACCCCTACCTACATTTAATTCCTTCCCTAAACTAACACCCACCCACCCCACCCCCCACACCCCCACACACACACTTGGTCTCTCTCTCTCAAAATCTCTCTTTCTCTCACTTGGTCTCTTTCTCTCACTCTCTCTCAAACTAACACCTTTCATCTTTCTCTCACTCTCTCTCAAAATCTCTCTAAAACATCCAACCCAACTCATAATGGGTTATGATTATAATCCTAACGAAGATGCAACTGCTAACAATGATGATTATTTTCAGGTGAGTGACCCTAAACGCAACACTTATTGATTTTTTATTGTATTTGCACTGTAAATCGGAAAAAAAATTCGAACATTTCCAAAACATCCGCTAGGTCACAGTGGATGTACACTCAAAGTACTGCTACTGACCAGCGGATGTTTTGCAAAAGTACCGCGATTTAGAAGCGGATGTTTTGTGGTAGGTCTGTTTTTTTTAAGCGGTTATTTTTTGGTTGGTCCGTTTTTTAGTAGCGGATGTTTTGTAGTAGAACCGCTTCTGACTAGCGGCTGTTTACATTAAGAACCGCTACTATGTAGCGGCTCTTTTAGTGAATTTTGCTGGAATTTTTGTGGAATTTTTTTTTTCATTATTAAACGGTTAATATGATTTTTGTGTTGTTTGTTGATAGGATTACCGTTCGAAACGAGAATCATTTATTTCGGATGTATCTCATTTTTTGTGACGGATGAAAATTTTATTGATCGAGAAGCGGCGAAAAGTGGGTTAGAGATACCTGACGTCTTGAGAATATGTACTTTTATGTGTCTAGAAGTAAAAGTAAATTTGATAAGACTCGTAAAATTTGGTTGAGTTGTGAGAATGGTGGAAAACCTCGATGCACGATGGTAAAAATGACTTGAATGATGTAAAGAAAAATGGTTCAAGAAGCTTCTTTGTAAATTTGAAGTGTATTTGGAGGAAATAAAAGATGATGGTTGGAGAGTTAAAGTTAGCGAGTTTAACAATGCTCACAACCATCCACTTTCAATGGGAGAAAAATGGCACACTTCTGCATCGAAGTTGACAAAGGCTGAGATTGAAAGGGTTGATCAACTTTATAGTGCTAATGTGAAGCCAAAACAGATATTGAATCTATTGAAAAAGGAAAATCCTGATAACAGAAGTTCGCGAAAGCATGTAGAGAATGCTTTGGTAGGTATAAGAAAGAAGAAGATGGGAAATAAATCAAAAATGAAGTATTTTTTAGATGAGATGCGTCGACTTGGATATATTTTAGGTTCAGTCAAAGAAACTTGCCCAAAAAACAAAGCTTTATTGATCGATGTTATGTTTGCTCATCCGAAGGTCAAGAGATGTTAGCCTTATTTCCGTGACGCTTCTCCTTATGGATTCAACATACAAGACTAATAAATATGATTTGCCGTTATTGGAAATCATTGGAGTTACATCAGTGGGGAAGAATTTTCATGTCGCATTTGCATTCCTGAAGAATGAGAAAAGTGAAACATTTGGTTGGGCATTACATCGCTTGCGTGCTTTATTAGTTCATGTTCGCCCACCGGATGTCATTGTCACAGATAGGGAATTGGCTCTCATGAATGCAATACGGGACTACTTTCCAACGTCTCAGCATATGTTGTGTAAGAGACACATAGCAAAGGATGTCGAGAAGTATGTAAGGAACCTGTTGAGAAGTAGAAAATATACTGCAATATTTATGAAGAGGTGGATGGATATAGTTGAGTCAAGAACTGAGGAAGAATACATAGAACATTGTCGAGATGGAAGAAGCGTGGGCAAATACTCAAGCAGCTTGTTCGATATGTTAATTCTACTTGGTTGGAGCCCTATAAGGATAGATTTGTTTGTGCTTGGACCAAACAATACATGCATTTCGGTAATCAAACGACAAACAGTTACAACTTATACGCTTATGCAATATATTTATTGTTTATGAATGCAATATATTTATTGTTTATGAATGCAATATATTTATTGTAACTGCGCAATATGTTAGTTGAGAGAGTGCACACTCCCAAAAGATGGTTATGCACGCCACCGGGGTCACCGGGGTTTCGATCATATATTCGATCAAATCCACGATGCTATCGAGCTGCGCAGTTCAATGAGATCTTGGCTCTATTTGAAAGGAATTTGAATGTAGCTCATCCTTTGACATCCTCAATGTTTATTCTCCGTCGATTAAGATATAAGGTATCTTCTCATGCCCTTGAGTTGCTAGCATACGATTGGAATTCGACACAATGTATAGAGGAGCCAGAGGGTGATTCTAAAAGGTGTGGGTGTTTGTTGAGGACAAGTTACGGTTTGCCATGTAGTTGCGAAATGTGGCACATGTCTCAGAAAATGTCCCGATTGAACCCCATCAAATCCATGTGTTTTGGAAGACGTTGTCTATGGGCGGAGTTCAAGATATGAGTACATCAAGGAATCGCTTCGATTTGATCAAAAACCTATTATCGATATGGACGGGACTTCAATCGCAACAATATCACTATGCTAAACAGCTTTTTGATGTTGTAATCCCCCAACTAACATTGAGGAACCGTAAATGTCACATTACTTTTTACATTTAAATGTGTATACTTTTTACATTTGTATCGATTTATGGCTTAATTTTTATAATTTTCGCCTCAACAAAGTTATGAACATGCTAACCGCCAACCGTAAAGACAACTGAGGTAGAGGTAGAGGTCGAGGAAAAGGACGTAGTTCATTAGCATCGACGGGTAATTCAATTCCATACGCCTCTCACCTTCCACCATTGATGATCACTTTCATATCAAATGTTATAGATGTTAAAGCAGATGGAAATTGTGGTTTCCGAGTAATTGCCCACTTTATTTATCACGACGAAGAAAAATGGGATCAGGTGCGTAATGACTTGATGCAGGAACTTTCTGACTATTGGGACTTCTACTCACCATCAACTTCTTGGAAGGTGACCTTGAAGGATCGTGGTATGTCTCCGAATTGGCATACCTCTCCAGCCTCCAACCGAGCATTGGTTAAATCGGGCATGCTTGGTTTTATCATTGCTACCTGCATCGAGGATTGTGACTTGTTTGTCGAATATATCGCTTGGTTGCAATACATGGTTACCGTTGCAAGCACTGGCCTGCTGATGGACAACCGCCACAACCCTGGTCCCAAGTATTGACTTTGGGTGGGTGAATTGTATCCATTTCATAGCACTTGGGATGAAGCCTTCAAGTCCCCTGCCTCGTTCGGCCTATTATTCCGAGGTGGGACATATCTGTGGCCCAACGATACGACATTGGCTGCCAATTTGGCATGATCGATTTACTACTTACCTTAGTGTAGAGAGGTAATTAATTTTACACTTCTTGTGATGTAAAACATTAATTAATTAATTACGAGGGTTAATTGTGATCGATTTACTAATTACCTTAGTGTAGGGGCTTAATTGTTTAATTTCGAATAGTTTAGGGGGTTGATTGTTGAATTTGCAAAAGTGTAGGGGTGAATAGTAACTTCACCTTTCACCTTTCAGATTTTGATTTTCTTCTTGTTTCTCTGGCTTGGGTGAATTGTCAAATTTCGATAGTATAGGGTCTTAAATTTCAAAAAGTGTAGTGGGTGAATTGTCAAATTTCGATAGTATAGGGTCTTAATTATAAAATATGTAAAAGTGTAGGGGGTGAATAGTAAATGCATCACAACACAAACAACAAGTATATCACATAAACATATAGTATATCACAATACATCCTCAAAGCCGAATAACTTCAACAATGACATATAAGTACCCCGACCACAAGTGAATCTCGCCTGACCGATGGAGTGCCCTAAGATGAGGAAGTACGCGCGACTCGATCCTCACCGATCTACGTGCAAATGCCTCAAGAACTCTCGATGGATGAGAAGGCCTTTGGGATGCCCTCTCGGCGGCCGCATGCGATCGTGGTGATCCACGATGGTTGATGATCCCCCATCTCCTCGTTGTCGTCAAAGATCATCATCATCATCATCATCATCATCATCATCATCATCATCAACCGTGGCATCACACGATAATGTGTCCGCTCCCGAAACCACCGCCGAACCATCTATGGTGGCGGATGGAATCGGCTACACCTGCTCCAAATTCTCTTGGGTTTATAGAATGATGCTCCCATTGTTGGAAATTGCGAAGCATCTCATCGTGGACACAAATGTACTTCAACGGCTTTGGACCTCTATAAACCTTTGTCGCGGAATACATGACCGGAATAATTTGGATATATCCAAACCTGCCTCAAGCAACGATCGGGCATGTATGGCTCGCTGATTTTACGGCAATGAATTATGCCCGAGAACAAACCGATCGGTACCTCCGTGATGGTCTACGAGTAAAAGGAGTCCAAGTCACCCGAAAAATAAATATTAATATAAATATCCAACCTTTTATTTAATACATTATTTATAAATGATAAATACTTACGGCAAAGAACAAATCATCCGATCGAGGACTCTACGATACTCTTTCGAGTATCGATCATTTCTTCTTCCACCGAGAGTAGAGGTCCATCTCTTAGCATATGGCTCTCGAGAGGTCCATGTCGCTGAAATACTTGGTCCGAATTGAGGAAAGTATTCATATATCCGCACCTACAATAAAATAAAATAGCCAAATAAAATAGTGTCAAATAAAATAGCATCAAATATAATAGCGTCGAATAAAAAAATGTAAATTTTATAGTATCTAAACAATTTATTTTTATACCGTAGAAGAGACAAGCACCCACCATCTGTCTACAACCAATCCTCGATGCTATACCGAGCCGCCAGATAGAAAGGATAAAGTCGCCGCACCCCAAGCGTGATTGGGCATATCACCGATATCCAAAGACATACGGTAGAAAGTGAACATTTACCCGATTCGACGACTTGTCCATGAACAACGCCGTCCCCAAAGAACCACAACAAATAACCAACCGCCTCTGCTGAGCCGACACGCCTCGCCACCCAAATATTCTTGCAATGTCAAAAATCTAATACCACTTCCCTCACCTCACCGCCCACCCCGGTAGTAGGCAAACGTAGGAGAATGGCTAGAGATGACTTGATCCGGGCTAACTTCGCACTTGCCAAAATGGGTTTCCCAACCACCGGATGTGTAAAATGTAATGCACATCGTGCAACGCCGCTATCTCCCGAACGGTAAATGGAAACCGTTGGTTTCCGGTGCCACCTTTCCACAAAGGTCGATATCAATGGCATGTTCAAGTGCCGCAACATGCACTCCTCAAGTGTCCCAAGTTACTCATAGTGAGCAACCGAATACTCTCCATATCATTTATGGTCCAAGGCAATGTTGTTCGGCGGTCAACTGAGCTATGACAACTCAATACCGGCCTCTCCCGTTGAACATAATAAAATAATCTCTCATCAATATAAAAACAATACTACGTAGTCAATTTAATAAATTTTTGTCAATACTACGTAGTCAATTTAATAAATTTGTGTCAATACTATCATGGTCAATATAATTAATTACCTCGCCATTCCATATTGCGATGCAATATGACCACGAAATCCGTAAAGTAGCTCGTTGTTCTCGGTCCACCTCCATGTGGCTCCATCAACATCCAACCATAGGCATCGCCATCGCCGTCCCGAATCATCATCGCCATCATCACCACCATCACCACGACCTCCTACTCGCCTCTACTCGCTCTACTATGTGCTCGCCTCGCCTCGTCAGCCGACCAAAACCCAAATCCTCCTCCTCATCGCCCTCTTCATCAACTAACCTGTCTATCTCAGATTGCAAGATATACATCAAGATTCATTGACCTTTCCCACGCCTGTAACATGCTCGAAGTACTACTCATGCCACCCATACCACTCATGCCACCATGCCACCCATGCCAACCATACCCCAAGATGCCACCCATACCACCCATAGCATGCCACTCATACGCATGCCACCCATACATACTGCATGCCACCCATAAGGCATGCCACCCATACCATGCCACCCATACCACCCATCATGTTTAATTCGCCCATCCGCCGATCCTCTCTAATCGGTGAATGTCCTCTCCCCTCAATGGAGCATTATAAGGAGCCTCAAATGGAATATCGGGGTCTGACTCCTTCTATCATCTCCGTGAATAGGGTCCGCATAAGCACCCTCATCCCCTCATTAGTGGATGTATGTCCCGGATGATTAGCAGCCTTCTCTCGCTGCTTCGACGCAGCGACAACCCTATTACGTAGTCGACCCCTCGATCGCTCGCATGTATCGGACGCTTCCCTCGCCGACGCTCGAATCCATCTATTACAAAAAAATAAATACAAGTTAAGTTATGAAATGATAAGTTATTATGTAAAACATCCGTTTATTGTAACTCCGCGAATTTGTTTCGACATGTTTGTTAAATTTATTTTGTTAAAACAAAAAGTAATTGTTAAATTTGTAAAAGTTTAGGGGTTAATTGTAACTAAGTTTCAAAAAGTGTAGGTTAATTGTTAAATTTTGTAAAAGTTTAGGGGTTGAATTGTTAAGTTTCAAAAAGTAGGGGTGAATTGTTAAATTTGTAAAAGTAGGGGTTAGTTGTAATTGTTAAGTTTCAAAAAGTGGGTGAATTGTTAAATTTGTAAAAGTGTAGGGGTTAATTGTAACTAAGTTTCAAAATGGGTGAATTGTTAAATTTGTAAAAGTAGGGGTTGAATTGTTAAGTTTCAAAAGTTTGAATTGTTAAATTTGTAAAAGTGTAGGGTTAATTGTAACTAAGTTTCAAAAATGTAGGGGTTAATTGTTAAATTTTGTAAAAGTGTTAGGGGTTGAATTGTTAAGTTTCAAAAGTGGGGTGAATTGTTAAATTTGTAAAAGTAATTGTAACTAAGTTTCAAAGGTGAACGTAAAAGTTTCAAAACAATAGGGGTTAATTGTAACTAAGTTTCAAAAAAGTGGGGTGAATTGTTAAATTTGTAAAAGTGTTAGGGGTTGAATTGTTAAGTTTCAAAAGTGAATTGTTAAATTTGTAAAAGTGTAGTTAATTGTAACTAAGTTTCAAAAAGGTGTGGGGTTAATTGTTAAATTTTGTAAAAGTGTAGGGGTTAATTGTTAAGTTTCAAAAGTGTAGGGGTGAATTGTTAAATTTGTAAAAGTTTTTAATTGTTAAGTTTCAAAAAGTGGGGTGAATTGTTAAGTTTTGTAAAAGTGTAGGGGTTAATTGTAACTAAGTTTCAAAAATTGTAGGGGTGAATTGTTAAATTTTGTAAAAGTGTAGGGGGAATTGTTAAGTTTCAAAAAGTTGAATTGTTAAATTTGTAAAAGTTTAGGGTGAATTGTTAAGTTGTTTAAATTTTTAAGTTTCAAAGTGTAGGTGAATTGTTAAATTTGTTAAAGTGTAGGTGAATTTTAAGTTTCAAAAAGGGGTGAATTGTTAAATTTGTTAAGTGTAGGGTTAATTGTAACTAAGTTTCAAAAAGTGTGGGGTGAATTGTTAAATTTGTAAAAGTGTAGGGATTGAATTGTTAAGTTTCAAAAGGGGTGAATTGTTAAATTTCGAAAAGTCTAGGGGTTAATTGTTAAGTTTCAAAAATTGTAGGGGTTAATTGTTAAGTTTCAAAAAGTGTAGGGGTCAATACTTGTTACTTTTGCACAATCATAGTGTTATTATAGTAAATGCATGACAACAAGCCCAAATAGACAAAATATAATTATCTAACAATTATGTACACACAAATTCACAAATTTTTTATCTAACAATCATGTCCAAAATGAATACATCAAATAAGGTTTTTTTTTTTAAAAAATACATGTTTCTTTTTTCGAAAAACGTTTTTTTTCAAGAGCCGCGAGCGATCTTTGACAAGAGTCACCACCGCCGCATTATCACTCACTCACGGTAGTTATATAAAACAACCGCTATTAAGTTGGCGGCTTATTTTATAAAACTACACCGGTGAGTAGCGGTAGTTTTTGTCAAAGATCCGCCTGAGTCGCGCGCTTTACGCCGATTCAAAAAAAACCAAATTGAAACACGCGCCCGATCTGCAATTTATTCCAAATTGAAACGTAAGAGGTGAGAGATTAACATACCCGGAGTGAGGGAGTGAGAGATTTTTGTTTGGTTTAGGTGGATCTAGGTTGGTTTGTTGGAGGAGTGAGGGAGAGAGAACAAAATGTAAATGAGAAAGGGGGCCGCCGAGTGAGCAGGGAGAAGCGGAGAGGGAAACGTAAAAGCAAGGGAGAGGGAACGTGGGGGAGGGGGGGGGTCCGTTTCTAGAGGGAGGGAGACCGAGTGAGAGAGAGAGAGAGAGCGAGAGGGAGACTGTGAAGTGTGAGTGAGAGAGAGAGAGAGAGACGTGTGGGGGGCCGTGTGGGTGGGTCGGGGTGGGGGTAATGGGTGGGTGTTAGTGAATTATTTTTATGAGGGTAGTTAGGTAATTTGATTATTAAAATGGTGTTGCGTTTAGGTTTTAGGTGTTGCGCTAGGTGTTCGATATTAATTCATGTTAATATGAGACCCCATCATTGTATACTAATTATGCGGAGTTGAAATTAATTAATTTTCGAACAACCACACTCTATAAAACTGAGCATCCATTGATCTAGTCTTGTGTTTTGCATAATTAGGTGCTTATGTATACGTATATTTATTTTGTGATTTATTTATGTTATAATGATAAATAAAGTATTTTGTGATTGTTTATTTTTTTAATGAAAATAAAGTAAGAAAAAATAAAGTAGAGGCATAAGTTATTGTTAAAT
>CM028378.1:7424831-7461114 GCA_013146195.2 Codonopsis lanceolata | reverse complement strand
GCCAAACCGATGGATTCGGTTCCAGATTCGGGTGATTTGGAATTTACACCTCTAATATACTCAAAGCGATATGAAACTAATCAACATATGCTTGGAGTGTGGTCATATCAATGTACCCTACCCAATAGAAAAGACAAAACTTGAAAACTAAATAAAACACAATTTATTTGTCGCAAAGTTTCAAATTAGTCAATATATTAATGAATTTACCTAAACACAACACCCAAAATACTAAACGCAACACCATTTAAAGTGTAAAATTCCATAAATACCCCTACCTACATTTAATTCCTTCCCTAAACTAACACCCACCCACCCCACCCCACCTCACGCCCCCCACACACACACACTTACTTGGTCTCTCTCTCTCCAAAATCTCTCTTTCTCTCACTTGGTCTCTCTCTCTCTCTCTCAAACTAACACCCTTCATCTTTCTCTCACTCTCTCTCAAAATCTCTAAAAGCATCCAACCAACTCATAATGGGTTATGATTATAATCCTAACGAAGATGCAACGCTAACAATGATGATTATTTTCGGTGAGTGACCCTAAGCATAACTTATTGATTTTTATTGTATTTGCATTGAAAAAAATTCGGAAAAAATTTCCAAAACATCCGCTAGGTCACGGCGGATGTACACTCAAAACCGCTACCACTCTTACGACCGGCGGATGTTTTGCAAAGTACCGCGATTTAGAAGCGGATGTTTTGTGGTAGGTCTGTTTTTTTTAAGCGGTTATTTTTTGGTTGGTCCGTTTTTTAGTAGCGGATGTTTTGTAGTAGAACCGCTTCTGACTAGCGGCTGTTTACATTAAGAACCGCTACTATGAAGCGGCTCTTTCGATGAATTTCTTTGGAATTTTTGGAATTTTTTTTCATTATTAAGCGGTTAATATGATTTTTGTGTTGTTTGTTGATAGGATTACCGGTTCAGCGAGAATCATTTATTTCGGATGTATCTCATTTTTTGTGACGGATGAAAATTTTATTGATCGAGCGGCGAGAAAAGTGGGTTAGAGATACTGGACGTCTTAGAGAATATGTACTTTTATGTGTCTAGAAGTAAAAGTAAATTTGATAAGACTCGTAAAATTTGGTTGAGTTGTGAGAATGGTGGAAAACCTCGGTACGATGGTAAAAAAGACTTGAATGATGTGAAGAAAAATGGTTCGAAGAAGCTTCTTTGTAAATTTGAAGTGTATTTGCGAGGAAATAAAAGATGATGGTTGGAGAGTTAAAGTTAGCGAGTTTAACAATGCTCACAACCATCCACTTTCAATGGGAGAAAAATGGCACATACGCATCGAAGTTGACAAAGGCTGAGATTGAAAGGGTTGATCAACTTTATAGTGCTAATGTGAAGCCGAAACAGATATTGAATCTATTGAAAAAGGAAAATCCTGATAACAGAAGTTCGCGAAAGCATGTAGAGAATGCTTTGGTAGGTATAAGAAAGAAGAAGATGGGAAATAAATCAAAAATGGAGTATTTTTTAGATGAGATCGTCGACTTGGATATATTTTACGTTCGAGGTCAAAGAAACTTGCCCAAAAAACAAAGCTTTATTGAGTGATGTTATGTTTGCTCATCTGAAGGCTGAAGAGATGTTAGCCTTATTTCCGTACGTTCTCCTTATGGATTCAACATACAAGACTAATAAATATGATTTGCCGTTATTGGAAATCATTGGAGTTACATCAGTGGGGAAGAATTTTCATGTCGCATTTGCATTCCTGAAGAATGAGAAAAGTGAAACATTTGGTTGGGCATTACATCAGTTGCGTGCTTTATTAGTTCATGTTCGCCCACCGGATGTCATTGTCACAGATAGGGAATTGGCTCTCATGAATGCAATACGGGACTACTTTCCAACGTCTCAGCATATGTTGTGTAAGAGACACATAGCAAAGGATGTCGAGAAGTATGTAAGGAACTGTTGAGAAGTAGAAAATATCTTGCAATATTTATGAAGAGGTGGATGGATATAGTTGAGTCAAGAGCGAGGAAGAATACACAGAACATTGTCGAGAGATGGAAGAAGCGCGTTGGCAAATACTCAAGCAGTTGTTCGATATGTTAATTCTACTTGGTTGGAGCCCTATAAGGATAGATTTGTTTGTGCTTGGACCAAACAATACATGCATTTCGGTAATCAAACGACAAACAGGTACAACTTATACGTTTATGAATGCAATATATTTATTGTTTATGAATGCAATATATTTATTGTTTATGAATGCAATATATTTATTGTAGCGTGCAATATGTTCTGAGTTGAGAGTGCACACTCCCGGTTGAAAAGATGGTTATGCACGTCGGTGGGGTTTCGATCATATATTCGATCAAATCACACGATGCTATCGAGCTGCGGTTCAATGAGATCTTGGCTCTATTTGAAAGGAATTTGAATGTAGCTCATCCTTTGACATCCTCAATGTTTATTCTCCGTCGATTAAGATATAAGGTATCTTCTCATGCCCTTGAGTTGCTAGCATACGATTGGAATTCGACACAATGTATAGAGGAGCCAATAGAGGGTGATTCTAAAAGGTGTGGGTGTTTGTTGAGGACAAGTTACGGTTTGCCATGTAGTTGCGAAATGTGGCACATGTCTCGGGAAAATGTCGATTGAACCCCATCAAATCCATGTGTTTTGGAAGGCGTTGTCTATGGGCGGAGTTCAAGATATGAGTACATCAAGGAATGCCTTACGATTTGATCAAAAACCTATTATCGAGATATGGGCGGGACTTACGAATCGCAACAATATCACTATGCTAAACAGTTTTTTGATGTTGTACATCCCCAACTAACATTGAGGAACAGAAATAGTGCGGCACAAAGGCGTCCAAAGAAGAACTTCGACAAAGAGACCTCTCGGGTTTTACAATTACTAAATTTTGTCACATTTTTTTACATTTGTGTATAGTATATGATTTATGGCTTAATTTTTATAATTTTCGCCTCAACGGGTTATGAACATGCTAGTCAACCGAGAAAGACAATCTGGAGGTAGAGGTAGAGGTCGAGGAAAAGGACGTAGTTCATTAGCATCGACGGGTAATTCAATTCCATACGCCTCTCACCTTCCACCATTGATGATCACTTTCATATCAAATGTTATAGATGTCAAAGCGGATGGAAATTGTGGTTTCCGAGTAATTGCCCACTTTATTTATCACGACGAAGAAAAATGGGATCAGGTGCGTAATGACTTGATGCAGGAACTTTCTGACTATTGGGAC
Organism: Codonopsis lanceolata; assembly: GCA_013146195.2. Taxonomy (NCBI): domain Eukaryota; kingdom Viridiplantae; phylum Streptophyta; class Magnoliopsida; order Asterales; family Campanulaceae; genus Codonopsis; species Codonopsis lanceolata. The sequence continues at coordinate 7,457,868 of CM028378.1, read as the reverse complement.
TTCTACTCAGCCATCAACTTCTTGGAAGGTGACCTTGAAGGATCAGTGGTATGTCTGAATTGGCATACCTCTCCAGCTCCAGAGAGCATTGGTTAAATCTGGGCATGCTTGGTTTTATCATTGCTACGGTATCGAGAGGATTGTGACTTGTTTGTCGAATATATCGCTTGGTTGCAATACATGGTTTGTTGCAAGCACGATGCGTTGATGGACAACCGCACAACCACAGTCCAGTATTGACTTTGGGTGGGTGAATTGTATCCATTTCATAGCACTTGGGATGAAGCCTTCAAGTCCCTGCCTGCGCCTATTATTCGAGGTGGGACATATCTTGTGACAACGATACGACATTGGCTGCCAATTTGGCATGATCGATTTACTACTTACCTTAGTGTAGAGAGGTAACAGTTAATTTTACACTTCTTGTGATGTAAAACATTAATTAATTAATTACGAGGGTTAATTGTGATCGATTTACTAATTACCTTAGTGTAGGGGCTTAATTGTTTAATTTCGAATAGTTTAGGGGGTTGATTGTTGAATTTGCAAAAGTGTAGGGGTGAATAGTAACTTCGCCTTTCAGATTTTGATTTTCTTCTTGTTTCTCTGGCTTGGGTGAATTGTCAAATTTCGATAGTATAGGGTCTTAAATTTCAAAAAGTGTAGTGGGTGAATTGTCAAATTTCGATAGTATAGGGTCTTAATTATAAAATATGTAAAAGTGTAGGGGGTGAATAGTAAATGCATCACAACACAAACAACAAGTATATGACATAAACATATAGTATATCACAATACATCCTCAAGCTATTTGAATAACCGTCAACGATCGACATATAAGTACCCTGGACCACAAGTGAATCTCGTCTGGACCGATGGAGTGCCCTAAGGTGAGGAAGTACGCCTGCGACTCGATCCTCAGCCGATCTACGTGCAAATGCCTCAGCAACTCTCGATGGATGAGAAGGCCTTTGGGATGCCCTCTGTGGCGGCTGCATGCGATCGTGGGTGATCCACGATGGTTGATGATCCCCCATCTCCTCAGTGTCGTCAGCATCATCATCATCATCATCATCATCATCATCATCATCATCATCATCATCAACCGGTGGCATCACACGATAATGTGTCCGTTCCCGAAACCACTGCTCGTAACCATCTATGGTGGCGGATGGAATCCTGGCTACACCCGTTCCAGCCCTCTTGGGGTTTATAGAATGATGCTCCCATTGTTGGAAATTGCGAAGCATCTCATCGTGGACACAAATGTACTTCAACGGCTTTGGACCTCTATAAACCTTTGTCGGGCGGAATACATGGCCAGGGAATAATTTGGATATATCAAAGCTGTCTCAAGCAACGATCGGGCATGTATGGCTCGGTGATTTTACGGCAATGAATTATGCAGAGAACAAAGCGATCGGTACCTCTGTGATGGTCTACGAGTAAAAGGAGTCCAAGTCACCTGGAAAAATAAATATTAATATAAATATCCAACCTTTTATTTAATACATTATTTATAAATGATAAATACTTACGGCAGCAACAGTCATCCGATCGAGGACTCTACGATACTCTTTCAGAGTATCGGGATCATTCTTCTTCCACCAGAGTAGAGGTCCATCTCTTAGCATATGGCTCTCGAGAGGTCCATGTCATTGAAATACTTGAGTGCGAATTGAGGAAAGTATTCATATATCCAGACCTACAATAAAATAAAATAGCGTCAAATAAAATAGTGTCAAATAAAATAGCATCAAATATAATAGCGTCGAATAAAAAAATGTAAATTTTATAGTATCTAAACAATTTATTTTTATACCTGTAGAAGAGACAAGCACCCGACCATCATCTACAACCAATCCTCGATGCTATCTTAGAGCCGGTATAGAAAGGATAAAGTCATTGCACCCCAGCGTGATTGGGCATATCACCGATATCCGGCACATACGGTAGAAAGTGAACATTTACAGGTTCGGCGACTTGTCCATGAACAACGTCGTCCCGGCAACCACAACAAATAACCAACCGTCCTCGGTTGGTGACACGATCTCGCCACCCAAATATTCTTGCAATGTCAAAAATCTAATACCACTTCCCTCGCCTCACTTGTCCACCACGGTAGTAGGCAAGCGTAGGAGAATGGCTAGAGATGACTTGATGCAGGCTAACCGTACTTGCCAAAATGGGTTTCCCAACCAGCAGGATGTGTAAAATGTAATGCACATCGTGCAACGTCGGCGTCATCTCCCGAGCGGTAAATGGAAGCTGTTGGTTTCAGGGTGCCACCTTTCCTGGTGATATCAATGGCATGTTCAAGTCTTTGCAACATGCACTCCCTCAAGTGTCCCAAGTTACTCATAGTGAGCAATGAATACTCTCCATATCATTTATGGTCCAAGGCAATGTTGTTCGGCGGTCAGCGGAGCTATGACAACTCAATCCGGTCTCTCTGTTGAACATAATAAAATAATATCTCAGCAATATAAAAACAATACTACGTAGTCAATTTAATAAATTTTTGTCAATACTACGTAGTCAATTTAATAAATTTGTGTCAATACTATCATGGTCAATATAATTAATTACCTCGCCATTCCATATTGCAGATGCAATATGACCACGAAATCCAGAAAGTAGCTCAGTGTTCTCGGGTCCACCTCCATGTGGCTCCATCAACATCCAACCATAGACATCGCCATCGTCGTCTGAATCATCATCGTCATCATCACCACCATCACCACGACCTCCTACTCTGCCTCTACCTCTGCCTCTACTATGTGCTGCCCTGTCGTAAATCGACCAAAACCCAAATCCTCCTCCTCATCGTCCTCTTCATCAACTAACCGGTGTCTATCTCGTATTGTAGTATATACATCAGCATTCATTGGACCTTTCCCACGCCCGTGTAACATGCTCGAAGTACTACTCATGCCACCCATACCACTCATGCCAGTCATGCCACCCATGCCAACCATACCCGGCATGCCACTCATATCAGGCATGCCACTCATATCAGGCATGCCACCCATACCAGGCATGCCACCCATAAAAGGCATGCCACCCATACCAGGCATGCCACCCATACCACCCATCATGTTTAATTCGGCTTCCATCTGCTGATCCTCTCTCGTAATCGGTGAATGTCCTCTCCCCCTCAATGGAGCATTATAAGGAGCCTCAAATGGAATATCGGTGGGAGTGCGGACTCCTTATCATCTCAGTGAATAGGGGTAAGTGCATAAGCACCCTCATCCCCCTCATTAGTGGATATATGTCTGGATGATTAGCGGCTCTCTGCGTTACGCCGATCACAACCTATTACGTGATCGACCACGATCGCTGCATGCTTTGGGCGTTTCCCTCGTCGACGTTCGGAATCCATCTATTACAAAAAAATAAATACAAGTTAAGTTATGAAATGATAAATTTGTAAAAGTTTAGGGGGTTAATTGTAACTAAGTTTCAAAAAGTGTAGGGGTTAATTGTTAAATTTTGTAAAAGTGTAGGGGTTGAATTGTTAAGTTTCAAAAAGTGCAGGGGGTGAATTGTTAAATTTGTAAAAGTTTAGGGGGTTAATTGTAACTAAGTTTCAAAAATTGTAGGGGGTTAATTGTTAAATTTTGTAAAAGTGTAGGGGTTGAATTGTTAAGTTTTGTAAAAGTGCAGGGGGTGAATTGTTAAATTGGTAAAAGTGTTGGGGTTGAATTGTAAAGTTTCAAAAAGTGCAGGGGTGAATTGTTAAATTTTGTAAAAGTGTAGGGGTTAATTGTAACTAAGTTTCAAAAGTGTAGGGGTGAATTGTTAAATTTTGTAAAAGTGTAGGGGTTGAATTGTAAAGTTTCAAAAGTGGGGTGAATTGTTAAATTTTGTAAAAGTGTAGGGGGTTAATTGTAACTAAGTTTCAAAAAGTGTAGGGGGTTAATTGTTAAATTTTGTAAAAGTGTAGGGGTTGAATTGTTAAGTTTCAAAAAGTGTGGGGTGAATTGTTAAATTTTGTAAAAGTGTTAGGGGTTGAATTGTTAAGTTTGAAAAGTTTAGGGGTTAATTTTAAGTTTGAAAAGTTTAGGGGTGAATTGTTAAATTTGTTAAAAGTGTAGGGGTGAATTGTTAAGTTTCAAAAGTGTGGGGGTGAATTGTTAAATTTGTTAAAGTGTAGGGGTTAATTGTAACTAAGTTTCAAAAGTGTAGGGGTGAATTGTTAAATTTTGTAAAAGTGTAGGGGTTAATTGTTAAGTTTCAAAAATTTAGGGGTTAATTGTTAAATTTTAAGTTTAGGGGTTAATTGTAACTAAGTTTCAAAAATTGTAGGGGGTTAATTGTTAAATTTTGTAAAAGTGTAAGGGTTGAATTGTTAAGTTTCAAAAAGTACGGGGGGTGAATTGTTAAATTTGTAAAAGTGTTAGGGTTGAATTGTAAAGTTTCAAAAAGTGCAGGGGTGAATTGTTAAGTTTTGTAAAAGTGTAGGGGTTAATTGTAACTAAGTTTCAAAAAGTGTAGGGGTTAATTGTTAAATTTTGTAAAAGTGTAGGGGTTGAATTGTTAAGTTTCAAAAAGTGCAGGGGGTGAATTGTTAAATTTTGTAAAAGTGTTGGGGTTGAATTGTTAAGTTTGAAACAGTTTAGGGGGTTAATTTTTAAGTTTGAAACAGTTTAGGGGGTGAGTTGTTAAATTTGTTAAACGTGTAGGGGTGAATTTTTAAGTTTCAAAAAGTGTGGGGGTGAATTGTTAAATTTGTTAAAGTGTAGGGGGTTAATTGTAACTAAGTTTCAAAAAGTGTAGGGGTGAATTGTTAAATTTGTAAAAGTGTAGGGATTGAATTGTTAAGTTTCAAAGCGTTTAGGGGTGAATTGTTAAATTTCGAAAAGTCTAGGGGGTTAATTGTTAAGTTACAAAAATTGTAGGGGTTAATTGTTAAGTTTCAAAAAGTGTAGGGGGTCAATACTTGTTACTTTTGCACAATCATAGTGTTATTATAGTAAATGCATGACAACAAGCCCAAATAGACAAAATATAATTATCTAACAATTATGTACACACAAATTCACAAATTTTTTATCTAACAATCATGTCCAAAATGAATACATCAAATAAGGTTTTTTTTTAAAAAAAATACATGTTTTTTTTCGGAAAAACGTTTTTTTCAAAAAGCGCGACTCAGAAGCGGATCTTTGACAAAACTACCACTACTCACCAGCGGTAGTTTTATAAAACAGCCGCAACTTAATAGCGGTTGTTTTATATAACTACCGCTGGTGAGTAGCGGTAGTTTTGTCAAAGATCCGCTTCTGAGTCGCGGCTCTTCTACGCCAGATTCAAAAAAAACCAAATTGAAACAGAATGCGTCCAGATCTGCAATTTATTCCAAATTGAAACAGAAGAGGTGAGAGATTAACATACCTGGAGTGAGGGAGTGAGAGATTTTTGTTTGGTTTAGGGTGGATCTAGGTTGGTTTGTTGGAGTGAGTGAGGAGAGGGAACAGAAATGGGGGAGAAGGGGGGCTGGTTTCTCAGAGAGGGAGGGAGACCGAGTGAGAGAGAGAGAGAGCGAGAGGGAGATGGGTAGGGGGTAGGGGCGGGTGAGTGAGAGAGAGAGACGTGTGGGGGGGGCAGAGAGAGAGTCGTATGGGGGGGGGCGGGTGTGTGGGGGTCAGTGGGGTGGGAGGGGGTGGGTGGGTGGGTGGGTGTTAGTGAATTATTTGAATGAGGGGTAGTTAGGTAATTTGATTATTAAATGGTGTTGCGTTTAGGGTTTTAGGTGTTGCGTTTAGGTGTTCTGTATATTAATTCATGTTAATATGAGACCCCATCATTGTATACTTACAATTATGCGGGAGTTGAAATTTAATTAATTTTCTGAACAACCACACTCTATAAAACTTCGAGCATCCATTGATCTAGTCTTGTGTTTTGCATAATTAGGTGCTTATGTATACGTATATTTATTTTGTGATTTATTTATGTTATAATGATAAATAAAGTATTTTGTGATTGTTTATTTTTTTAATGAAAAATAAAGTAAGAAAAAATAAAGTAGAGGCATAAGTTATTGTTAAATGTTTCAGTTGGGCTTAATCCACTATTAGAAAAACCAATTGAATAAATTTATCCAGTAAATAAACAAACGAATCAATCATACAATGCCCCCAGATGGAGTTGTGAAGTATAGAAAAGATGTACACTTGAAAACAATGAAAAGTTGAATGCGGGGTGGGGGAGCATCACTACCACCGTTGAACTTCTTGACTGATAACATACAATGCTACCAAAATCTTGAACCTGCTCAGTTGCAAAACCAACAATTCAGCATATTTGACAATAGTATATGCACTTGAAGTACAAACAAAATATGTGTACAGACCTCTCAAGGATAAATTTCCCTTCATTGTACTTTTGGGACTTCTTGTGAGCGTGTTTCTAAAAATGAGAAAACAAATGTTAAACAAAAATCTAGAGAACAACCAAGGTCTTATTTAGAATGTGGTGTTGGAAATGTGTTTAAGATCATTAGTGGTAAGAAAGTGAACATCTCAATTGTGATCATCCCCACAAAAGTCCATCATTTGCTGGTATATTATTTTCCATTACACACTTTCAAAAGTCCCTCATTTGTTGGCAGCCCTCAGCACACCACCCCTACATACTCTTTTTCTCTCTCCATCTATCTATCTCTTTATCTCACACCCCTTCGCATTCCCTCTCCCACAATTTTGTCTTCTTTCTTCTCTCTCATAATCTCATAAAAAATGGTGAAGAATACCAATTTATATTGATAAGTCACCACACACAGTAAGCCACCACTTTGATTTATTTATCATCAAATAACAACAACCCATGTCCTCCTACCCCAACCATCAGCATCAACCCCCAATCCTCCTAACCCAAATATATTCTACACATATCATGTACGTGAATAAGACAACGTTGGCCTCTTGGACAGAAAAGAAAAGATACATAAATTGAAAAAAAATACCAGAAATAGAATAATAAAAAGCATGTCCCAGATTTTAAGCAAGGATCCAAGGAAACATAGCAGAATTTTTAAAAAATATTGAAAGTACTTGATATATGTATTTTATCAAATGATCTGAAATTCAAAAAAAATTGACTTACCAGCGACGTAGAGGTGGATGTCTGCAATTTTGGTGCACTCTTCCTACTTTGGTCATCTTTTGCTTGTACCTACCTCATTGTAAGCTTATCACCCCAAGCACAAAACCTAAGTCAGAATTTGGAAACCAAAATATAACTGTTAGATCATTCGACATTCACTTAATACAAATTTATTGAACATTGCATTTCCTTACCTTTGGTTTCATTTTGTGCTGAATTTGAGAGTCACAAACTCTGTTTTGTTCAAGTCCTTGTATAGATAGCAGTAAACATCAGTAAAAAAAAGACTTAGTTTTTGACTTAGAATCCCACAATGAAAATTATTGGTTGAAAACTGTTAGAGTAGGGATGACGATAGGTGATGCGAACTCAGTATCTTGCAAAGCAGTAAATCATATTACTAACTAAAAATTGGGAAACACAATGAATTCAAATAATGGATACATGATCATAAAAATTTTCTTTCAAGATTCAAACTTTGCTTTGGAATCCAAGTCAAAACAAAATTTAGGATATAAATATATATCTTCTTAAAAATCCCAAAATGGTAAAGATAAGAAAAGGGACTGGAGAAGGGGATCGTACCTGTCGAAACAAACTTGTTCATGATCGTTCTTAGTCCACAAAAATTTGCATTTGAGAAACATTCTACATAAATAAATTGATTCGTAGATTAAAAATTAAGCCTAGATCAGTACCACTGAATGCAACAACATTCATTCCAAAATTTAATTCTCAATTACGCTAAATCTAAAGATGCAAATGAAAAGGCAGACTTACCAAAATTTTTACCGATGATGCAAATACTTCTCAAACACCTACATGTGTGTGTGTGTGTGTGTGTACAGTGAAAGTGTATAAAATTGAAGAGCAAAATGACTTTTGGCGACGGGAGAAGCGGAGGACGATGGGGATATCTGATCATTTCAGTTGCTCTGATTTAATTGGAGAGAGAGATGGATTAGGATTTCGATTTCAAGCCCTAGGCTTGTATGAGAGAAAGAGGGAAAGAGGGGCACAGACAGCCAGAGCTTGGATTGATAGAGAGGAGACAGCCGGAGCTAGGATTGGTAGAGAGGGGCTTTGGCCATAGTGAGAAAAGGGGTGAGAAATGGTTGCAAGGAGAGAAAGTGAGAGGGGGAGGGGGGGGGGAAGTTGGACAACCGTTGTTCACACATGTGAACACTAAACTTGATCTAAGCCGTTGAATTTTGGTAAAAAAAATCTATCTCAGCCCCTAGGATAGCTTTTGTCAATTACGAGCGTGCGAGGCTGAGCTGTATTGTATTATAGATAGTGTAACTACGATAAAATCAGAATTTGTCTTTGTAAATATTTACAATATTACCCTCTCGCTTATCATGAAGTGAATTTTATTATATATATATATATAAAGAGTAGTCAAAAATAGTAAAATCTCGTTAAAATTTGATTTCTTAAAATAGAAATTCATTTATGTGTAATAAAAATGATGGATCATGTATTAAAAAAATATAAATCTGATTATACAGTAAGGCAAATATTTGTGTAAGACGGTCTTACGAATATTTTTCGTAAGACGGTCTTACAAATATTTTTCGTAAGGCGGATCATTTTTATCCGACCTACTGTGTGTTGGTGGGTTGAGATGTGAGAGAGTGGAGCTCTTCGTCTTTCGAATTAAGATCCGTAAGACGGTTTACATGAGACCTACTCATACATTAATTAATTGCATGTGTCATAATAAATCAAATACTACCTTGAAATGTGAAAATCAAATACTCCCTTAGAATTTGAAATCCAACTACTGTTTTGGAATATGTAAACCAAATACTGTCTTGGAATATTAACAAACTTCTAATGATTTGAAAACACAGTTAAAAAAATATTTCAATACCATCAACATCTTAATTTTATTATCCATTTTACATGTTAATTAATCAAGATCAAATTTTTTTTTTTGTAATATTCTATATGTTAAAAATTTGTGGTCTTATAAAAGATAAAAGATGATGAATTTAAACAACATGTTTCAACCGACATATATTAAAAAAATCTTATACTTTTATTTTTATGTAAAAGTAAATAGTCTCTACAAAAGTGTGTTTATTCAAATATTAAAAACAGAAAGAAAATAAAATTACAAACCATTATTTAATTCAACCCGAGCATGTAGGTCAAACAAAAAAACCTTGAACATTAACCAGCGAACCAAGTTCTAGTAAAACTGAACTAGATTTTTTGTAAAAATATTGATATTTTTTCAATTTCAATGCTCAATTCCTCAAATCTAACAATTTTTTAATTTAAAAAATCAACTAATATTTTATTATAATTTATTTATCAACTAACTAGTAAAAAGTCTGGACATCACATTATTGGAGCTAAATTTTGAATGTAAGTAATGTTGGAGACAATGTCTTTATCCCAAGAATGATGTCATTGTCTTCATCAGTAAAAACGAGAAAATCAAATCTAGATGACATGAAAATCACAAAATAAAATTTGATCACGTAAATATAATTCATATTGAAATACTACTTAATGAACCTAAATCCTTATCACAGTTGTAGAGATAATTTATTGACATATTTTAAACTATAGTACACATCTAATGAAGTGGACATAAATAAAAGGCAATGCATTGACAAATCTATAAAAATATAAATAAGCATAAATAGATAGATTTTTTTCAATTTCCATCGGACCCGAATTTAATATAACAAAATATTTCAACACCATCAAGATCTTAATTTTACTGTTCACTTTACATGTTAATAAGTCGAGATCAAATTTTTTATAATATTTTATACGTTAAATATTATAATTTTTTAATAATATTTCAACACCATCAAGATCTTAATTTAACGTATAATATTTTATACGTTAAAAGATAATGAACGTAAACAACCGAGCTTCAATCAACATGTATTATAATAATCATACAGTTTTACGTTTTTGTAAATACAAGATAATCCTTACAAAAATGTGCTTATTAAAATATTGGAAGCAAAATAAAAGTAACAAACAATTTCCTATAATTTCAACCCGAATATGTAGGTCAAACAAAATTTAAGGTTAATCATTGGTAGTATAATATGCAATGTCGATTAACAAAAGTTAAGGACAATCATTGTTGCATGTAGGGCACATCCTAAAGTATGGTTCAAAGCTGATTATGATATTTAGGTTAACAAATTGTTCTGATCTAAAGATATTGATTGATATGAGATAACGATGGTAAACCCACAAAATAACACAACAAACATTATGTAAAATGAATTTAGAGTTTATCAAATTATTGATACAATGATGTATTTATTAAATTATATATATATATATATATATATATATATATATATATATATATATATATATATATATATATATATATATATATATATATATATATATATATATATTCGTGCGTTTAGGCAAAGTTGTTACAATAGCAGTGATAATGACCGCTGACCACAATTATGAATATTATAAAGGTGTTTGTATTGTAATCAACCATACCTACAAAAATAAATTCAATCATTAAATTACCGACATTTAGAGGATTTTTTTTAAAGGCGTTATCAATTTATTCATTGTTCAAAAAGTTACTATCTTTTTATGGTCATAAGCTATACGTACAATGCATGAATTAGTATATAAGTGAAGGGGATGCTTAATAACGCATTTGTGAAATACTTAATACAACACTTTTAATTATGAAAATACTATATGACCCTTAGTTACATATATATAAACAACAAAAAATAAATAAAACTTGTTTGAACACCACCGTGCCGCCACCACTTATCGCCGTGCCCCCACCACTTATCGCCGTGCCCAACCCACACCTGACCGTCTAGCCACCCCTCTCAATTGAACCAATCACTCCCCCAGCCCAACCCACCCTCTCTCCAATCCAGCCCACCCACCAGTCCCTTTCCCCAGCCTAGCCCACCCTCTGCCCACCTACCAGTCCCACCCTGCAACCTAGCCCAGCCCAGCCTTTGTTTTTTTTGTTCATTTAATTATTATATGTACAAAAAGCAATTTGGTTCACATTTTTTCAAAAGTGTTGTATTAAATATTTCACATGTGCGGTATTAAGTGTATATGATAAGTGAATGATACTTTTAGCATTTATAATTTATTGTTTTGTTCAACTACTTTGATAGATTTATTTTTTATTTTTTAAAAGGGCGAATTACCCAAATCGTACCTATACTTTACCCTCTCTTTTTTTTTTTTTTCAAATTCATCCCAAAATCCAAAAAATCGTCCTTCTACTAAAGCTTGTGACACTATTGGTCTTTTTGTTCAATTTCGTTAATTTTTTTTCCGTTAGGTCAATGCTCGTGCCCCCCACGTGATATTGGACAGCGGTAAAATTGTTCATTCATTATCTTCTTTTGAATAGACAAAAATACTCATAATGTTTTTGTTTAAAAACTAAATATGAGGGTAATGATGTAATTAGCTATCTAAAAGTGTTGTTGTGTGCCCATATTAGATCTGGATCTGTATTTGTACCTTGAGGTACTCGTGATGGTGATGTTTTTGTTCCCGACGAAGACGACGTTTGTGGTTGGAGCTCGTGATTAAGGCTAAAAGTCAGTATTTAGTCCTCTCATTCCCAGGAAAACTATCAGTCACAAAGAATTTGCCTTCACCCAATATCATATCCCCTTATTCAGCAGTGTAAGAAATCAGATCTCCAGACCTTACAACCTTTATAAAATCAAGCGGTGGTGATGGTGGAAGCGAAAGTTTTTGTGGGGCTGACATTGAAAGTGGGGGGACTGGCGCTGGGTTATCGTGGTCGTCGTCAGAATTGAAGTTCTTATCTGGATCTTGAAGTTCTCGTCTGGGGGTGGCAACGAAGATGGAGGGAGAGACGGCAGCTGTGGGGGAAAGAGGGCATGTTGTTATGGGGGTGACATTGAAGGTAGAGGGACTGGCGCCGGGTTATCGTGACCGTCGTCAGAGTTGAAGTTTTAGTCTGGATCTTGAAGTTCTCGTCTGGAGGTGGCGGCGGAAATGGAGGGAGAGACGGCGGACGTGGGGGAGATGAGGGTGTGGCTATTTTATACTTCCTCCGTCCCTAAATTATCGTCCTCCTTTCCTTTTTTGTCCGTCCCAAAATAATTGTCCAATTTGAAACTTACCTTTTTAGAACATCACGTTTACCACTTTACCCTTACTTTTTCACTCTACTTTAATTATGGGCCACATATACATGGGCTTTAAAGGAAACTACACATTAAACCAATATAAATAATCAAGTCAATTGTTTTTTCTTAAACTATGCGCCGAGTCAAGCAGGACGATTATTAAGGGACGGAAGGAGTACAACTTTATCTTTCTTATTCGTAACAACTCTCTCTCTCTCTCTCTCTCTCTCCTTGATTTAAGATCTAAGTTATGATGCATATTTGAGTTTTGATTCAAAAGTTACATCCAGATCTAATCTGGGTTTCGAAATAAAGCAACGTTCAATTTTAGATCATTCATCATCTGTTTAATTTTAGATCTAGATATAATCTAGATTCAATTTTAGATATTGATTGTTTTTTTAACCTTGCAACATTCATCCTTTGTTCTTACCTCCATAGCCTTGATATAGGAAAAAGAAGCCTAGAGAAAAAGAAGTGAAGAATTGCAATTTGCAATTGCACCCCTTATCCTAAGCCCAAAATTCAAATTTATTTGTTTGGTCCCTCTACTTTTTTTAGAGTGTGGATAAAATAACTATTTTACCCCGAACCAATACCACGTGAGTCACACGTGCGTTGACCTAACAGAAAAAAAATAACGAAAGGACCATTTCCATCAAAACTTTTTGTACAAGGACCAATAAAGTTCGATTTTTTTAGAAGGACGAAGTTAAAAAAAGTGGTAAAGTATAGGGATGATTTGGGTAATTCGACCTTTTTAAATTAAAATCATAAATGTTTAAGTATATAATTTGGTCCCTTAACTTAACATTTTAAATTAATTTGGTTCAATCTCTTTGACACTTCATATTTTGATCATTGAACTCAATTTTGGGCACACTATTAATCCATTGGTGACTTCCGTCTATTTTCAAGTTAAATTTTCTGGATAATGGCCAAAATGTCTTTAATGGAAGCTGGGTAGACAACAATTAAATCTTGAAGGGAAATATTACCGCTCTCTCCCCCCCTCTCTCTCTCCCTCTTTCCTTTATACGTGTGTCTAAAATTTCTCTTTCTCTCTCTTACAAGTTATCTCTTCTACCTTTCTTCCTTATGTGATCTTTGCAGCTCAATTTTTTTCTCTTTTTTTCTAATTATCTCTTTTGTTTAACTGTTTATTTTCTTCCTGTATGATTCATATATCCATGGCTTCATCTTCGACTGTTGCCTTGTGTTTGCATATGTTCTCTGTTTGTTTTCTTCCTTTAAGATTCATTTATGGCTTCATGAAGACCTCTCTTAATATTGATTCACTATAAATATCGAGCTCAAAAAAACCTCTGCATCAGCTTCAGCAAATCTTATCAGATCAGAAGCTAGAGGAGAGAGAAATAGTGAGGGAAACGATTTGCCGAACGAGTCTTCTTTATCGCCCTCAAGTTTTGACACTCAATTTTCTCTTCTTTTTTTGAACATATCAAGTCAAATTTCTGGTTTTCACACCTTCAAAAACATCTGGGTAATAAGTTGTACTTTGTTTTATTTTAGTTCATCTCCCAAAATCCAACTTTTTCACCGCTTTTCATCAAATTTACACAATCCTCTTTTATGAGAATAAACTGATTTCAACTCTTCTGTTGTTTCGAGTTCGCTCTCACACAAAGCAAAATCAAAAGCTTCGTGTGAGATTTCCATCAATTTGTCCATGAGAAAAAACATTGAACAAAGCATTTCTGTATGTTAAATTATTTTTTATTTCTTCAATGCAAGTATAATCGACTCAATTTCACCATTTTTATAATTCCTGGAATCTCTACACAATCCTTAATCCTTTACTCTTCCGACTCATTCATTTGGGAATGTTCTTTTAATCTTCTTTCCCAATTTTTTATCACCCAACACACATTTCGATCTGTTTCGTTTCTTTTATATGCAGCAATCTGTTTATGTTCCTATTTAATTTACAACAATTGTTAATTGGTTGGGTGGTTGTTTGTTTATTGGTAATAGATTGCGCGAAATCAAAGCAACTGGTTTGCCGAAATTGCTAGGCACTGTGTTCTCTAATGCGCACAACTACTGAAACTTCAATACGAAAAAAATTGCGAAATAAGAACTTCAGCCTGAGAAAATTGAAAAATTGAAACTTCAATCGGCCAGATCTTGAAAGATTGAAATGAAATCACAACCCAACCCTTATTCTTACTCTGACGAACTCGCTCTCATCGACGTCGACTCCAGCGACATCTTCCCCCTTCTCGCAAACTTGATTTCCATGGAGATTACTCTCCTTTGTCACCAATTGCCACGTTCTTGGCTATTAATTAGGATTTACAACTTAGATTCCACCTCAACTTGTACAAGAGATGAAGGGCCATGAGAGAGATAATGATACAAAGAGAGAGAGATAGAGGTGAGACGAAATCAATGGTTATAAGAAATTTCGCAAGTGAACAATTAATTGGATTGAGAGATCCCAGATTATGAGGCTGGAAATGGAATCAAATTTCTTGTATCCATTAATCAGAGAGAGGAGTGGGGAGTGGGGAGTGGGGAGTGGGGAGTGAGAAAGGTGGGGTGGGGGGATGGGGAGGTGCAAGATCGTTGCACTGGGTATGTTGAAAGCTATTTTGTGGATAGTTTTTTTTTCATTAATATATTGTATTCTTTTCATTTATTTATGTTTTTCCCTTTTGTATTTGACTTGAGGATCGATCAGCAATATTGGCCACATATATCACTATATGGAACTTCATCAATATCGCTAAGGGTGTAAAGGTCTTTTTATTTGATTTTTAACGTGAAAATTAACGGACGTCACTTAAGGGACTAACCGTATATCCAAAATTGAGTTTAAGGACCAAAATAAGAAGTATCAAAGAGGTTGAAATAAATCAATTTGAAGTGTTAAGTTTAAGGATCAAATTATACATTAAACCAATTATAAAATACGTAACTCGTAGTACATAAATTATTGCAAATTATACATCAACTTTACATTTATGATTGGTAAAACCCTTCATTTGGCCACCAAACTTTTTAAAAACTTGCAAGGCAGCCACCGAAAATTTAAAACTTGCAATGAGGCCACTGTACATTAGTTAGGTTACAAGTGAGCTTATTTTTTGGATGGACGTTAAATTTGGCCGTTAAATTATGTCATTACCTATTTTACCCCTATAAATACTAAAACTTTATATGAAATTAGAAACAAAAGGGGTCGAAATGAAAATATTGTTATATATTAATTACATATAGAAAAAAAATATATACATATTAATTACAAATCAAAATTTGAGATCAAAACTCAGCTTCCATGGCGGCATATGAATGTCTCGATTTTAAGAATGTCTCGCTCCCGAAAGAGCAGTTTATGACTGATTTGGAAGGAAACCTACCACCCATTTCATTCGAGAAACTGTATTTTGTTCGGTTGAAATCGGTGGTGTAGGTTGGGGTTGGTGATGATGATGATGAGAAGGAGGATGGTGGCATGCCGGTGGTGGCTTCATTTACAAAACCACCGACCCAACCGCCGTCGGTGGATCTTCAACTACTATTGGTGTTGTCGGGGGTGATGAGTGAGGGAATGAGATTTATGAAGAAAAAGTGAAATAAAAGTATTTGGCCAGCGAGCCTCTTTCTCCGATTTCTCCCTCACCATGCCTAATCAAAGCCGAATACACCTCCTTCTCTAATTTCTCCCTCGTCATGTTTGACCAAAGCCAAATACACCTCCTTCTCTGATTTCTACCTCACCATGTCTCACCAAAGCCGAATACCGGCCAAAACATCCCACATCTCCTATCGCCTTCAGCCTAGTCCTCCCTCTTTCTTCCCACCGTCGTCATGTCCAGATTCCGGCCATTGTTATCCTCAACTGTGGTTGACATTACCCATGCCCAACAATTCATCGATCCAGATCCGACCATGATTATCCTCAACTATGTGGTGTCTTCTCCGATCTCCCTTCTCCATCTCCAATTTCTGTTACGACCACCTTCATCTCTGACTTGAGCCGGAACAAATTCCAGTTTCAATAACATCTTCCGGTTGTCATCTCTCTCTTGCACAAATTTGAGCCTTGGATTTTGGAACTCCCTCTCACATGGAAATGAGATTTGATGGTTCATGAACATGGATTTGGTGTGGTTGACTTTGGTAAAGGTAATGTTTTGGTCTTGGTAATTTTTAATTTTAAGGGGCAAAATATGGATTTGACTTAATTTTAATGGTTAAACTAACGTTCGTCCAAAAAATGGGCTCGCTTGCAACCTAACTAATATACAGTGGTCTCATTGCAAGTTTTAGACTTTCGGTAGCCGTCTTGCAAGTTTTTGAAAAGTTTGGTGGCCAAATGATGGGTTTTGCCTTTATGATTTAACCCAACTTTAGTGCTCACAGCTTAACATCGAGCATAAAAGGTTAAAGTAATATACTAGTGACTATTGCACATTCTTGTAAGATCGTATTATTGATTTGGATCTATAAGATAAAAGGTCACTCTTTCAAAGCTTAGCTCATCAACACATAATGTGTCGGGTCAGAAAGATTCGTCTTATAGAAAATACATGTAATACAATATTTCGTAAGTTTTTGCCATTGAAATATATTATATTTATCTCTTTGCTTTTTCTAATTAGTTGTAATTTTCAGTTTATTTCTTCTTATTGAATGGAAAATTTAGAATATCCCTATTGAAAAAGTAATAAACAAAAACAATAATGGAAAAGGTCAAATAAGAAAGAAGGAAATAATGTGGCACTGTGATTGAAATTATATCTTTCTTTTTCATTTGACGTTTTCCGGTTTCTGTTTCTCTTCCTTTGTCAAATGCTTTACTTTTTTCAATTGAGTGTTTTATATTCTGCTGTGGTCTTTCCTTTTCAAAATTACTCTTTCAACAAGGAAAGCGAAAATTCAAAGAGCAAGAGAGAGAAATAACTCAAATAAGGAAGAAAATATTTCTCAACTTTATTCCTTTAAAATAAAATAGTTTTTACTTTCTGTACTGCAGACAACTTAAT
Source organism: Codonopsis lanceolata (assembly GCA_013146195.2). Taxonomy (NCBI): domain Eukaryota; kingdom Viridiplantae; phylum Streptophyta; class Magnoliopsida; order Asterales; family Campanulaceae; genus Codonopsis; species Codonopsis lanceolata. Next base: position 7,440,596 of record CM028378.1, on the reverse strand, counting down.
TATACATTTAAATAATAGTCACATTGTAATTATGTTAATAAAATGACAATTAATGGAAAGAGATTTATTAATAAACAAGAAGATGACATGCGAAACACAAAATCTCTTTAAAACTTTTAGAAGGGAAGTGAAAATATATCCGTAAAAAAACTTATCATAAACTAACAATAAATTTATCATAAACTAACCGTATAAAATCAAATTATTTTCAAAAATATATATAAATAACTAAAGGTTATTTTAATTATGGATCACATACGTATAACTTAAAAATATATTACACATCAAACCAATATTAATAATCAAGTAAATTATTTTTTCTAATATAATAATATATCATCACAGATAATTACACCTTTAGTCATGTCAAAATGAATAATGTGTGGAATTAAGAAAGTAACCTTTAGTCATTTATATATATTTTTTGAAAATAATTTTATAAACTTCACATGATATCAGTAATTTACTGAAAGTTGTTCCAAACTCGATGAGTTAATAAAATTCTTTCTATTAGAAGTAAATTATTACGAATTTGAGATGAGTTTGAGTTTTTTTGCATTCCCCATTCCTATCTATAATATAATATAGCTCATAGTCGCACATATACAATTGACTAAAGTTATTTAGAGGCTGAGATTGATTCCTTTACTGAGATCTTACGATCATTATCACTCCCCGAGTTCATATGTGTGAACGGCAGTTGAGCAACTACCCCTCACTATTCACGGTTGGTGGCCACTAATCCTTCCTTTACCAAACTCACATCTTTTTTCTTTTTTGATATTTTAATTAATTAATCAATTTTATGCAAAAAAAAATTCGTAAGTTTTATAATTTGAAATATTTATTTTTTTTCTTTTTAATTGTTATCATAATTAACTTAAATAAATTATAAGTAAATATTAATTCATTTTCACATTATTAACTTTATTTATTGATAAATTCAAACTAGCGCCGTACCACGAAAAAAAATCTTGTTGTTTTATAATAGGCAGCAGTATCTACTAGCCACAAAGTGGAATTTCCCATTTTGGGCCATGAAAGAAGTTGTAGAAACGGGCCAACTGGCCATGTGATAGATAGAAATAGAAAAGTGTGGACAGTCAGTCCACTGTAGGAAGCAGTCAGCAGTGGGGGCAAATACAATTATCACGTGTCTAAATTGGGAGTAGAATAAATAATACTCTAATCTTATTTTAGAATTTACTAATTTAGAGCGGTGGGTTCACTGGGTTGGCCACGGACGAAACGTGAATTGGGCATTTTTGGTTATGTTGACTGACTGTGACCCACCCGACCCCAAGTTGGCCTTGTCGGCAGCCGCAGCGCAAACCAAAATATGGAGGGAATCCCGCGATGGGTTTAAATTAGCCGAATTAAGCTCAACACGTTTAACGGCATCCATCATGTTTTACAATTGAGTTATTGAATTTAAATTCTATTTGTATCTTAGCTTCGTATATTATTCCCTCCATTCCAGACAAATAGTTCATTGTACTAGTTTTGAATATTTCATATAAAAAGTTTACTTTTAAAAATTATGCTTATAACTTTCATAATCTTTCATGTAAGGGAGAAATCTAACTTGTATTATTAAGAAACGATACTACAGTATATATACACAGATGGAGAGAGAGAACGTCCTATACAAATACTAAGGGGAGAAGGAAATAACAAAGGAGAAGGAAACAACATAAAGCAAAAATAGACTTGGAGAGGAAGTCTAGACTTTGTTTCCAACATGCCCCCGCAAGATGTGTTGTCAGGCGAACAAACCAATCTTGTATATGAGGAGATCAAGACGAGACCGAGGGAGGAACTTGGTGAGAAAGTCTGCGAGCTGATCGCTTGTGGAAACGTGAACAACCTGAAGAGTACTATGTTGAACTTGTTCCCGAATAAGATGATATACGAGAGCCAAATGCTTCATTCTTAAGTGAAAAACCAGATTGGCACTAGGGTGTGTTGAGCTGAGATAACACAATAGATAACCGGAGAACTCTGAAGATGAATGCCCAATTCAGTGAGAAGATTTCGAAGCCACATGATCTCGACTGTAGTGGAGGCAATTGCACGATATTCGGCTTCGGTAAAGGACCTTGCTACAATTTTGTGTTTCTTGGAACACCATGCAAGAGGGTTGCAGTCAAGAAAAACTACGTGACCTATGGTGGAAGTGTAGTCGTCTTTATCACCTGCCCAATCTGCATCAAAAAATATATAAAAATGAAAAGGAGAGTGATGTTTGATGTTGAGGCCATTGTCCAAGGTACCACATAAATAGTGAAGAAGACGTTTTAGCGCTGCCCAATGTTCACTTCGCAGGGTGTGCATAAACTGAGACAATTTATTGGCAGTAAATGCAACGTCAGGCCTAGTCATGGTAAGATAATGTAGTGATCCAAGGGCTGCTCGAAATTTCGTGGGTGAAGCAAGAATATCACCAGACAGAGAAGATAGACCATGAGGAACAGTCATCGGAGTTGAAGTTGGTTTGGCATGGAGCTTATTCATACGTTCCAGAAGATCGATGATGTATTTCCGTTGACTGAAAAATAATCCATTGACAGTGGGTGTAACTTCAACACCAAGGAAATAAGATAATATGCCAAGATCCTTTAAGGGGAATGTGGCAGCCAACTTTGTAATGAAGGAATTACGACAAGGTGTTGTAGGACTTGTTACAATAATATCATCAACCTATACAATTAAATAAATAGATGCATTATCATGTTATAGAATGAACCGAGAGTTGTCAGCCTTGGATCTCGTAAAGCCTGAACTGAGAAGGAAGTTGGGGAGTTCATTGTACCAGGTGCGGGGTGCTTGTTTAAGCCCGTAAATAGCCTTCTGAAGCTTACATACACGAGTTGGGTGGTCTGAACTTAGGAAGCCTGGAGGTTGGGACATATAAACATCTCTTGTAATATTGTACCATGAAAAAACGCATTATTGATGTCAAGCTGCTGAAGATGCCAGTTATTAAACTCTTTCAATTCAAGATCACGCATTTGTGGTCAAATCATTTCCCAAAACTCGTAGGACTACATCCTAGAGTCGTATAGATTGTAGTAAACATTCTTATAACTCCATTGAGTCAAGACACTAAGTTTCATCTAAACAGAGTTCAAATGCCTTAGACATTTCAAAGGCTCTCTCCCAAGTTTTTTATTCAAATGGGGTTAGATTACTAACACCATAGAAATCCTAGCCATCCAAGTCCACAATTTATACTTTGTCAAGCCCTATAATAATCATCTCAAGGAAGTTGTTAATTACAACAAGTCCATTCACAATAGTTGTTCCAAAGCATACATATAACATCTTTGAAATTAGACACAAACTCAAATGGGCAAGTTTAGGTCAAAGACCCAAAATCTCCAGATTTTTAACAAGTCTCAAATCAATTTTTTGGCATGGTAGAAGTCTTCCTTAGCATGGTAGCAACAAGTTTAGTAAAGACTATCATGCAAGATAACCTAGGTTCCAAAAAGGCTTTAGATTAGTAGCATACCTTAAGCTTAGAAAAAGATGAAATGAAGGAAATCTAATCGGTGAGAATCGTGCTCCTCATCAATAGCTTCGATTTGGTTGTCTCGGATTGGAAATCGAGACTCGGGAGCTCAAGATATGAAGGAAACACCTAGTAATGTCACCTCACCATTCACACACTTGAGTTCATGAAGAGAGAGAAGGAAATGGATGCAAGATGGGGGTTTATGGCTGATCACAAAGGAGGAGAAAGATTATATACGACATGCAAATTTGGGTGGAAATCCACATGTCACATGGAGAGTGAGTGGGAATCCACATGTCACATGGAGAGTGAGTGGGAATCCACATGTCACATGGAGGGTGAGTGGGATTAAGCTCCTAATTAGGGTTTAGGTTTAGGTAAACTTAGTTAGGGTCTAATACATGGGATTAGGGTCACTAAGGATGGAGGTTTAATGGGCTAATTGGGTACAATTGCACAAAGAAAGAAAAAATCCCAGAGAGCAGAAATGGGGCGGTCGCCCAGTCAAAAGGCTGAGCGAGTGCTCAGTCCCTTTTTCATCTCCTGGACTTCTGGATTTTGTGTACTCGCTTAGTCATATGGCTGAGCGAGCGCCCAGGGGTCTAGAAGGCCAAAATGACTTGAAAACAAGACCCAAATGTGTCCAACTCAACCCCAAACCATATGGGATGTTTAACACACTCAAAACACGTCTGAAACAGGTCCGAACATCACCCGGAACAAGGAGGAATGCAGGGCGAAAATCGCGACGAACATCAAACGAAACAACAATTAGTTAACCAAAGGTACAACAAGCATGAATGAATATTCCTAAACACGTTTAGGACTAGAATACAAGGTCTAAGATTCAATTTAACATCTCACGAGTCTCAACGACACGAAACAAGGCAAAGGAAAGCAAACCGAGAGACCCTAAAAGTCAAAAGGTCAAACAGAGTAACAATGCTTCTAAACTCTCAACCAATCGTACTATGATCAAGATCGATGTTATAAAACATACGAGAAGGGTTATGATATGGAATAGAGTACTCCTATAAGGTTCAATAATGATACACGAGTATAGAAACTCCAAAAGATGCGACATATGCGAGGTTCGGTTTCACGCAACGCGATAGAGACAAATATGAAGCGCTAAACATCAAGGCAAGATTAGATTTAAGGAATCTATTCCCTAGGAAGATTAATACTCAAATTCTACTCAAGGTACTCAAGTATTGACCTAGGCTATAACCAAGATCACAAGAAAGAACTACGCGAGAACACTCAACCGAGTCGGCTTTCGACTATCGTCGAGTTACGACTTATAACTTAAATAAGTTAAAGTCATGAGGAACATAAAGAACTAAAGTATATGCCTCTAAATGCCCTACCTACACGTCTCAAGGTTCTCATATCAAGTCAGACACAAGGTCTAATGGTTATTAAATCCGCAAAGCAAGTAACTCAAACACGTGAAGGTTCGGTGTTCTACAAGTATCTACCTTGTTTAGAGTTTATAGAGGGGTATTTATAGACCACAAATGACATAAAATGATAGGATTCAATTCCATAGTTACCTGGTAGGCTTAGGAGGAAACTCCTAAATTGTAGGCATGATAGGTGACTAACCACAAGGATGTCGGAGCAGATAAGGCAAGTGCTTTGGTCGGATAAGGAAACCTTTGACCTGTCTTGGAGAACAAGTCTCTAAGATTCCCTGCTCGATGCTTACCCGGGAGAGCATGGATGTGTCTGGCTACATAATGTAAGTCTAATGATGATAAGTGTAACTCCCGGGCATGACCCCCTGACCGGGCAGACAAGGTTTGTGCTTGACCAGGCTTGGGCGTGATATATATGGTTCTCTGCTCAAGTACCTTACTAGCTCTGTGCACTAGGCTGGTAGGTCCCACGTTAAATCTGCTGGTGGTCAGCACGTGGTGGACGCTCGTGCCCTGCTTGTGACTTGGCTTGGGCCGGGCACCTCAATAGCTCCTAGCTCCTTGTCTGGCGAGTATTTATGCTCGGCACGGGGAGCGCTTATGGTCGGTGCTATTGTTCTTGCATCGGACTTCAATAGTTGTATAGTTTTGAAGTTGAATGTGACTTGGTTGGAAGGCATGATGATGGAGCATTCTGGAATGTTGGTGATCGGCTCGCAGCTGGAGCGTGTACGAGAAGCTTTGCCGTTGGAGAGTATAGGTGTGAGTATGTAAGTAGGCGCGTGAGCCGTCAGTGAGTAGAGTGAGTTGATGGAGGCATGCTTTACGAAGCGGCGCATTAAATACGCGTGCATCATTCTTGTGACGTCAGCCTGACCAACAACCGTTTGGCTCTTGTATTTTGGGGGGAAAACGTTTGGGTTTCCGCCTATAAAAGCCAAAACCCCCTCCCCCATTTCACTTCTTACCCATTCCAATTAATTTTTAAAGAGAGAATTTCTTCAAGCTTTGTCGCTGCCTTTGGAGATTTCTAGATTTTGGTGCCTTCGCCCTTCAATTCCAGCCATTACTTTGCTTCCATATTTAGGAATTCTTCATCGTTTCTGGTTTCAAGGGATCTTGCGAAGAACCAACTAAAACTTGACGATAAGTTCCTCATCCTTGGTCTTTTTCTGATTTTGTTCTTCGTCTTCTCGAATTTTCTAGGTTTGTCCTTCATCTATATGCGTTTCTAGGTAGGATTCACAGATTAGAATCAGACCTTAGGTAGAGCTCGAGGAAAAGATTAAAAGGTCTTTCTCGCTAGGCGGGCATGGCCCCTTGGTGTACCTAGACTTAGGGTATTTCCTTTGTGCTTTGTCGGTCATCCGGGTAGCATTTGACTTTTCTTCCTCGATCTCTTTGTAGAAATGTTTCACGATGAGTGCTCTGACAACGAGAGAGAAGCCTATAACTATGGCGGACAGAATGATCCATTAAGTAGCGAGAAAACTCCGTCCATAGATGTCGAAGTGGAAGATGAAGATGAATCCGTGGTTGAAGAGGCCACCATCGGGCTTGCTCTTATCCCCATTATTGAGATTGCAGATTCCTCCAGCGGGCATAGCCCCTTCGGAGAAGAAAGTGTAGGGGATGGGGAGGTCATCGGTGGGCATGGGCCCAAGCAGCCAACTGAGGGGAAAGAGCCCATAGCTGAAGAGATGCGACCCGAGCATGAGGAAGCCTCCAAATTAGGTGAAGCGAGCTCCGATATCCTGTTGGCTCAAAGGAGGAAGAATTATGGCCAATCAAAAGGCAAGGTCACTTATTCGGCTAGTGAGCCCGATTGGTCGATGAACATCGATGAGAGCATGTATGATGCACATTGGACCTCTCTAGATACCTCAGTCAAAGGGACTGATTGGCTCACTTTTCTGGGCGTGGACTCCCATGACTATAAGGCAAAGAAAATGGATCTCTCTAGAGGCGTCGAGTTATCCCACGAGTAAGGGGATAATCTCCCATTTTATGTTGAATTCTTCAGAGTAAGACTGTGTCTTCCGTTGGAACCATTCTTTGTTGATTTTTTGCTCGAGACCAAGGTCATGCCTTATGACCTGATGTTGAACAATGTCCGGGAAATCATGGCCTACACTGTGGCCTATCGTTTGTTGTGTTTCGAACCGGACATCTATCTCTTCTGCAAACTCTTCATTTTTAGGCCGAACACTGGTGGGCAGATCGGGATTAGATCTAACTCAAACTTCTTGAGGATCTTGAGCAATTTCCAAGGCACAGTTGAAGCATGGGACAAGAGATTTCTAATAATTACTTCCCAGGTTGGGTGGCTGTTGAAGCCTACGACTATCAACGATGTGAAGATCCCCAAAATTTCCAAGCGGGACTTCAACTCCGGAGAGGGTGCGCGGTTTCAGGCACTAAAAGCCGCTCTCGGGGTTCGTGAAGAAAACGAGAAACATGTTGGCCAATAATTTCTTCTTGATTGGAAAGAGCTAGTATGCAATCCAAATAACTTGTGTCTAGTCGCTGTCTTCCGCGTAGATATGCTCGGGGTGGAGCCCCTCTTGTGACATGGACCCGAAGCAACTCATCCATATTGGGGTGTGATGAATGAGTTTTATACTCATTTATTGGGTATTATTTCGGCTTAAATGTTGTTATTTCTCGGGGTTTTTGTTGTCTAATATTTGTTTTAGTGTTGTTTTATAATTTCAGAGACTTGGGGAACATTTGTGCAAAATATAGACACTTTAAGTTGTAATTGAAGACTTTAGGGACTAAAGTGAAAATACTGAAGACTTGAAGGGAAAAGCTAAAAATCAGCTTTCCCAAATGTGAGCCAGCCTCCACTTTTGGATGGAATTGGGCCAAGGAATAGTGCGGCCACTTTGAGTCAACTTTTGGAGTTTCTAATTGTTTTGTATCCCCTTTGCCCTAGTTGTTGTACAATTATTAAGTATAAATAGACCCCTTTTAGGTCAAAAAAGGGAGAGAAGTTCTGTATTATTTTTCTTTGTCTATGAAGAAAGATTCTACAAGAATGGTTTAAGGTTTTGTATTTTCAATTATGGGGAACTAACCCCATAATCTAAGAATTGGAGGTAACTTGTTTTTAAATCTTTTGTTCTAATTATTAATTTCTATTCAATTATTTATTGTTTATCATATTAGATTATCATTGATTTACATTGAAATTATCGCATAATGGCTGCTTTAATGAATGTGTAGGCTCTTAGGTATGATGAATTGCACGACCATATGCATAAGTCATATACTGGCCAACCTAATTGGTAAATAGGTCTTTCTGATTCCCGACCGTAGGCTAAGGAGTAGATCTAGGTTCGTATTGTGTGGTGGAATGCAATAGAGTTCGTTCCTCCATACTTTAATTTCTAAGGCACTTATGGACTCTTAATTACTGTGTGGACGAACCAAGAAAACACAACCAAAGTGGAGTACTAAGGGTTGCAATCCTCGACCAGTAAGTCTCAATCCTTTACCTAGCGATAGAACCTGTAATTGATTGATAGATAAGATAAATGAACATAAGATGTATATACAAGTGAAACCTAATTACTAGGCGTCTTTACAAACTTTGACTTATCTCATATTTAAATGCTTTGTTAAATTAGTTTATTTTAATAAAACTAAAATCACTTTTTATTAATTGCTCTATTTTGTTAGATTAGTTGAATTTACTTTAATCAAAACTCAAATCTCTGTGGTTCGACACTTGCTACTATATATCTATTCTACAATAGTCATGTGCACTTGCAAGGTAAATTTTAAACACATCAAGTTTTTGGCACCGTTGCCGGGGATTTTTGTTTTCATTTAGTTAATTTAGCTATTCATTTTATTTTATTTATTTTCATTTGTATAAAAAAATTATATATATAATCAAGCATGGAAAAAATATTTAAAAAATATGACATACAATAATTATCAATGGAATATGGAAAATTTCACTCCTACAAGAACCACAAATGATTATGCTCCCCAAGACAATTATTATCCTAATCGCTATGAGCAAGAATATTATAATCAAGCATCTTTTTCTATGAATTCATACCCACCGCGTCAAAGGATTAGCCCTTTCTCAAATACATATAATCCTGGATGGATGAATCATCCAAATTTCAGTTGGGAGAGAACAATCCATTAGATCCACAACCACAACAATCACAAGGGTATGAACAAGGAAACCAGAATTCTGGAATTTCCATACTGATTTCTGAGTCAAAAGATACAGAGGCTCGTCTACATAAAGTGGAAAAATGTCTGATTGCAGTAAATTCTACTCTGCAAAAGATGATGATTAGGCATGGGCAATTGTGCGATGATGTAAAGGAAATCAAGGGACGTGATTATGGGAAGTTCCCATGTCAAAATGAGCCGATTGAAAAAGATGAGTTGATTATAGAATCCCAAGATTTTCCGTAAATGGATATACCACCTCATTGTTCAAAAAAACATGAAACAATTTCGATGACTTTCAGTGTAATTTACCCTTCAATTGATTCTCTGCTAGACACTTATGCGGAGTCAGAGACGCATTCTTCTTATTTTCTTGAAGAAAATCAAGAACCTATTTTAGAAATGCATGAGCAATGTAGGGTTGATAAAAAATTAGTGGAATTTTTGGATATGATTACATTGAAAGATTTAGGTGTGATATTTCCCGTTTCCAAATCTATTAGATGGCCATCATTTAAAGATAATTCCGTCAAGGAAGTGTTTGGTTTTAATGGCCAGATTTTAAAACACTACATGAGTGGTGGATTTTATGGACCAAAAATGTGTGCTTTCTTAAATGATCCAAAAATTCCTCCTTAGTTAAAAGGAATGATTTAAGTCAAGCTAACAACTATAACTTAGAATAATTTATAACCCTTATCTCTTGTATTTATTATGTTGTTTTTTGAGTCACTCGTTAGAGTCTCCCCGAGTTTGTGGGTTTATAGGAGAGTGTTAATAGTGCCACATTCACAAAAATATTTTATTTTATTTTTATATTTATGTATTTTTTATGTATTAACGCTTAATTATTATTTTTATTATTATTATTTATGTACTAACATTTAATAGTTTTATTTTTTAAAAAAATTGTTCCAAAGTTTAAAAAAAGCGGCAAAAACTGGATTTTTTTTTGGCTTAATCAGAACATCCAGTTTTTGACCAAAATTTTGATGTGCTAGAGTGGAGAGCCTATGAATTAAATAAACAACCCAACTCACATCATCACTTTGATGATGGTATGTGAGCTGCCCGGCCCAATTAGGCCCAAGCCAGGAGCCACGTGTCAGGCATGTATATATTCTGAGCAACCGAGCAAAGATGTTACACGAGTAACCTAAAATCCTGCTTTTGGTTCAAAGCTACTTACTTGCGAAATGGGGGATTAGCTACGCGAGCAACATCGATGAGCGAGCATCATTGCTCGCTTGCACCAGTAAGAGTTAGAAATAGTTGAGGACATTCATGTCCGATAAAGATCAAGATAACAGTTGAGGGTGGTTACACCCGAGCAATAATCCTGACCATAAGCTATGACCGTTTGCATAGGCAGTTAATGCCAATCGTGGGCAGTTAATGCCAATCGTGGGCGGTTAATGATAATCATGGGCAGTTATGCATGATAATGGGCAGTTACGCATCATAATGGGCAGTTATGCCTGGCACGTATAAAAACCCTGTCAAAATTCGGAGAAAGGTATGCGCAATCTATTTTCCCTAGCCTAAACTCTCAAATTGTGAGCTTATTGTACTAATTCACACGGAGGGCTTTGCAGGAGTGCCCAGCTTCACTTTTCTTCTCTTTCATTGCGAGTTGGGCTCGAGAGTTTGTAAGCACGCTTGAAAGCCGTGTGCTTGGATTGGGTCAAGTTGAGTGGGTCCAAATATTTCGACGCATCGCTTGGTTCCGCTTGCCGGAAACGCGTGTGTTTTTACGGCATTAAGAGTCTCGTTTAGTGAGATTCATTGTTTTTCAAAGTTCTATTCATGGCGGAGAATGGTGTAAACGGTGGTAGTGGCAAAGTAGAGGCACATCGTAATCACAGCCTCAATCAGCCGCCGGGAGTAATGTCCCTCCACTTACGATGCACGCCACCAATTGAATCGAGGCGGGGTTGAATCGATGGCCGAAGCCGAAGCCGCCACCGGTTTAGCCCATGAATTTCGTGGAAGAAGCTTTACGCCAAAGAGCCATCTATCTCTGGCCGATGCATCAACTCAATTTACAATGATTGCTATGGGCAAACCACCATCGCCCATCGAGTTGGAGCCACTACCAACTCTGTTGGCACCGGGACAGGCTGCTGGTGTTTCACGCACGGGGGGAAATCCGATGCATCCTTTGGTTGTACATTCCCAACCACGCGAACATGATTCCAAGCGTAACGACGACTGCAGGGAAGTAAGGCCGCCATGTGGTTATCCCTAGTGTTCATTCGAGGTTGGGACCTCGCATTGGGCGAGGATTCAGCCTCGCCACGCCGCCGCCGGCTGCTCACCTACACCGCAGGTCGCATGCTCGTAGACGCGCGTTCGCCTTCACCACGGCTTCACGCATGTAGTCGCCGCCACGATCACCTGGGATCGTGATGCTCGAGACATAGGACTCCCTCTCCTAGCGGTCTCATCATTCGGCTTTTTGGTTCACACTGGGCACCTCAGGACGTGGCGCAGGCCGTGGGCTCCACAAGCCATCGCGGTTATGGGACCCCACAGGCCCTTCCTCTGCATAACCTCACCGGGGGGTGGTTTGCTCGCAACCATTAATATGCAAGATTTTGAAGAGTTGAAACGCCGGATGGAGGTTGGGAACGGCAAAGCCCTTGATGGGAATTTTTGGGGACGCCCGCTAGCCGCTGGGCACTTGGATCGAGAATGCTCCACCGGCCCGTGGTTTGATTTTTCCAAACATCAAGGAATATACCGGCAAGACTAAAGCAAGAGATTGGTTGATGTCTTTCGAGTCTCGATCGGGTTGGTAACCTCGCAGGCGAAGCATTGAAAATAAGAGCTTTTGTAGGGCCTTGCAGGTAAGGCTTTGCTTGATGGGGCATTGCCGCGACGCCGATCAACAATTGGGCGGATTTGCGCGAACAAAGTTTTTGGCCGATTTCGACCGCTGGTTCATTAGCTAAGACAAGGGCCGACTTGTCTAAGGTCAAGCAAGGTGCACATGAATCAACAAAGAAGCTATCTCGGGAGAGGTTTACCAAGGTGCTCGAGCAAGTTCCCCGGGCTAACCGAGCAAAGAGGTGACACCGTGTTTCGAGACCGGTTTGCTCGAGGGTGAAGGTGGTTTGCGATCGAGTTGAGTATGCGTGAACCGAAGACGCAGTGCAGATGCTCACGCGAGCACGTGTGGTGCGCCGGAGAGAAAGAAAGAAAAGAAGAAAGAAAGCAAGAAGCCACGAATCAGAAGGCGTGCCGAAGTGGTGGTTACAACAAAAGTAAGTCTCTGCATGATCGGCCAAAAGAGTTTCTTCGAGAGTCGGATTTGACCCCGCCAATACCTTGCGCGAGGATATTATGTACGAGGTCAAACGAAGCTTCCCAATCCACCTCGTATGAATCCAAATACACCTGGGAAAGGGACTGGGCGAAGAGGTGTGCCTACCATGATGATTACGCATACCATCGAAGAATGTTGGCCATTGAAAAAGGCCATCCGTGTTGATCAATGAGGGAGGTTGGACCGCTTCAAACGAGATGCAGAAATGCAGGAATGCTCCACTGCCGAGAGGCTCCACCAATTGGGGGTTATTAATGTCATAATGGACGAGGAACTCACCCCGACATTTCGGCAAGCAAATCTACTCCTTGTCAAAAGTGGTAGATCGACCAACGACTTTGAAGAGGCTTAACAAAGTTACACGCTTTACTCGCAGCCAGTTGGCGAGTAATGTAATGACGCAGTAGCGGCCCTTGATAGTTTCAAAGATTGGTCGATGGGTGGGTTGTGCCCAGGTTGTGCACGTAATCTTGGTGGATATCTTTGGAGCATGCCGAGATGTAATGTATTACTCTTGTTTTCAAGAGGTCGAGTTGAGCGATGATCGCCAAACCATACGCCGGCTCGGAGGTTTTACAAATCATAAGGTCCCAGTGAAGGGCACCGTTTGAGTCGGGAGGTATTCATCGGCGAGGACTTCGAACTGTGGTTGAAAAGATTACCTTTATGGTAATCGATTTGAAGTCCCCATATAACATCATCTTCGCGCATCGAGCATGGCAAATTTCGATGGTTGCATCAATCCCGCACTGCAGGGCAAAATTTTATACGTACCAAGGAGTGGGTGTATTGCCAGTGACGATCTTGGTATGTTGGCCGAGTATGTTAGATACTCAAAGGAAAAAGCGTAAGTTGACTTTGGAAGATGGCGAGCGTAAGGTTACCATCAGACTAAGGAAACTTCATGTGATCGTAGGACCATCGGTGGTCGCGATGGTACAAAGATTTGGAGATGGAAGACTTGACTCCATGCCGATTGATTGAAGCCTGGGGAGCACAATGAATGAAGCGATGCGGCATTGGTCAATGCCCAAACAGAGGTTGCGGATTACCTCGCTGCCATTGGTGCATGTATCTGAAAGATTTGAGCGAAGCGAGGTTCCGAGCAAAGTATTAGTAATCCTTCGCCGACACCGACGTCGGGGATTAGAGGCAGCAGCTGAGGCCGTGGATCTTGCCGAGGAATTTTGCCGCCAGATAATGCTCGAGGAACCCGTAGAGGCTATGGAGATCGATCACTCGATAAGGTCGAGGATCGAGCCGAGAAAGATGAAAAGGTGGAGCGTGACACGCTCCAAATGCGGATGATCAGCCGTAGTTCACCTCTAAGACGAACGGAAGAGATAGTCATTAATCCGCACTACCCCGAGCGTAAGATTAAGATTGGACGGCTTTGGACAGAGACACGAGGCAAGCAAGCTTAGTGCGGATTAAGCAGCTGCCAGACGCCTTGGATATATTTGCTTGGCGACCGCAGGACATGCAAGTGGGGTGAGCGAGGATGTGGCCTTGCATCAATTGAATGTTGATCCCGCTTACCGACCAAAAAATCCAGCGACAATGTAATTTCGGTTTATTCGGTAGAAAAGGATCAGCAATCAAGGAGGAAGTTGAGAAATTGATCAAGGCCGATATTATCGAGGAGATCCATTATCCAACCCGGTTGGCTAATGGGTTATGGTAAAGAAATCGAATGGCAAGTGGCGGATGTGTGTCGATTTCACTGATTTGAACAAGGCTTGCCCGAAAGATTGTTATCCTTGCCGAGAATCGACAAGTTGGTTGACGCCATTGCGTGCTCTCGAGCTCCTTAGTTTTATTGATGCTTACTCGGTATCATCAAGTTAAGATGGCCTGCTCGACAAGGCTCTAACAGCCTTTCCGAGCAAAGCAGGGGGTCAGATTGCATAAAATGATGCCTTTTTGGTTTGAAGAATGTCAGGCCACGATCAAAGGATGGTCAACAAGGTGTTTAGCTCGCAGATAGGAGAAATGTCAGCCTATAGATGATACGGTGGTCAAAACCAAGGACGCGAGCACGTAGGATTTGGGTGAAACTTTTGCTAATCTCGCGAGGAACAAAGATGAAGTTGAATCCGAGCAAGTGTGTGTTCGGGTAAAAGCAGTAAATTCTTTGGGTTCATGGTAATCGAAAGGGGAATTGAGGCCAATCCCGAGAAGATAGAGGCATTAGTTACCATGAAACTTCCTCGTTGTGTTAAGGACGTGTTAAATGGCAGGTGATCGCTAGGAAGGTTCATCTCGAGGCTCGCAGAGCGCTGCTTGCCCTTCTTCAAGGTTCTCCGCGAGGTAATAAAGGCTGAGCTCAGAATGCCGAAGGCTTTCAAGGAATAGGTGGAGTATTTGAAGTCCACCCGCTGAGTAGCCCGATCTATGGAGAAAAATTGTATGTGTATTTGGCCACCGAGCAGCGTAGCCGCAGCTTTGATTAGGAAGAAGGCAATGTGCAAAAGCACATCTTATTATGTATCCAAAGCCCTCACCGATGTAGTAGGGAAGATATTTTAATGCAGAAATTGGCTTACTCGCTTGTTGTTCTTTGCTCGCCGAAACTTCGAGCTTATTTTTCTCGCCATTCAATTGTTGTATACACGATTCGCCTTTGCGAAAGATTTTGCACAAGCCGGATACTCGGTCGGTTACTCACCGTCAATTGAGTTGAGCGAGTTTGATATCGATTATCGCCACTACGGCGAGCAATCAAGGCACAAGCTATACAGGAGACTTTGTAGCCGAGACAAGCTTCATGATCCTCTCGAAAGTAGAGAGTAAATCAACAAAGAACGCAGCAAGTGTAAATCCAAAGCCAAGACCGAATATTGTTGGGAACTTCATGTAGATGGTTCCGCTAGTCGATTTGGGAGTGAGCCGGTCCGGTTGGTACCACCGAAGCAAGATGTGAATTTGATGAGAGGCATTGCGTTTCAAATTCCCGGCTTCAAATAACCGTGCCGAGTATGAAGCTTTAGTGCTTGCCGGCCTCGAGCTCGCAAGACATTGGTCAGTCCCAAAGGATTGTATATTGTGATTCTCGCTTGGTGGTGAATCAAGTTAAGGCGTGCATTACTGGGTACATCATCCGATTTTGGTTCGCTATCAGGCAATGGTGAGAGAAATTTTAAAAGATTTGACATCGAGTTGGTTAGAATTGCTCGGGAGGACAATATGCGGCCGGTAAAGCATTACATTTATCAAAGATAGCCGAAGATGAAATCCGCCTTTACATCCTGAGTTATGATTGAGCACTGGAGGTTCCTTTCGCCATCGAAAGAGGTGGTTAC